>PYHW01010395.1:716600-745968 GCA_013186435.1 Turdus rufiventris | reverse complement strand
CTCTGACAGCTACACAAAGCAGAAGTGGCTCTGTTTGAGAGACAGAGGATATGGAGGGTCACAGCCATAACCCACAATGGTGGTTGCCATGTTTCCACTGAAATCAATATGAAACTCCAATGACCGAGTCAGTGACAGCTTCTGTAAGCTGAGGGTGTGCTGGCAGCTTTCTGTGCAAATCCATTACCATGTGCCATCCATTCCTCTAGACTTCTCTGGAAATGGGCCAGAGGGCTCCAGGGGTGTTTGGTGCTCCTCCTCTCCCATACAGTCCATGCACACTTCTCAAGCTCATTCTTGTTCTTACCCTGTCCTGTGCTTGTCTCCAGGAGCCACAACGAGTATATTTGTACCAGAAAAAAATGTATGGCCCCTTCTCCAGCCACACCTGTTCTTTCTTGCAGTGTGTTATCACCAATGATCCTTGGTTGGCTCCACAGCCATCCCTCTGTCCATGCTTGGGACACACACATTATCCGTCTCTTCTACCAGGCTGCTACAGGAGTACCTGACACATTGAATCTACCCAAGCATTCACCCCTCGAGCTGGTGGCAGTAATTTTAGCAGAAGTTTAGGTTCTCACAGAGCTTGAAACAGCAAGGTCTCCACCAAACTATGGTGTGAGTTGCACTGCCTACATGCACAGCAACCACAACATGATCTTTCTGTGTTGCTAAATTCTTCATTAAACCTTAGGGAGAAGACAAATTGCTCCATATCTCCCTCTCCATCACCAATGGTTACCCCAGAGGACAAACACCTCCAGCCCCAGGGAGTGGAGAGCCACCCATAGACACACAGAGTTTCTAAACAACTCCTCAAGTTCATCTTCTTCCCTTGGAACTGGACTCCCTGATGGTTCAAGCCAGGAGTGGTTCTCTGTGACTTTAGGAGCTCACTGAGTCCTAATAATTAGGGGAAAAGAAAGAATATCTTTATCAGAATCTAAAATACTCTGTGCAAGGAAAAGATATCTGGTACGTAGGGAGCTTTAAATAACACTGATGAAGGGCTAATCAAATCCAATAGATGTCTCAGCCCTAGAGGATTTCAAAATGCAAACACAAGTGTATTTTTGTAGTAGAGGGAATCAGGAGCGATTAACAGGGATGTGTGATAACCTTTCTCCTTGTTGAGTTCATAAATTGGGTTCAGTTCTGGAATCTCAGCTCACAGCAACCGCAGAATATCTTGGGTTTATAGTCACCTATTCTTGATAAACTTCCAGTCTTGTATGTCCTACTTAAAAGCTTTGCTCTATTTCAACCATAACCTATGGGATTCAGCACAGGAATTTCTGGATGAAATTCTACAGCCCGTGTTGTCAGGCTGGATGAACATAATAAACTTTTCTGGCCTTTAATTATTTGTGGGGCTATCAGTGTAAATCTGAATAGCCTTGCTAAAGTCATTGGAATTGTATGGATTTGCACCAGCTGAGAACATGCCCCATTTCTTCTTCAGTGGTTTGAACCAGGATGACAAAACTGGTAGAAGCAGACAGTGAACTGTCCCATTTGTATCCTGGGAGACAACTAAGGAGCAACCCTTCCTGATCCAGATGGTAATTCAGCCCATTTTAGAAGCAGAGGTTTTTTTGTCTCTCACTTTGATTCAGAATTTGTCAGTCCTTGTGGGGAGGACAAGGCTGGGAGGCAGGTGCTCAGAAAACCACATTCAATTATGCACAGCAGAAAATCTGCAAAATGTACTTCAAAAGCTGGAAACTCACCATGTGTGACTGACAATTGCAGAGAGGCAGGATCCTAATTTCCAGATTAACTATTTCATCAATTAAAGCTGCATTTAAAATCCTTTCTCATTTGTCTGCCAATCTGTGACTGCTGCTGATACAAAGCCATCACCATAATAGAAACCAGAGTGCATATTTGATGCCATGTGCATATGGCAACCTACATTTTTTCCAAGCACAGTAGTTCCAGCTAATTAGTTTTATAATGTATTTGCATTAGTTTGTAGAATTCCATGGTTCCTATTAAATAGAGACAGGTAATCGAATGAGAAAATTAAGCAAGTCCTGCTGCATGCTGAGTGTTTACGAAATTGAGAGGGCAAGATTTATGGTTAAGATAATGTGGTAGCTGCTTACACAAGAACAAAACACCTCCAGCTGATACACTCAATTCTCAACACATTTTGCAAATGCAATTCAGCCCCCAAACCCTTCATGAGTCCAACTCCCTCCTAAGGGTTCTTCAGATCCCTAAGATCCAAGCTTTGTTGCTGCTCTGCGAAGCTCTGGTATATTTTGCTTAAATCCAAGCTAAAATTTCAGAGACTCTAATGAGAAGCTGTGAGCTGATGAAATCCAGTGGAATCTCCTTTGCTAAAAGATGATTTATGGCTATTTTATTACCAAAAACCACATCTGCAAGAGAAGTGGAACTGAAAGCCAAACATTCACCCTTGGAAAATACATCCAACCATGCTTTGCTCTCTGCATCCAAATTCCATTACTTTAATATTCCTGCATGCATTTAGAGTCATGCACTGAATTTGTACCCAGAATTGCACCAAGCCTCTCAGGACTGAGCACTTCTGCCCCTCAGCCTTGTCTGAGGAATGCAGCCAGAGCTCCCCTTGCTCCAGGTACCTCTGCAGAATTTCCTTCCCAATCCAGTGAAAGCAGCCCAGTAGTCAGGGTTAGGGAAGACTTCCAATACTCCAATATTCATGAGTAATCGGTTTATGGCCCATTCATGCCTCCCAGCAGGCACAGAGATGTAAATCCCAGCTGGTGAAGTCTCCCAGTGCCCACCAAGCCAGGCACCATCCAGCAGAGAGAGCAGCTCTGGCAGTAAATTCTGGGAGCTGACAGTCCTGGCAAAGCTTTAAGCCAGGCTTTGGAGCAAGACCAGGACTGATCCCCACTATTTGCCAGACTCCCAGCCAGAGGGGTGAGAAGCTTCTCCCAGGGGCAGGGTTCCACCATCCATGTGCAGATAAAGCTGAGGTGTGGGAGCACCAAGGGGAGCTCAGCCAGCATCTGCTGGGAGCTGAGCATTGCCCTGGACACTGAGCCTCCTCTCCCTCAACTCTGGGTGACCAAGGCTGAATTGGTTCCTTGTGAAGTGCTCCTTCTGCCACTTCATTAAGGCAGTTTTAGTCCCATTTTAAGAAATTATTGCTTCATTCTAAAGTAATCTTTTCTGTCTGCATTTGTTTCATTCTAAAGTAATCTTTTCTGTCTGCATTTGTATATATCCCCTTTAAGATCATTATGTTAAACTTTTTTGATTTTTAATAAGTTGTTTTGAACCTTCTGTGCTTCCTGAACTCCGAAAGCAGAACTCCTGTGTCTTCTAAATTTACATTACATATTCCACCATTTTAAAAGATACATGCTCCTTGGCTAAGAAACTCTATTTTTTTTTTTTTAACAAAAAGCATACTGTCTGGAATACTTATTTCAGAGCCATATATCTAAGAAATTGTTTGCAGTTCCAACACAGTGAAGTTTGTTAAGGTTTGGCAGGGGTGGGGGAAGAGTGGAGTTGAATTATTGTCAGGACATCAGTGAGAACTGAGTCCAAAAAAGCACCAGGCATTCTCATAAATCGAATCATTTTATATGGTACATTTGGGAATTGTTATTGTCATTATTGTGGTGGGCAGAGTACTGGGTACACGGCCTTTTTAAATTCTAGAACAAAGTCAAATGAGTTGCTTCCTTATGAGGAAGTAAATCACATAGCACTCTATTTGAGTTACTTGAAAACCCACAGGCTCCTGCTGAGATTAAGCCCTTATTGTATAGACAAGAGATAAAAGCCATTCTTAAGAATTTATGATCTGCATGCACAAAATGTTGAAGGCTATCAACAGTGAAAATATTCCCAGTTTTCATATAGAAAACTATGGCAGAGGGAGCTGAGGGGCTCTGACTTTAATTCCCTCTCTCTGAAGTTCATCCCTGTCTTTAACACACAATCCTGTGTGGCCTCTTCAGGAGCCACCCAGGGAGCTCTTAGGAGGGTTTGGGGACAATCCTGTCGTGGCTGTTATGGAAATGCAGCTGCTGCAGCTCTCCATGCCCCAGCTGAGCTGGGAGCCCTGGCAAACACCAGCTGTAGGTGGGACTTGTCAGGATTCCCTCACTGCAGTCCAGGAAGAATGTTGAGAGCATCTCTGGATAAGCAAACACTGTCCTTTGGTAGTCACAGTTCTTTATTTCACCCACCTGGGCTTATTTGCCCATTCTCTTTTTCGTTACCTCACCACCTGCTTCAAAGAAAGTTCAAGGGCAGCCTCAGCTCACCAAGTGCCTGATTTCTGAAGTTATTTCACTATTTAATGCGGGATCCATAACTTCAGAAACCTACATTAGAGTTCTCTAAACATCATCTAGTCATGAAAGCTCTCTTCAAAGTCAGTAAGGAGACGTGGGCATCACTACCAAATGAAACATATGAGCTGTTTCTCACCTCATCTACTTTGCAATCAGACAAAACTTTCTCTAAAATCACCAATTTCTCTCCTGTTGCCATTTGGTCAAACAGAGATATCTATAATTATGCAAAAAAAATTCCACCTGCAAAACTTGTGAGGAGTGTGCTCCAAGATTTTCAAGACCTCTAGCTGACAGCTAAATATACCAAAATACATTTTTAAAACCAGGTTTTCAGTGCCTGAAGGATCCCCTCCGATCACAGTTAAGAGAATGCATTTCAGATCAGGCTGGATGGGTGAGCTGAGGTTCATGGTGAGGTTCAATAGGGCAAAGCTCTGAGTCCTGCCCTTGGGTCACAACAACCCCTGCAGTGCCACAGGATGGGGTGAGAGTGGCTGGAAAGTGGAGAAGGATCTGGGGGTGATGATGACAGCAGCTGAACGTGAGCCAGGTGTGCCCAGGTGCCCAGTGGCACCTGGGCTGTGCCAGGAGTGCTGTGGCCATCAGGGCAGGGCAGTGACTGTGCTGGGCATGGTGAGGTCACCTCGGGGCTGTGTCCAGCTCTGGGCCCTCAGCTCAGGAAGGACATTGAGGGGCTGGAGTGTGGCCAGGGAAGGGAACAGAACTGGGGAAGGGTCTGGAGCACAGGTGTGATGAGGAGAGGCTGAGGGAGCTGGGAAAAGGGCTCAGCCTGGAGAAAAGGAGGGTCACAGGTGACCTTATCACTATTTACTCCCTGAAAAGAGGGTGGAGCCATGTGGGGATTGGGCACTTTTCCCAGGTAAAAGTGACAGGATAAGAGTTCATGGCCTCAAGCTGTGCCAGGGAAGGTTCAGGGATATCAGGAAGAATTTTCTTCACAGCAAGAGTGGTCCAGCATTTGGAACATGCTGCTCTGGAGGTGGATCAATCACCATCCCTGGCACTACTCAAGACATGACTGGGTGTGGTCACCTGAATTGTTCAGCCCCAAGAACACTGACGGGAAAACTCATTGTGGCCTTCAACATCTCAGAAGGCAGGCACTGATCTCTTCTCTCTGGTGACCAGTGGCAGCACTGAAGGCAATGGCCAGAGCAGAGTCAGGGCAGGTTCAGGTTGGATGGGAGGGAAAAGTTTTTCTCCCAGAGGGTGGTTGTGCACTAGAACAGGCTCCCCAGGAAAGGGGTCACAGCACCAACCTGTTTGAGTCCAACAAGTGTTTGGATGATGGTCTCAGTCACTGGTGGGGTTCTTGGGGTGTCCTGTGTGAGGCCAGGAGCTCGACTTAATGATCTTGATGGGTCCTTTCCAACCCAGTGGATTCTATGATTCTGTGGTATTCTGTGGCAAATCCCGCTCCCTATCCAGCTTTTTTCCTGGTCATGGGAGAGGACTCCTGGGTCACTCACAGCTTTAAAGCCACACAGCTTTAAAGCTGGCTTTTAAACCCACCTGAGACCCCCTGAACCTGAGCTGAAAGCAGATCTGGAGAGCAGCAGGGTCTCCCATTTGTGTGCTGGAGATGACACATCCAACCTATGTGTGATCACACTTGTCAATCCAGGAAAAGGCTCCAGGAGGCCTCTTTCTTTCCAGATTGCCTTATTTGTTCATGTTTCTCCCATACTTTGGAGGCAAGTACAAGGAATTTTCTACAGTCTGCCCAGGGGCTGAGTGGCTGAAGTTTTCATGGGTCTGACAATCCCAGGCAATAAAAGCATCTACGAGGAGCTTGCTGACAAGGTAAGAGGCAGTCAGCTGCTCTGCATCCCTGAACCAGGCAGGAAAAAAATCCTCTTTGCATTTTTTATACCTAATTTATGGAGCAACCTTCTGCACTGTTTCCCTGGAAGTCAGTGATACATCCATGATCTCACTGGGTCAGCAAAACCTGTTATGAAAGTGAACTACTGCCTTTCTTTCAAAAGCTGGGTCAGCTGCTTTTCTAATTCATTCCAACTGTCAGGAGCGAGTCATGCTGGAGCAATACCCTCAAGAGCACCAGTCCCCACACGCATTATATAGGAAACAGGGACTCAAAACAAGCTGGAAAAGAGAATTAGGATCCTCAGATAAAACAGTCCAAGCCCATCAACCTTCGTGAAGGTTAGAACACAATTCCTAAGACTAAAATCCCAGAAGGATAAATTAATAAGAAGTACAGCACTTAATAGGAGAAGCATGGCGTTATGCTCCCTTCTAGATGTAATTATTGAACTCATTTGCATAATTTACCTGGAATCATAGAATGGATTGGTCTGGAAGGAACCTTAATGATCATCTCCTTCCAAGTCCCCTGCCATGGGCAGGGACACCTTCCACTAGACCAGGTTGCTCCAAATCTCATTCATCCAACCTGTTCTTGGACACTTTCAGGAATGGGGCATCCATAGCTTCTCTGTGCCTCACCACCCTCACAGTGAAGAATTTCTCCCTAATATCTAACCAAAATCTACCCTCTCTCAGTTTAAAGCCATTCTCTCTTCTCCTATCACTCCATGCTCTTGTAAACAATCCCTCTCCTGCTCTCTTTTCATCAGCTCCCTTCACTGGAAGTCCGCTAGAAGGTTTTCCTGGAGCCTTCTCCAGGCTGAACAACTCCAACACTCTCAGCCTTTCCTCACAGGAGAGCTGTTCCAGCCCTTTAATCACCTTCCTGTTTCTCCTCTGGACTTGATGCTTGATTACCACTTGCCACCGCATAAATGTCTTTCCCTCTGCCAGAGCCAGGTTCGCAGAGCAAGAAGGAGCAAAAGAGGTTCCACATCCAGTCTCACTGCCCCTTCCACCCTTTTCAGCAGGTGTGGATATCTCAGAAGAATCTTGTGGACAAGTGAACGTGCCTGAGAAAGCCTTTCCCAAGAGGGCTGCTTTCAGTCCATAAAGCTGCAGAGGATGCTCTCCAGCACTGCTTCCAAATTTATTGTCTACACAGTCAGCAGAACTTGGTCTGCAACTTAATTCCCAGCCCATAAACAGGTTATTATTTTCTTGCAGGATCACGAGAATATTGAGGCCTCAAGGAAATGGAAGGTCCATCACTAATTTGGAGGTCAGGAGTAAAACCCTTCATTTTCATAGTAGTGCCCCTTTTAGCAGTGCTGTGTGAGATCGCACAGCAAGGGGCAAGGCAGCATGTGTGCAAGGTGATCAATTGCCTGCCTTCCCTGCTGCTCGCAAAACCTCCCACTTGTGCACCAGAAGGGGTTAAAAAGCAGGAAACTCAGATATTCGGAGCTGTAAGCTCCATGCAGAAATATCCATCTACCCCATTTGTAATGCCACAGGAGTTCACATTCCTGCTGGATAGCGCAAGAAAATCAAATCATGCAACTTGAGGCAAGTCCACAGGAAAGGCTGCAAAATAAATTAGAAATACTCAAAACACAAAACAAGGTTTAGCCATGCAGAGCTCGAATCAGTTTATTTCAGCCTGCTGAGAACGAAAGCAAATTATCTTCCCTGAGATGGTTCATGCAAAGCTGTGCCAGGGACTTCTCCACTGCAAGCACAGGTAAAGTGTGCAGGATCAGCTCATGGATAGGGAGAAAAATAAAAGCTGCTGCCATCCCTGCTCCCAGAGGGTTCACAGCTTTCTCAGTAGGAGTTTTACTCCTCAGCATTTTATCTAGCCTAATCAAGCAGGCAGTGCCCTTTCCTCCCGCTGACAGAAGCTGATGTGGTTTTAGTGCCAAGAGATGCACCTGACCTCATCTCAGGGATGGGCAATGCAAATGCCAATTGCTTCCACTTGATAGAGCCATGTCCCATCAGCATTCAGAAAATAAACCCTCCAGAAACACAAAACTCTCATTCTTAACTTTCCAGTAACTCTTTATAGAGTAGAGTTGCTTGCAGCAGCCACCCAGCTTTCCTTTGGAAATATATTTTGACAGAGGGAAGTGTCAGTCCGCGAGAATGTTTTCTTGGAATGATCAAAGGGTCTAGGTGGGAGAGAGAGAAAAACAATGATGCTTTCTGAGCACTTCAGAGATCATTATGTAACACTAAATTGTTATAGGAACCTTGTAGTATGTGAATGTAATAAATGAAAATTGTAGTAAATGTGTCATAATATACTCTAATACATAATCTATGTGATCATGCAAATGCTTACCACAGAGAATTCTGGTTTTTTCCTCACTGCTGTGTTTCAGACTTTCTTACTAGGAGAGGCAAGCAGAGGAATCACCCTGTTACAGAACCTGTGGGGTCACAGCTCCCTGCTTATCCAGGTCTCATCTGTCCTTCGGTGGGAGCCTTGCAGCCATGAGAGGGAAGAATAATTCATTTTCCTTACCCTCCAATATGAACTTTGCCACTAATCTCCAGTGCACCTCGGTGCCTGAGCAACGAAATAAGGATCAGACTGATTTCTTCTCGTGCTTTGTTTGCCTGCATAATTTAGATCAGAAGATTTTCTGATGGTTGCTTTACTTTAAGCATCTAGGAATGCAAGGTTGTGGTCTCAGCAGGCAGCTCTCAGTTAACAGTAGCACCAGAAAAATCACAATCAACTAGAAGGAAGAAATAAGATAAATTTTAGAATATACAGTCATACTTCTAAAGCAGAAAATTTGCTTGAAAACAAACTCAGTTTCTCCACTGAACTGAAAAATAGAGGAAGTGTTAGGCTTGGAAAAATTAAGAAAATAACTTTGAAGAAGCATTTTCATTTTGGGATCTTTTATTTAAGATTTTATTACTGGCAATTGAAAATTGTGGAATCTTTTAAAAATAGTTATGTACACCCAAAGCAGTGGCTGTCCTGTAATAAAATTTTAAACTCTTCATCCCATTCTACAGCATGAAAAGAAGAAAGAATGCAAGAATTGTAGTTATGATGGATTTTTGAAAGATTATTGTTAATTCACTCTGTTGAAAGATATTTAAGAAATTTTTACTCTTTTTGCAAATAGTCATGAAGAGCAATTCTAACAAATAGAGACACACTTAGCTTTTCTCAATTCATTTTGAAATTGAAGTCACAGTATTATTTTCACTACAAAAAAAATTAAATTCATTCATTTCAAAGAGTTTTTCCAGGGTCAAGGAAAAGCTTCAGAAATATCAGCACAAAGAAAACAAAAAGAGTAATAAAAATGAATCAACTGACTCAAAGAAATTATTGGCAACAGCTTACCCAAAAGGGTAAGACATTGTTCTTTTTTGACTGAATATATTGGGCAGCACTGGAGATAGGAGTCACAGTCATCAGGCCAGACAACAAAAACAACAATATTAGCAGATAACTCATATTTATGTCAATTCAGTCTGTGCCTCAAGAAAAGTATAATATGATTCCCCTCTCTGCAATTCAGTGTTGACATCAGAACTTGGATGGACAGCTTCAAAAGGCACAGAAAACACCTTACTTCTAGAAAAAAAAAGTGCTCTCAACTTTCATATTCCAGCAGTATTGGAGCAGGTTTAAGGGAGATGTCAGATCAAAGGACTCAGCCTGAAACAAATAAAAGTTACACAAGTCCTTCCCCTCAGTACGGCAGCAACTCAAAGCTTGTTGGAATGAAAACAACTTTTGATCTTTGTTATTTGACTGGATTTGGGCTGGTAGGTTCTGTGCAGAGTGCTGTACCTCAGATCTGCAATCCTACTTCTGGAAGCAGGGAATATTTCTGGCTAATGGGGACACATACAATACTTAGTGTAGAAAATATCTACATATAACAATTATGGGAAGGCCCACTACTTCCTGATGGAGATGTTCATATGAGCCATTAAGCAACACATTGATTTCATGTTAGTAGAGAGTTCTCATTTTCAGAATTGCTGTAGGATTTTGGAACAAAGAATTGCTGAGAGATAGAACAGCACAGAAAGATTATTATAAGGTGCTTTTGACACAAACTGCTGCCAGAAATGGTGTTTAACATCAGACACGTTGCATATATTTCTTCACATTGATTTCACCTGTCTGCTTGTGCTTTATTAATTCCAAGATATATTGTGCATATAAACCATATGTTTTAAATTAACTCTCTTGCTTGTAATTGCTGTATACAGATTCATTAAGGACATTAAAAATATATATTAACCGATGCCTGTGTGGTTCTCTTAGTTGACAATTTTTAAAATGTTAGTGGGCTATAAATTCTCCCGTAACAGAAATTGTATTTTCTGAAAGATTTCCTGTGGGACACTTTTGCCTGATGAAGGTAATAAATAAGATTAGTAATAAAAGTAATAAGTAGTAGTGAAGAGGAAAATGCATGTGAGTGGAAGTATTGCGCTAATGGACCCCTCATTGAACTGCAAACACCCAGAGCTGTTACAGGTTCAATTCCTGCTTCAATTCCAAGTGTAACCTGCTCCTCCAGCTGCCGGCTGATCCCCATGCCTGATCTAAGACACCAGGGTGATGTCAGCAGAGCAGCAAATTAAATGCTTTGGAAGGAAAAGACATCTGGATTTCTTGGGGAAGCAATGTCAGTATTTACAGTAATTTCACGACCATAAGGCGCACCGGACTATAAGGTGCACTGCCGGGTTCAGGGGGAAATTTTAGTCAAAAGGGTGCGCCTTGTAGTTGTGAAATTACTGTAGCTGGCCACCACCCTGGAGGTTGGTCAGAAGGACGTGACTTCTCTGAATGCCTTGGGATGAAAAAATGTTCTTTGAGAAAGTGAAGCACCACTTTGAGAAAGTCAAACATTGAAGTTTTTTCCTAATATGAAAGAGTTCTATTTTATATTTACCTGAAATTTCTTTGAGATGTCTCCAAACCAATCAAATCCAAAGTCATGCAAAGGACAAATAAAACTTTTGACACAAATCAAACAAAATGTTCTCGTCAGGCCTCATATAATCTAACATTTTCAATGTATTGATTTTTCCACATAAAAACTTCCATTCACTCCTTGCATTTTTATTGGGATCTTTTTTTATCGCTAACAAACCCAAATATCACAATGTCAATCTGATTCAGCTTTTTACAGATTAAAAAAACCAAACATTTGCACAAAAGAGTGAGAAATCAAACCTATGCTTTTGTCAGGATATATATTTTAATCTTTTAAACCATTAGGTCAACTCACTTTTTTTGGAGGCAGATTATGATCCCAGTGACACTGGAGCAAAGCTGAACCCAAAATGAAGGTTGTCCTGAGTGAGGGATTGGAATCCCCCACTGCCATGTCCCATTCCTAAGCAAAAGGCAGCACCCAAGATTTGTAGATGCCTGTGGTCAGAATGGAACAGCAAAAGCCAAAGGGGTCGAAATGGCATTACAAGTTCTGGTAGCAAGTTACAAACTCAGCAAGGAAATTGGTGTTGTTCTGCCTCTATCTCTTAATAGTAAGTTAAGTAAAAGAATAAAAAATAAAGGAGACAGAGAGAAATCAGATGGAGAGGAAAGGAAAACCCCAGCCCTGGGGTGTCGTAGGGACACTGACGGTTGTCTTTTTTGCAGACAAGTTTTCCCTGCTCTGGGGCTGCTTTTTTCATGCAAATGCGTTGTCATGCACAGTCCATTCTCCTAAATCCTTCTGGAAATGGGCTGGGGCACTCGCAGGGTCTTGTTTGGTCCCAGTCCCACTCTGCTGCTCTTGCCCCCTCCTTGGCTCATCCTGGGCTTGCACTGCTCTGTGCTGTGCAGTTTCCAAGGACCACAGCTGGGACATTGATTCTAAGAGAAGTGCTGCCCTACCTCTTCATGGCCCCTTCTCAGCCTGACCCTGTTCTAACTTGCCCTTTTCCATCATAATCTTTGGGTTTTGAGACATTGCAATGCTTAAACTCCTGGTTTCCCAGGCTTCTACACCCACTCACTTCAGTTCAGTTTTTTTTCACAGTATGCAGTATTTCCATTTGGCATTTGATTGGCATTTGCTGACAGCTTTGCTGTAACAGATCAGCAGAAGCAGGTGAGATTTCTGAGGAAAGGTGAGAGACAAGTTAAATTAAAAATAACACCTGTATGAGCAATGAAAACCTTTCATCTCCCTTCACCGGATGCATTTTTAAGATGTTAATATATCTTTTCTAAAGAGATGGGAGTTTCAGAAAAGTTAGCTATTTTATGACTGAAATTTAAAATCGTGTTTATGTGTTAATATTATCATTGTTCAAATTGAAATAGACTGACTTGATAAATAAATCCAGCTATGTTTAGACCTAAACAAAAATACTTAGGATATACTAATTTTCTCTTTTACTTTCCAAGTATGTTAGACCTGTACCAAATTATTTGACATCAGTGGAATTTGTCAAAAAATCTGTCCAGGGAAGTGGTGGAACCACTGTCTCTGGAACTGTTCAAAAATATGCAAATGTGGTGCTTAGGGATACAGTTTAGGGATGGGTCTGGCAGTGCTGGGTTAATGGTTGGGCTTGATAATTTTAGAATTCTTTTCCAACCAAAATTATTCTATGATTCTAAGCATTTTGTTCTTATCCTCAGAATTTAAAAAGTGCTGAAAGGCTGTGAATGGTGTGGTGCAGTAAAGAGAGCATGAAACTCTCTGAACTTCAAAGAGCCACAACTCATTGAGAAATAACACAGCAAATGAGAAGATATAAACTCCACACAGTCCTCTGCCTAAGCTCAGCCTCCAAATTGAAGCAGATGAAATTCCCCTCTGGATGATTCAAAGGCATCTTCCAGTGTTTCTAAAAATGTGCCTGTGTCTGAGTGAGTTTTCCCTGTAAATCCTGCACATTCCTCTTCCCCAGTTAAAGCCCTCAGTGAAACCTTAACACACAGACATTAATCTTGGGTCCGTGTTATTTGAGATAAGAACTGGACAATATGATTTGAAATAACAACTGGACAATATGGTTCCTTTCTATGACACCAAAAAAGATTGGTTTCTTTAGGAGATAACAATATTCTTGCTCTCTTAGTTGACAGGCATAAGGAGCACCTTCAACAAAGAAAGTGCTTCAAGGCATGTTTAAGCATGGTGGGTAAAATATGATGAAGGAAACTACCACAGCATTTAGTGCATAAAACCTTGAGATTAACAATGGATTACCGTCTTAGTATTTCCAGTTCAGCCCTGCTCAATAATATTTAGCTCACTTCACACAGAACCCAAAATCTAACTTAAATGAAAATAGACACCACTATCACCTTAAATCATGTTGCACCCTGCCATGGACACAAAATTGCACTGAATTGTTATTTTTAGATATAATAGAAAGAAAAAAAAATCGAAATATCTGCCTTATTTTGGAGCTGACTGGCCTGCATTTACTATCTTAATATCCTAATGTAAGTCTTAGCAGCACACATTTCATACTTCCGGTCTGAACTTGGCACATTTTCATTCTATTGCAGAAATATAAGGAAAGACATTTGCCTTCCTAGATCAGTGGATAAGGACCTGGAAGGTCAGTGTGTATTGGTCTGTGTATTTACTGGATTAGCAATTCTGCAGAGTCATCTTAAGAAATGCAGAGAGATGCTTCTATCTTGCTTGGCTTGATGCCTTGCTATTCATAAAAACATTTCCTGACTCTTTCATTTAAAGGCTTTTGCCTCCTGCCTAAATCTTATATCAATCTTGTTTCCTCTGATCACTGCACATTTAATTCTTAACATCTCCTCTTGAACTGGCCTCAAATTCCTCAAAGTCAACAGTGCCTGCACAAGTAACCTCTTTGTATCTCAGTGTCTGAAAATAAAAGCACATGGTCTAAGAGAGGTTTCTCTTGTAGATCTACAGAAATCACTTTGGGGCTTGCCAGCCTGTCCTGCACTGCCTCAGCTTCCATAAATCCCAAGGCTTTGGCATTACCATGCAGGGGAACGTTATTTTTAATCATTAATGAATCCAATCAGATTGGGATTGTAGAATATTCCTTTGAACAGTAGCAATGTTAATACACACAGGTTAGGATTGAATTTCTAGAGAGTAAAAAGTGTTACTCACAAGAGATGAAGAAAAGCAGGTGACCTATGAGATGTGGTTGGACAAGGGTTTTGGCTCTCTAGCTCAATGTGGGCTATCTCACCTCACCCATCTCTAGGAGTTTTATAAAAGATAATATGCCTGGTATAGACTAGATGCCTGCTTTTAGGCAGCTAAACTTAGCTGGGGTGATCCACACCTTTAATATTTTAGTTAACATGAGAACAGGAGGGATCAGTAATTGTTTCATCCACATTTAGTATCAGGCTGAACACCTCAGGTGCAACAACAGCTGGCACATGTGCAGATGAAGGAAGTGAAGCATGGATGGGTTGGAAGGGATCTTGAAGATCATGTCATAGGCAGAGGCACCTTCCAGGTTGCTCCAAGCCCCATCCAACCTGGCCTTGGACACTTGCAGGGATGGAACAGCCACAGCTTCTTTGGGCAACCTGTGTAAGTGCTTCACTACCCTCAAAATGAAGGAATTCTTCCTGTTATCTAATCTGAACCTGCTTTCTGTCAAGCCCTTATCCTATCACTTCTTTCCCTCTGTAAAACACCCTCATCAGACTTCTTGAAGCCCCTTTAGGGCTTTAGGTCTCCCCAGAGCCTTCTCTTCTCCAGGCTGAACAGTATTTTACTTTCAAGTAAAGGTTTACTGTTTCAATTCACCAGGCCACATTTTAGAGAAAAAAAAGTATTCTTGAAAGCTACATGCATTTTGTAGGTTAAGAAATGTATTTCTGAGTAAATTATATTTTTGTGTAAGTTTATTATAATTCATTGTGTTCTTGTTTGTCAGGCATGTATTTAATACTTTAATCCCTTTGTATCTTAACATGCTTAAAATATTGACATGCTCCATGACCTAGTTCCATTTACAGAATAAAATGCCATAGCTCTAAAGGAGGAATTTGCATAGAAAGTTTCATTTTGTTTCACCTAAGCAATTGAAAAATAGGTATTATAAGAAGCAGGACAAATAAGCATGGTAACAGATGGGTGATTGGTACAAGTATCTGAAATTAAGGAATGAAACATTAACCCAACAATCTGAAAAGTTCCACAGAAACACTGTCATGTAACTTCATAGTTTCTAGTCCCCAGTAAGGATGAGCAGCTGGAAAAACTTCCTAACTCCAGGTAGCTGGAGACTCCTAGAGACTTGCAGCAGCTCTCTGCTCCTGAGTATCACAGGAGTTCCAAGACAAACCACTGCTTTAGAAATATCCTACTTGAAATCCTAAAGATGGATTAGCTGACATGAGGACTTGAGTACCAGGGGCTCTTGAGAATTTGTGGATATAATGCAATTAAGTCCAAGCACTCCTGCTTTCTCTGGAAAGGCAGGTGCTCACTTTGGAGAATTTGCAGATGAAGGAAAAAGCACAGGATAGCTCAGGTGGACATTCTTTACTAGGAGAGGGATAACTGAAACAGAGAGGTTGTGGATTCACCACTCCTGGAGATGTTCAAGGCCAGGCTGAATGGGTTCTGAGTAACCTGGTCTGGTGGAAATTCCTTCACATGGCAGGGCAGTTGGAAAAAGATGATCCTTAAGATGATCTAGGTCTTCCAACCCTAACCATTCTATGAATCTGACCCTTCTATGGAGGTCTACATCCAGGTGACTATTGGCACTGGAAGCGCCCAAGCAGCTTCCATAATCTGTACAGGTCTCTATCACTTTTTATCTTCTTTTTTCACTTCTGCCAGAGTTGGGATTAAATGCACCAGAGGTGTATTTCATGTTCAGACTCAGATGTTTATTAATTCTTATCTATGTTACAGTGAGTGTTACAGCACTTCTAGCTAACAAGCTAAAAATGGCAAAATGACAATCTATCTCTCCTCTTACAAGGTCTTTTAAACCTAAACTGCCCAATTAAGAACCAACACCTAATTTTTTTTTACTTTTGACCCAATGACCAAACACCTGTGACCCACAGTGCGATATTTTCAATCCAATTTAAAAAGTACCACTTAGATCCAAGAAGAAGAAGGTGAAGAAGAAAGAAACTTCTGCCCTAAAACCTCCATCTTGCCCTCCATATATTGCTATGTTCTAAAATCCAAAATTTTAAATTTTTCACTGTGTGATATTTCACACTTGTATTCAAACTACAGACCGGTGAATCCAGTTCTATAATTCAATTTTGGAATCCTTCTCCAAGGCCTCAGGTCAAAAACAGTGTTTTTTGGGAGTCAGTGCCTGACAGCACAGAAAGTTCAAAACTCCCAATTTCCAGGGTTCCAGCAGATCCCATCTCTTAGGCACAGCTGCCCAGAACAATCCGAGACACGTTTGGGTATCCAAGACATCCCACAGGTATGTGACAGGACACAGAGAAGAACAAAACCTGACTGGTTCAGACAAGTCCCAAGATAAATAAATCTAAATAAATCTATCTGCTTTCTTTTTATATGTTGTGCTGTACAAGAAAATAAAGTTGCAAAGCTATGATAGATTGCTGAAGAAGCATGCCAATAGCTGGCTCGCTTTCAGCAAAACTCACTTCCTTCCTGGTATTCAATTAAAAAAAGAAAATTACTGCATTTCAAATGCACTCTATTTTAGAATTTCATAAGCAGCCTCAGATTCTGTGGCAGTCATGAAATCTGCTTTCCTTATTCAGATATTGCAGTATATTCTGTTCCACAATGACTTCATTAGGCATTTTTTCTATATCCTGTCCAAGTGTCACTGTGCAGCTGAGCTTTCTCTTCCCATTAATCTGGAATTGGTCTTTCATCCAAACACTTAAACATGTATAATTTTAAATACTGAAGGAATTTTGACCTATTTCAATAGGATCCTTTATATGTTTTAAATTATGTATCTGCTGAATATAGGGAAAAATCTAGTTATTGGACTTTAACAAGACTTCATTCCACTGATCACCATCCTCTGAGCATGACCACTCAGTTTTAAATCCATTGTCTGCTTTCATCAGCTGGTGCACCAATGTCTTTTCTATGAGGATCTTACTACATTTGGAAAATGGAGTTATGGGACTGAAGAAAGTGGGAAAAAACATTTGTGTATAAAGATCTGGTCCCATACCTCATCTGGTGAGAATGGTGTATCAGCTTCTTCCATTAATATTGGTAGAATTACTTCTGAATTTCATGGAGAATAATAGAATCTTCAAAACTGACCTGGTGCTTTAGATATTTGAGTGTGGTGGAGGGCCTAATGTAAAAAGTTTGGAAACATTTTGCTCGTGCATCTTGTTTCTTTTATTCTTTCTAACCAGTTCTTGTTGATCCAACAGAGTTTTGCACATTCATAAATATAGTGAGAAGTTAGAAATGGAAATGCTATTTCTGCAATCACATCCTATTAATATCTTTATAAATAAAAAGTGACATAATTTGTTAATCAGACAAGCAAAAATTGGAGCTACAAATGAGGTGAATTTTTTACTTAACTGAGGGGTTTATTTACTTGGAGTCATATAACTGCCTTTGTTCTCCTGGTTGTTTGGTGATTCTCTATTTTTTTCTACAACTTTTGTAGCATAGGTTTTTTTTCAATTACCCAGCATTTCTTATTCTGAAATTTCTTTTTTCAAAAGATCCAGCAGCAGTTTGAACTGAAATCTTTCCTAATTTCCTATTTTAAGAATTAAACAATTTTCCTCAGCTCTTACACACCCTTGCCATTCAAGAATCTCAAAGCCTTTAGAAATTGTGCCATCTCAGTTTAATTTAAAGTTAAATGAAGTCTCAAAGCAATACAGGCACCGGACCCACACTAACCAGTAGGCAAATTGTCAGTGTCACTGATATCTGCTGTATTTCTTGGCACAGATGCTTTCACTAAGCCCTTCACTTCTTTTTTTTAATTCCCAGGGAATAGTGAAGGTCCCTGAGGACTTCAGTTCCATTGTTATGACACCCTGCCTGGCAGTGTTGGTCTCAGGAGGGAAGCCTTCATGTTCTGTGCATTTTCCTGCAGCTTGTACAAGGACTGTGGATAATCCAGAGGGAGCATTTTCCAGGGGCAATTTTCAGTTCTCAGAGAAGTGATGGTACTTGTGACAGATGCCAACTAGAAAAGCCCGGCAGCTGGGTGGAAATTCAACATTCAACATTCACAATTCCACATTAAGGTACCTTAGGGGACCTTCAAAGACACCCAGCAAGGACATGGAAGAGTCCAGACAGTGCTCAGACCTACAGGAAAGACTTCTCCATCTGGAATTACAGACAGGACTTCCTAGGGCATCCTAAGGGACACAAAACACATGTTCATGCCACAGCCCCAGTCACTGGTTCATAAATGTGTCCAACTCTGCTGACTCCAGCACAGCCAGGACACCTGGAGACCCTACACACACCCCTATGCCAGTAGATAAATTTAGACACTAAACTTGACACTGTTCAAATTTAGTTTAAATTTCAAACTCAATCACATCCCAAAATCACTGCACTTCACATGCCAAGTGCATTTTGAAAAGGTCTGAACGTGACTTCTCTAGAGAGAAGAATTTTTTCTTTGGTAAATTGTTATGGAACAAGTTCAACTTTGTGCACATTTCTGGTGGGCTGATATATAGCTTTTCTTTATTTAGCATCACAGTTTTTCTTCCACTTTTAATTGTGCTCCAGATGTTCCTGACAGCTGCTGGAAGACTCGGCCATCTGAGCACTCATCAAGCACACACACCAGAACAGCCAGAGGGGAAAGAGTTCCTCTGCTTGCATGAGGACATGGCAATATGAGCATCCATGTCTGAGCTAATCCCCAGGCTGGTAAAAAACAGTTCACAGAGAGCCCCTGGCAACCAGATCCAACGTTGCAGTTGGTCTTGGCTTTGAGCAGAGGGGTGCTCTGCTCTCTGAACTCTAAATGACATCCAGGAATCAGTTCCAGCCTAGTTTTCCTCAGTTAAATTTTCTGGTGTTTTCTCATAAATATTGACTTAATGGTCTGTGAGTCATCTGAGCTTTTTTTGAAATTTAAGTGAGAAGGAAGGAGATTAGAAGTGCTTGCTTTTCACTATTATCTATAAAAGAAGCCTAGAAAATCAGCTCAGGTGTAGACATTTAAACTGAAAACATTTAGATTCATTAGATCTGCAGACTCCTACAAGCATTCTTTGGAGGAGTGGGTGGACAGAGATTGTTCTGACTCTCTGAGCCTCTGCTTAAAACTCAAGACAATTTTAAAAACTCTGGCCTGCTTGTTTCAATAATATTATGTAAGACAAAAACCACAGCTAATTCTTTTTAATGCCATTCTCAGCTACACCCTGACTTAGAAATACTGAGATTAAAGTCATGGAGAAGCTAGATCAATAGCTCTGCATCTCCTGGCACAGTCCTGCATTCCAGCCCTATGGCATCAGCTGAGGGTGCAGGGAAGCTCACTGCTGTGAGAGGCTGCTGACATCTGTGCTTCTGAACTAATTAGTGACATTGCCTTAACTGGCTCAGAACAACCACAGACATGCTATTAAATTCTCATTTTCTAGAAAAAAAATAGATAAATGCAACCAAATTGCTTATTATGGATGATGAACAGCAAATAACAGCTCCTCAGCATGCACAGGAATCACGTGGGGAAATATCAGGGGTCTCCCCTAAGTGTCTTGGACAGTCAAATTCCAATGCCCAGCCCCTGGCACTGTTTAATTTAAAACTCCAAATATAGCTGTAAAATACTCCAAGTTTTCATCCATGAATTATCACTGCAGCTATAGATGATATCCCTCATTTTTTTTAGGAAAACAAGTTTGGTGCACACTTTGAGAATAATGTTTCCGTAATTTCAAAGAAACATTTAGATGTACAGAGAAGTCAGGGACATAGAATATGGCTTAGGGAATACATTTCCTCAGGATCTTCCAAAGAAAAATGTTTCTCTATAAGGTCATAAAATGCATTTTCTGCAAAGAGTATAATTTCTTTGCAGTGTCTGTTATTGAAATTGCCCAAAAATTGGGAGCTTTTGGGTATGCATTCTAGCAGTCTTCATGCGTTAACATTCTGTTTCTAATCTAGCTGTCTTAAAGGTTTAATTGCAAAGGATAGAACTAAATTAAAGATAAACTTCTGAATGTGTTTTAGCTATGTGAAGTAATTAGACTCACTGAAAGCAAATTCCAAAATGGCACAGTGTCTATACTGTTAATTACACTTTGCTCACAAATACGAGCTTAATTGTCCATATCAAATGGCATCGTCACGTTTAATTATGTAAAATATTGTAAGATGTACAATAGCATCACTAATTCATGATGTGAACTGAGTCCTCCTGAATATGAGAAATGCCATCTCTGGACCAACTACAAAACATGCACATCTGCTAAAGTCAGCAATGTCATTTTGTGGACATTCATAATGTTCCTTCTCACTGCAGACCAGACTATTTGAGCACCTGATGGTCACCTAGACATAAACAGGGCAATTCAAGAGCTGCACATTCGTTATGAGAAACTATTAAAAGGAAGGTTGAAATTCAAACAGCGGCAGTGCAAAGAGAAGTATATGCCTATAAGCATCTGTGTTCATGGCTCTGTAAGAGTCAGGAGCTGATTAGAAGAAAGGCTGAGATAATTAGGATTTCTTGCATGATCATGGCTCGCACAGCCTGTGTTTTATGGCTCACAACCTGGTTCTTCTGTGGCAAGCAAGAGGGGTTCCATGTATGGATCTGAATGCACAAGATGTAGAACATCCTGCAGAAAGGAGCAGCTCAAAGGCTGCATGGTCCCCTTGTTCAGTGGCAGCTCAATCAAAGCCTCCAGGCACTCTGGGACAGGGACAGCTAACAATTCTCTAGAAGCTTTGAGAGCTCCCTCAGCCCCAGAGCCCGTGGTTCCCCTGACCTTGTCCTTGTCCTCACCTGGCAGCAGCAGACACACTCAGAGGGTTCCTGTGCCACTGCTCCCAAGAAAATCTCCCAAAGGAGGAGTCAGAGGCTGCTGACACCACATCTGCTGCTGCACATCTGTCTTAGCTGTGCTCATGAGCCTCAAGGAGCTCCATGCATTTTTGTTTAGAAATCTTTAATAAAAGAGCTTAGGAGCAGAGAGCAGTGCCTGCCATTTCCCAATCATGCCTCATGACTAAATTTTCACTTCTTGTTCTCTCTCTGTCCCCATAAATTTTGTGGTCTTGTCTTCACAGTTTCAAGTAGTAGGAAGCAGTGAGTTCCTGCAGATGTTTTTAGTTAATAGTTGGCTGGTTCAGGCACTTCTAGCTGGAAAAAGTAGTTTCTGAACCTGGAGAACTTCAGACTGAGATCAGATGCTGTCCACTCTAGCTGAAAACAATAACCAACACAGTTCTTGTAAAACAGCAGGCTCCTTTTTGTATCTCCTCTCTGTTCAAATGGAAAATGAGCCAAAATATCTGCAATTTTACATTAATCTAACTTTTTTTATAGGTACCTACATCAAAGAGAAATGGAGGACTTTAAAAGCACTAATAAATATTTCCTGCTTAATGCCTTTTACATCAACATACAAGTGTAACATGTGTTGCCTTTCATTTTACTGGGAATTATCTATATACAAGTTGGCAGAAGAGTCAGTGACTCCATTCCCCTTTCTACATTTGTATTCCACCAGTTTGTAAATAAATCTCACATATCACTTTAATTGTCCCCTGTGTCTACCATGTCACTGGGAAGGAAAAGCCTGGACTTAGAAAAGAATTCAAAGAGAAATCAAGTCTAGCAACAGCAGCAATGGTCTGGAGAAAAGAGGTGTTTGCAGGAGCCCATGGAACGTTGAATGGTGAATTAGGATTCCTGAATAAGCACAGGGAAGGAATCCTGAGAGGTTGTGGTGGCAGCCTGGGCACCAGTGCTGCCAAGGAAGACACATGGACCCACCAGACACAGATGTGGCCAGTGGCTCCAGGAGGAGGAGTGGTAAAAGTGACACCTAGCCAATAGCCCTTAGTTAGCAGGAAAATAACTTCTAATCATGACAACAAGCTTGTTATTAAAGACTCAGCATCTAATTTTAATATAAACAGTGGCTACAGGTCTGTTTAGGACTCAAACATGATGCAGATACCAAATCCATCTTGTTCCTTACATCACAAAACCACAGACTGCCAGACCCAGGGTGAATTCAACTGAGGAAATTCCCTCAATATTTCCTCTCTTTTTATTTTATCTTTCTAAGGATTTATTGTTTATTCCTACCAGAGACATATTTGCATGGATTAGCACAGACAAGGGACCATCCCTGATGTTACAAACTTTGGATATGGCCACTGCTTTTGAAAAGCAGAGAGTTGGAAGGATTAGCCATGTGAGTGAAAATGAACGGTCCCCAATTAATTTACTAGCTATAGCTAATGAGTATTTGGCTTGCCTGCTATTCTTACATTTTAAACTTGTAGAAAACCATAGAATCATGAAAAATGGGGTGAGATGGACTCCTGTGTGTTACCTACTTTGTATTTGTTCCAAGGCAATATCAGCCTTACCTGAACTTTTCCACAGGTCCTGTTATTATTACACAGCAGTGTAATATGATGACATTTCTGCAATCCATTCATCTTAGGCTTTTCCTGCAGAAAGAATTGCACTTGGAAGAAGTTCCAAAGAATTGCTTTTTAATTGCTTCTTTCAATGCATTTACCTGTAATCAGTTTTCTCCAAGTCATCTTCTCTGGTGAGGCAGCAAATACGTGAATTTTACAGGGGGGTTTTAACGTGATGAAGCTTTGAAAGAGTGCAAGGGGGAATGTGATGATGGCTGGCTGGACCGGGATTCAAGATCACAGCTAGTGTAAAGCAGAAAAGAAGCAGGTATTTCCTACCAAAGCTGAGAACAAATCTGGTTAAACATCCTCTGTGGTTACATAGTTGGAAAAACAAGACCCTTCCAACTTCCCAGATTTGCTGAGGCTGCCAGCCCTTGCAGTAAGAAGTGGTGAGTGGTCACAGTCCTGAAACCTGCTGTGTTTCATTCTGCTGCTGTTGAATTCAGGAGAGAAGAGTGATTTGCCCTCTCAGGCACTGCAATACACACCCAATCTTCATCAAAAACCTTTTCAGTACAGTTTCAGTCTCAGAATGAAAACTGCCTTGAAAACCACAGGTTTTTTTTCTCCTGCAAAAGAAAAAAAATCCTTTATCTCCCTTTTTACTTGGGAATCAAACTCTTAAAAGTCACGCTAATTTTCATTCCAGCCTACCTAGAAAAGCAAATAAGGTTATTTTTAAAATTTATAACTTAACTGTTAAATGAAAGTGATTTAGAAACCAATCGTTTGGGAATAGAAAAAATCATAGTGTTCCATTCCAAAAACATTGCCAGTAATAGTTGGAGTTGAGAACATTGGCTTTGGTGTGATTTTTTCTGAGTATAAAGTAATCGACTCAACATGCTCCTATGGAAAGTTTTTATACTGATGAAATTGCAGTTCCTCATTTGAAAAATGCCAGGTCTCATCCTGAGCACATGGAGTGAAGTTTTTTACAGCATCACAAAATAAAATGATAGATAGGATTATCTCTAAATCATCTTCAGTAGACAGATGCCAAAGATCAGCGCTAGTTCCAGCATTAAAACTTTCACAACACTCTTCAGCAGCTTGTGCTTTACTGATTCTGTCTTCTGATTTGACATGTACATTGCAGTGGGACCAAACCAGCATAACCCTTCTGTGCAAAGATCTATTTAACACGTGTTCTAAAGACTTTTGCCTGCATCAGCAACACCATGGGGGAATGAAACCAAAACAAATGAATGTAGGATTGCGATGAATGTATTCATAATTCTCCTGGTGTTAAACGTACCATTGATGAGCAGGTGCAGAAAGATCTGACTGCACACACACACACACACCAGAACATTTCATGTCAGCTCAGCAATATTTCTGTGCTGTTCATACTTTCTCCAAGCCACAAATGGAGCCTCTGCACACTTGTGAAGCGATGGATAAGTGGAACTGCAGCTCTGATTGGAATTGCAGCTGCCTGTGCAAACTGCATCCTTGCTTTTCAAGAGACATCCAAATGCTCTGGGCTGGTGGAGCAGCAGCCCCAGCTCCTGTTGTGCAGCTGCAGCTGCTGAAGAGAGCTCATGCCACCGTGTGGAGCTGCAGCCTCAGCACATCCCTGTGCCCACCCATGGAGCAGAGCACAAATACACAGCGAGGGAGAGTCCTGCAGATCCTACCAGCTTCCCGGCTCCCTCTAATGCTCTGAAAGATGTCTGATAGGACAAGGGGCAATGGCCTCAAGTTGTGCCAGGGAGGTTCAGATTGGATTACAGGAAACATTTCTTCACTGTAAAAGTGGCAAAGCCTTGGCTTCTAAGGGAAGTGGGGGAGTCTCCATCCCTGGAAGTGTTCAAAAAATGAGTAGATGTGGCACTTCATGATATGGTTTAGAGGGCACAGGGGTATTTGGTCAAAAGTTGGACTCGATCTTAGAGGATTTTTCCCACCTTTATGATTCTATGATTTTATGTCTGAGGAGTTGTTGTGTGTCTGTGGTATTGTTCCTTTTGGTGAGAGTTTTTGGAGGTCAGTGCCAGCAAAAGGCACACTGAGGCTGAAAGCCGGGGTGCCACCACGGAGATGTGATTTCCTGTGATGCAGAAGAGCCCCCTGGAACTGCTACCACCCTCCCTGAGCCTTGCCAGCCTCCTCACCCTCCTGTGATGAGGGTGTTTCTCCATCCCATGAGTTGGCCAGCAGAAGGGACCCAGGTCTATTCCCAGGAAAAGCCTTTGGCTTTCTCAGCCCCCCTGCACCTGCTGGAGCTGGGCTGATGCACAGAGATGGATCCAGGCAGGAACACAGAGCTCTGCCCCCTGCACCAGCCCTTGCTGGTGTCTCTGGGGCATCACAGGGATGGGAGGCTCCAGCTTCACCAGCACAGCTCTGCAGAGAAGCTCTGGACAAGGTGAATCTTGCCAGGTTCAAAGGTTCACTTTTGCTGTGGATGGGGCTGGAGTGTCCTGAGCTCACCCACACCCACACCTGCATCTGGGCTTCTCCTGGCTAAGTGGGGCCCACGCTGGCTCCTTCCCAAAACACCAGAGCAGGGGCACTGCCTTGGGAAAGGGCTGCAGACAGAACCTACACAGGGATGCACAGCACCCCACAGCAGCTTTAAGTGCACGGAGCTCTGAGGATGGCCAATGTCACTGTGTGGGATAACCCAGTACCTTTGTCCTGGGATGCTCAAGCTCTGAGAAGCAGCCAGGCACAGATGAATCACTCATTTGTAAACTGGACATAAACACAAGATGTCAGCTTATCCTGATAATGTTACTGGTTTTCAGGCCACAGAATTCCCAACACCTAATTTTGGCATTTGGCCACAGTATTTGATTATAAAAGAGCTTCTTAGAAAGGTGAAAATATGTTTTGCACCCTGGAGAATATACAAGGCAGGGAAAGGGCCACAACAGGGTATGGGTGTCACCAAAGGATAGGTGGGAAGGATTGCCAGAGGAAACACCATTCTTTCAGTAAGTTTTTGGAGGTGAAAGAGCTGGGAAAAAAAACAGAGAGGCTGTCCAGGCTTTTCAAGAGGTTGGCACATCTTTAGAGGATGACTTTCATGGAAATTTTCTTGCCTGCGACATTTCTATCATCTCCAGACAGATTGTTTCAAATCTAATCCTTGAGCCACTGCACTATTGATTGCAGGCAGCCACAGAGAAAGTGATTGGATCTATTTTATTCCTCTCACAGTTCCTTGTCCCCCTCCCCAGCATCCAAAACCTGCCCTCCCATTTCCCTCCAGCCTATCCCCATGTCCATCTGATCCTCACAGGAGGTGAACCATCACAATTTAGAAACTCCAGTGTTTCCTTCTTCCCTCTAGATGGAGCCATGGGCTTGTCCCTGGACTAACAAAATTATTTTGCTCTAATGCCGAGGCTTTAGTGGAGAGGGTTGAGCAGCTGCAGGTGGACCTCAGTGGCTGCTCTGGCAGAGGCTGTGCTGCTTTATGGTGAAGAGATGAGATGGAAACAGAAAGCACAACTTTTAAAAATTATTATTAACTGAGTGGAGTCTGGGCTAGCTGAATGTCCTTCCCTCTTGTAAGATCTTTGATCTCTTGCCTCATTTATTCGTTGTTTTGTTGCTTTTTTTTTTTTTTTTTTTGGCCATACTTTATTGTCCTGAGTGGCCCTTTTCAGTGGAGTACAAAACAAAATACATATGAGAGCATTAAACTGAACTTTGATTCACAGGGAGCAGCATTTGTCTGTAGGTAATGTTGTCTGAAATGGTCAGAGATATTTTATAGACAAGTGAAGGGAACAGAGGTGGTTCCTTCTGGCCTGAGGTAGGTATAGAAAATAGAACAGTAAAATAGAACAGCACTGGCACCACCAGCAAAGCTGCATTTCTTCCCAGGTACTGGAATAGGAACCCCCACTTTAAACTGTTCACATGTGAGTTAAGTAGTGTGTATGTGTGTCTGCACATTTAACACTGACACTTAAAGTTAGGAGAGATGAAAAACATTTCATTTCCAAAGCAGCTAAATGGCACCAATTACTCTGAGTGCCAGGCACAACACAGCCAAGACACAGACAGAAAAGAACAGCATCATTTTGTTGTGGCAAGCCTTGAAGGACATTGTATTCCCAGCACACAGGAGTGCTAGATCATTTTAGCAATGGCAAGATTCATTCTGAGCCAAACTGATCCTGGCCTGGAGATGGCTCAGAGTCCAGTTTCAGTGGTCAAGGATTTCTTTGCTGGCCTGAGGAAACTCCAGTGAGACCCAAGGCTGCACACTTGAATCCCCACATTTACCCCTGTGTACACTTGTCCTGTTTTGACACAGTATTGCATCCAGAGAGGAGAGTGACAGAGGATCAGGTTTGAGGTCTGCAGGTTTTTGGGTCTGGGCTGGGCACCCCAGTGTGTAGCAGAGAGCAGAAAAAATCTGTTCAGGCAGGCCTGGGATGGTGTCTGCAACAATTTCCATTCAGGGGTGTACTTTGCCACCACATTTATTCCTTTCCCTTCCTTCTATAGGTGTTATGGGGCAATAAAAATTAAGATATCTTTCCAATAAATAATTTGCTAGCACAGCATTGCACTGGAAATGTGCAGCTGCAGTTTTAACAGGGAATCTTCCCTAATCTTTCTATTTTTTTTCCCCTGGGAAATGCATAAATTGCTGTTTTCTATGTCAGTCTACAGCAATGTCATCTGCAATTTTTCTCCTTTATTATACAGGGGGGAGGAGGAGGAAATTGCTTGTCACCCAGTGGCGATATGCAGCTTTTATTTACATGGGAGAGCAATAAAATAGATTGTTTCTGAACTGAACATGTCACTTGGCTGGAGTTCAAGGCAAAAGGGCATGTGGGCAACCCTGCCTTCCCATCCAGAGAGGAGGGACTGCTAGGCACCAGGCTGGACTCTGCCTTGGCCAGGTCACTTGCTCACCCACATTCAACCACATAAAAACAAGGCTTTAACAAGAATTGGTTTGATAGAAGTCCTGTGACATTTAATTAGATGATCTGGTAAAACTCAAGAGAGTCTGAACAGGAGAGTGGAGATATCTTCATCTGGTGGGCAAGTATTTAAGCAGAGATATCTACAGATGGCTGAAAGAATGCTGCATGCATTTGGTTTCAAAACCATGTTGAAAAAGAAATGCCAGCAAGCACAGTAAAGGGCCATGGATACAAGAACTGGGAAAACCACCCAACACTTAAAAATTTTCACTGGAACTAGATGATTCATAAGGGTTTCCAACCCAAACCATTCTGTGACTATGAATTTATGCTGTGTAAATGTTGAAGAGTGGGAGAACCAAAATTTTAATGAGAAAATATCAGAAAACACTGGCAAGCTTTCAGAGCTCTTAAGGATTTCATAGGAACAACCAGTTCATGGAAACAAAGCTTAAACAACCTGCCCTACTGAATCCAGGCTGGGTTAAGAAAGTGCAGTCTCAAAGCAAACAAACAGACACCCAGCCCTGAGAAATTCATTCTATCGTGGGACACAGTGGGACAAAGAGAAACTCGAGTTGTCCAGTAACTCTCCTGGGTGGGGAGTCAGTTCTTAGTTCCATGGCTGGCAGAGATCACTGAGGCTGTGCCATCGGGCACTTCAGCAATCCAGTGGAAATTCAGAAAATCGAGTTGAGCCATAGCAAGATGAAAGGATTTTCCTCCCCACTCTGTGACCCAGGAATGAGAGATCAGGGATGGTTTACTGACAGGAATGTTAAGTGCTGTGATTTTGAGTGAGACAATTCTTGCAGGGCCAGTTAAGATCTCTGTCCACAAACTCTGCCCCAATCTGATCTAAGTTTTACTTAGATCACGAGCGCTCAAACAGCTCTGTCCTTGGAGACTTCAAAGACCATTTTTTACTTCATTCAGCATCTTTTTCTTCCAAGTTAGGTATTTATTTACACAAATACATCAGATAAAACAGGTTGGGTGGTTTCTCTCCACTGTGATATGAACCCCTCAGTATATTCCCATGGGTTAACTTTGCTCTGGTAAATGCCATCCCACTCCCTCTGGCTGAATCCATCACACGCAGTGTGAGGCCAGGCTGGAGCAGGAGCACCCCAGACCAGCTGCCTGAATAACTGCTTTGCAGGCAAATTCACCTTTTTATGGTGCAGACAAGACCTGACGAGTTTGTTTGACTCAGGGCTTGGAAATGTCTGGGTCTGGTCTCCTTTTCTCAGTGCATTTCCAGTCCCTGGGATGATTCTAGCTCAGGAGCACTGTTTTTTTTTATCCCACAGATGTGGCATTAATTATATGAATTCCATGTCAGCCATCCCCTGCATTTAACCTCATGGAAAAACTGTTCAGAAATGTGACTTATTGCAGTCAAGCTCCTCATAAGGAGAAAGATGCACTGAGTGTGCCCTGTTACAACCACAGCATTCACATTTGTCAGGGGCTGTCAGAAGAATACACAGGCTAGCAAAATACCCACCTGAATGTAGCTACTGTATTTTCTGGGGGACTGTTTCTTTCTGCAGAACCCATAAAACGTGTGCTGCAGCTGTAGCAGACCTCCTGAGAGGGGAATGGCATTCTAGAGTGTAACTCCATGCAGCAGCACTGCTGGGAAAGAAAGTTCAAAGGCATCCAGCTCTCTCCAGAGGATACA
>PYHW01010395.1:674212-716550 GCA_013186435.1 Turdus rufiventris | reverse complement strand
TTTTTTTTTTTTTTTTTTTTTTTTTTCCCTTCAAAACACTGCATTATATCATCTCTGTAAAGAGCTCTATTGTACATGTGGGCCACGGCAAATATGTATGGAAGAGAACTAAAATGACAGCTTGTGGTGCTTATATAAACACACATTAACCCTGCAGGTCCCAGGTTTCAGTTAACTCCAAAGCCTGGCTTGTACCAGATGCCCTGACCTGCAATCCATGGATGTTGTGCAGCTTTCTTGTTGTGCTTTCTTAGCATGAAACTGCCGAAGTGCCTTGTCCATTTTTGTTTGCTTTATAGCAAGTCTGGGAGGTAGGAAAAAAGTCCTGATTTTTGCACTCCCAGACAGATGGTGTGCTGTGCTTGTTCCCCATTTGTATACATTGGTGAATATTTTTAATCTAGATTGAACTTGGAAAGACAGAGCGCAAGAAGCAAATTAGATTTTTCCCAGGCTAATTCTTCTCTCATTTCCTCCAGTTTTACACCAGTGACATTAACAGGGTTAGCTTTTGATTTACACTGGTACCGGGGAGAGAAAAATGGGCTCTTGAAGAGCTGGCTTTAATTCAAAGCAGCTGGGCAGAAAAAAGGTGGTGTGGGAAAATCCTGTTCTCCAGGAAAATGAGAGCTGACACAGCCATTAGCTGTCCCTACAGATACCTGTTTTAATTTGCACTGCTTTAGAGGCATAGCTAGTCATTCTTACAGGATCTAAACCCCATCATGAATGAGTGGCTTTCTTAAATCAGTAAGTCAGTGGAGAGCCCAAGGCGGGCTGGAAGATGCTCAATCTAACTGGAATTCACTCATTTTTAATCTTACCCACTTCTCAGTGTTAAGCCTGCATCACCAAACAGGGAGAATTGTTTATTATTAAACCACTGAACTACAAAAAAAGTAATGCAGCAGATGAAATTTAATGATTAAAGTCATGGATGTTATTCTCTATGAGCTAAGAAACAGTTACTCATGTTTTCTGTCAGAGCTACAGCCTTCTCAAGCTGGTAACTTGCTGAAAATTGCTTTTAGCTCTTAATAAGACCTGAGGGAACAGAGTAATTTGCTCTGTTGAATAACATGCATTAAGTATGGGGACACCAATTCTTTTGCAATAGAAGCTCTGATATAGCAGATAAGAGCTCGATCAAATAGCTGTTCATCTCTGAATCTGCACATCATTTTATATCATCCTCTCATGGCCACTTTGGATGCTCAATACCTTCAGCTGTGAAATCACTCATTTAGATGCCTGCATACAGATCTCAGTGCCTGCCTCTAAGCACTGGATTTTGATATTTTCTCATTTTTTCCTAATCTGCTTGGCATCATTTCACTGCAGTGCTGCTTTCCATGCTTTGGATCTCTGGGTGTACAGGTGGCTTCTGGGGGTGTTGTCATGACACACAGCACAGCCCAACAGCTTTTTATTCCCCCTGGACTACAGATAATCCACATTTATGCATCTGGGAGCAGGCTTTTCTCTTGCATGTCTGCTATTCTGCAGGTTGATCAGAGCCATCTATCACACAGGGCACAGGGTATTTCCACAAGCAGCAGAGCAGAGGATTTTCTGTTTGGATGTCCCTGCCAGGGAACTGCTGGAGAAGGGTGCAAAGACAGAGAGGCAGAAAGTGCTGATATGGCAGGCAGGCAAACACAAAATGGGGAAAAAGCTTTTGGGATTTGCAGAAACCCTGGTGGTGCCACCAGCAGGGAGCACCTGAGGTCAGCAGTGAATGGAAGGAGCCAAACTGGTGCATGGTCAAAACCATGCTAACAGATAAGCTGCTTCCTGCAGCCAAAACCTTAGACATCTTGGGTGAATTTCCTATTTTTCCTTTTTCCTTTTCCTTTTTTTTATGTTTTGGGGTTTTTTTGGTTGGTTTGGTTTTTTTTTTTGTTTTGTTTGTTTGGTTGGTTGGTTGGTTGGTTGGTCTTTTTGGTTTGGTTTGGTTTGGTTTTGTTTTTCCAGTAAGGGAGACATCATGCAGTCATTCATGATTAAAGGCTGAGAGAGTTGGAAAAGAGTCTGGGGACCCTTAGAGCAGCTTTCCTGTACCTCAAGGAGACCTACGTAGTTGACAATTATTAACAGGGCCTATTGTGATACAAGTGGTAATGGTTTTAAACTCAAAGAGGGGCAATTCAGATTAGATTTAATGAGAAGTTTTTTACATTGAGGATGGCAAAACACTGGCCCAGATTGCCCAGAGGCATTGTAGAAATTTCCCCATCCCTGGAAACATTCAAGGCCAGGTTGGATGGGGCTTTCATGGAGCAATGTGATCTAGCTGAAGATGTCCCTGGTGACTGCAGGGGGTTGGAGTAGATGTCCTTTAAAGGTCCCTTCCAACCCAAACTATTCTATGGTTCTGTGCCTAGCCTGGCATTGCAGACTGGGAAACAGAGATATGGCCCTTTCCCATCTTCCTAGCTCTGATAGCCAGATGTGGAAATGGATTTCCCAGGTGGTTTCTTTGGCCATGAGCAATCAAAGGATTCAGTGAATTTGGGCAGGGTCACACAGGACATAACTTCTCCAGGGCTTTCAGGGTTTGTTGATCCTCTTTGTGGCTTTTCACACTCTGGCAGAGTGCTTTGCAGCCCTTCTTGCCTGGTGCATGGCCCAGGCCACCAAAAGGGTGCCAGAGGAAGCTGGTCAGCAATGGATGTGGGATATAGCAGCAAATAGGGGGGGTTGGACCCCGTTGGAACCCCTGTGAGTCCTTAATATTGAATTTGTTGTGGCAAGAGCAAAGAACAGCTGGTTCTAATCATTGTGCAGTCTGTCTTCTGCAGCAGAGCCCTTAGCAGCTCAGGCAGGAGCAGTGGATCTCTCAGGCACCCGAGGGAGTTGTCAGAGCCCAGATCCAGCCCTTATCCCTCGCCCTGCTCACCTGCTGTGTGCTGCAGCCCATTAACACCCGGCTCTGGGGGCTCAGCACGTCCAGCTCTGTGCTGGGTGAGCTGCACAGCCAGCTCCACTGCTCCCCCTCTGCCCTGGCATCTGCCCAACACCTCACCTGAAGGATTATGCAACTCAAAAGCCAAAAATAACTTCTTCCTCTACTCTATAGGGTTTTACAGTTGGCTGATACAGAGCAAAGCTCGGGCCAAGGGACACAGTGCTGATTAAACTGAATTTAGACAACAATTTTTCTTCTCCTCTGCAGAAGAGATGCACAGGGAAACTCTATTTTCTCACCTTTGTTTGGATTGTGCTCTCATTCCAAGAAGGAGAGAGGATGTATGAATGCCTCAGCAGACCTCAGGAAGCAAGTTGTTATTTTTTAATTTAAATCACAGTTCGTACAACCCTGGACTGAAGGAGCTGCTACCTGAGGGGTCACGGCCTCCACACAGCTTTGTGGTTTTGGCTACTTGGCCAAATGACTTCTTGCTCCTAAAATATTTGCAAAGGTTCTCAGAGTGAGAATAGGGACTTCTAAAAAATGACTGTAAATGTGAACCTCCAGTTCAGTAATACTTGCAGAACTGTCTTCTCAGCAGCTCTCAAGCTCTAAAGGATGCATTTGCAGCCTCCAAGGAAATCCTTGCCTGGTGACATTCAACAGAAGACATTTGCTCTTTCAGAACTGAATGGAATCCTCAGAAGAGGGTGAAGCAGCCAACATTTTACTCTAGCAAAAATTTCTCACAATTTCCTCTTTTTATTTTCCAGTCCCTTCTGGGATGAAAATACAATACTCTAAATTTCATAATGGAAGAAAAATTGCCCAAATTGTTTCCCTTTGAATAGCTTTAAATCTAATACTCTCTGATACTCTTCACATCAATAACCCACTCCTCACTTCACTGGCACCTAATCAATGAAAAATGCAGGAAAAAAAAAAAAACAACACTAGGATTTCAGGACATTTTTCTAAACATGATTGTAACATTTCTTAGTACTGGTAATACTTTAGATATTTCATGAGAATTTAATGGGAAATTGCCTTCTCAAAGAGCATGCTTCCACATGGTGTATAAGACCCTTGCTTGTAATCAGTACCCATCATAGAACTCCTGGCACATTTAGCTTATTTAAGGGCATCCAAATTCATTAAACCATAGAACATTTTAGGTTGGAAGGGACCTTGAAAGGTCATTTAGTCCAACCTCTGCTGCAAAGAGCAGGGACAAGAGATGTGTCTCTGATAGTATTTTACTAGTGATTTACTGTGAGTTTGCTCAGATTGCTTAGATACTCAGGAACTGGAAATCACAGACAGCCACATGTCCTCAAACCCTGAAGCCAAGTCAGAAAAGGACCTTCAAAACAGTGCATTTTTTTGGCATTCCCCAAACTTCCATATGTGACTCCATGGATGTTGGTTGTCAGGTAAGAACTATGAGCTGGAAACTGCAGCAACAGCCCTGAAATGCAGGCTGATAAAGCCCCAAGGATTTTGCACATGACTAAAACAAATGAAGCACAAGAGCCAGCTGGGGGTTGGTCTCTTCTCCCAGGTAACAAGGGACAGGACAATGCAATGGCTTCAAGTTGCACCAGGTTTAGATTAGATATTAGGAAAGAATTTCTTCACTGGAAGTGTTGACAGGCATCAGGGAACAGGGAACAGGCTGAGTCTCCATCCCCAGAGGGATTTAATAGATGTGAGGGACTGAGGGATGTAGTTTAGTGGTGGACTTGGAAGTGCTGGGTTAATTATTGGACCAGATGACTTTGGAGGATTTTTCCATTCTTACTGATTGTATGACTGTCTGTTCAAGTATGCTAAATCTGACTCTGCACAGAACCATGGATGGAGGAGAGTACCCTGAGATTGAGCCCAAATTCCCGCGGGGCCATGAGTCACAAAGCCAGGACTAGACTTGTCTAAGTCTGGGGCCTCTGCACTGCCCCTAACCTCTCATTCCCAGCCCTGATTCCAGCCTTAGGTCCAAGAATTGCCACCACCACATTCTTCTTCAAAAAGAGAGGAGTAGCAACAACCAGTTCAGGAAATCAAGCACTAGCCCAGGAACCCAAAGAATTCCTCAGCTTGCAGTCAGAATAAAAAGCTTGGCCAAAATCCTTTCTTCCTATTGACACACAGGCCATTTTTAAAGGTCTAAGAAGGTCATGCTACCAGCTAGATGCTGTAGAAACAAAATGAAATTAAATGGAGCACTCAATTGTGTGAGTAATGGAAAATACCCAAAATTAAATGGGCCCAGCTTGCCTTTTGTTTGGGACCACTGAAACCCTTCAGTTTGTTTTTATTCTAAGCACTTGTCCTCGAAGGCAGTGGAGACACCAGCCCTTTCCCAGGGGTTCTATCCATGCCAGAGCCAGGCAGCATTCCTGCTCCAGACCAACAGCCCTGCTATGTGATGTCTCGAGAAACAGCTGCTGCTCCTCAGGACAGCTCATGACCCTTCCCACACACTTTTGTGCTCTTGGCTAAAAATACCACCACAGTCCCTCTGACTGGTGCCCTGCACAGGCTCCAGAGGCTCCAGCTGAGGCTGCTGGCCAGGCTGAGGTGGCAGCACAGGGTGTGCTTTGATGCCAGCAGCTCAGGGATGCACCAAGGAGGAAAGCAGTGCTCCCCTTGGTTCTTCTGCTCTCCTTCCTTTGTGCTCCTGCATTGCTCCAATCCACTCCTCCTGGCCCTGTTTATAACCACACTGACAAGTCCTGGGGCATTTTCTACCTCTAGCATCTTGTCTCTCTCAAGGAAAACAACACAGAAATAAAGTATCCTCTGGGTTTGAAAGCTCTACTAGAGTAGTCTAATCTGGTTCCTTTTCTGGGCTCAGAGGTGAAGGAAAGGGCTGTGGGTATAAAATATTCAGTAAAGTACCAATGCAAGCACCAAGGGCCATGGATTTACATCTTTGGGAGAACACCTGGGGGTTTCTCAGGCATCCTTGGTGAGTGCTGGTGTTTGGAGAGCAGGTGGTCACAGGAGACTGGACACATCTGTCAAAATGACACTCAAAGACAGTACATAGAAGGTAGATGCTTTTCCACCTCTTGGAGAAGGAAGGGCAGCTGAGTTATCCTCATCCCAGATGAGTTAAAGAGCAGATCAGCTCCCTACAGGAGCAGAGGGAGTTGGGAATACTTCCAGGAGAGAAAAGCAATAAAGCTCAGTGAAGCAGGCTGGGTCTGAGCCTTGTAAAGAGTGACTCAGCCAGTGCCTCGCAGCTCTGGGTAAGACTCCTTGCCATAAAGAGCTCCTAAGCAGAGGTGCTGAGTGATTGCTTTACTGTTCCTTACAAACCTTACTGTGAAATCCCTGTAAATATGTTTATGAGCTTGTTGGGGCGGCTCCCCCGCTGCTGGCAGTGCTGTAAATAAACACAGTGCCTTTGATTCACGGAAATTCGGCTTCTGGACTCCATTATGGGCCCTGGCTCTGCTTCCAGCTCAGACATGGGGCCCCTCCTGCCCCAGCTCACAAGGAGCACGACATTTCTGCTCTCCAGTGAGCGACTGGAGAGATCGGTGCACATGTTCAGCATTATGCACATCCCCATATGGCAGCCTCCCTTGCATCACCCTCGCTCCTCTTCCCCCAGCAGAGCTCTCTGAACTTCACCAGCTCCAGAAGAGCAGCCTGTGGAAAGGCCTGGGGACAGCTTCCATCCACTGTCCTCCTTTCTCCCACACAGCCAGGACATTTGAACGTGACCCTCTGAGCTTGGGTGGGCACAGCAGGTTTTGGGGATGCATACTGCCTGCATCCAAGAGCGATGCTTGCAAGCATGGGGTGCATCTACATCTGAGGGCAGCCTCAGAAAACTCTACTTTGGCTTCCCCCCTGCAGTGTGCAGGAGCAACCTGTGCCAAAACCTTGTCAATCGAGACCAGACAAGGACCCCAGCTGAAAAATCTGCCACCCTGTGCTATCTGCCCTGTCCTGCAGCCGAGCTGCCCCTGTGTCATCGCAGCCTGCTGGTAAAAGCAAGCTGAATTTGCTGCTGTTTACTCTATAAACCAGGATTTTTTGATGCCAAGAATGTTCATGCACTGCCAGATGAGTGGCCAAGGAGTCTGTGCAAAGGGGGCTCAGCACAATGGGGGACAAATCATGGAACCACAGAAAGGTTTGGGTTGGAAGGGACCTCAAAGATCAGTTCCAACCCCTGCCATGACAGGGACACCTTCTACTATCCCAGGCTGCTCCAAGCCCCATCCAGCCTGGCCTTGGACACTTCCAGGGATCCAGGGGAAGCCACAGCTCCTCTGGGCAACCTGTGCCAGGGTCTCATCACCCTTGCAAAGAACAATTTGTTCCTAATTTCCAAGGAATCTTCTGCAGCCATCCTATTGCAAGCTGTCCAGCAATGTGGACTCCACAATATTAAAAAAAACCCAAAATTTAAACTTGAAGAAAACATCTCAGAAATTCACCAGCAGCAAAGGGAGATTTTATCAGTTTCTTTGCTCCCACTCACTCTTCTATTATGGAGTTAAATTATGGGATTGGTCCAGGAAACAATCTACATCAAAATAAAAGAACCAGGATATTTGCTCATCTATATAAACTGAACGAGAGACACGCCAAACATCGCAAAGGATCCCACGGGCAAAGAAACATCTTGTGCACTCAGCAGCAAAATGCTCCTACTTTGTGTAATGCCTTGCAGCCCAACTGTGATCCAAAACATTTCAAGCATAACTTAATAAATTGCAGTGGGCATAGAGAGAGCACTAGAGAAATATTTCCTAGCTGGCTTTTGAAGTGAGACAGAACCAGAGCTGCAGGACAGCAGCTCCAGAGGTCCAAACACTGAACAGGAAAATAAGGACCTGTGTGTAAGCAGGGGCCATGAGATGGTTTAGTGCTCCAGGAGGCTGAAGGCAAGCTGGGGTGAAAAGTTGAGGCTGATCTGCACCTGTGTGTCAGCATGGCCATATCTGAGTGCCTGTGGCACCAGGTCTGTGTACACAGAAATTGGGACTTCACCAAGCAGCAGAGAGTGACCCTGCCCCTGGGGCACTGGGCCAGGGTCTGTAGGTTAGCTCAGGTCAGGGTGTGTTTCAGCATGTTGTTGTCCATAACACACAGGCACTGAATTTCCACACCTACCAGCAGGAATCGGGTGTTGGTTTGCCAGCAGGAACATGGGTTCCCTGTTTACTCAGTCCTGCCAGTCACAAGGAGCCAATGTATTCACAGAATCACAGAATGGCTTGGGTTGGAAGACAGCTTAAAGATCATCTGATGCCAATCCTCAGGTTACCCCTTCCAACCCAGCCTTGAACATCTCTGGGGCATTCACACCTTCTCTGGGCAACTTATTCCAGTGCCTCACCACCCTTACAGGGAAGAAGTTTTTCCTAACATCCAATCTAAACCTGATCTCTGCCAGTTTGAAGCCATTTCCCCTTGTCCTGTCACTCCAGGCCCTTGTAGATAGTCTGTCTCCTTCTTTCTCCTTCCTTTTCTCTCCTTCTTTGTCAGCTCCCTTCAGGTACTGGAAGCCCACAGTTAGGTCACCTGAAGCCTTTTCTTTTCCAGGCTGAACAATCCCAATTCTCTGAGCCTTTTTTCACAGCAGAGCAGTTCCATCCATCCAATGCCCTTCCCCCACAGAGCTGTCCTACCTTGGCACTCTCTCCAGCCTGTCCATGTCCTGCCTGTGCTGGGGACCCCGGAGCTGGTGCAGCCCTGCAGGTGGGGTCTCAGCAGAGCAGAGGCACAGATTCCACAAATTCCTCCCCTCACCTGCAGCCCACCTGCTTTGGATGCAGCCCAGTTGGCTTTCGTCTTGTGGGTCTCCCTTCCCTGTCTATAGGGTAGGAATAAAAGTCCTGGTTCTCCTGCCTGCCTTGGATGTTTAGGTTGCTGCTGCAGCTGTGTTGAGATTGTCTCCCACTACAGGGTCCCATGAAGCAGCAGGATAAACTGAGAGCCCAGGAGTGTTGTGGCAGAACCCCCATAGCTGCCAGACCCTCCCTTTACCCAGGCAGGAAAAAGTTAATCAGGATACCAGTCTGGCACCAGCAGCAGCTGAATCTCATTTGGACCACCTACACATTGTGAGGATAAAAAAAACTGTCTCAAATTGTATTCTGAAAAAGAGTCAGAAGGAACTTCTCAACAAATCTCCCTAATTTTTGCCTCTGCAAAAATGTCCATTTTATTCCTTTTTTGTTGTTGGTTTTTTTTTTTTTTTCAACTAAACCACAAGCCTAATGAAGCAAGATGAGTGATGTAGAGGTTTGGTGTATGATGATTTGACTGTGGAGTCTCGGCCTGGCATCCACAACACAAAAGTTCCTGTGAATTCCAAGCTGTTTGTGAGAACTTCCATGGAGGAACAGAGCAGGAGAGGAACTTCTTAAGTAGAAGAAAAAGCTAATGGGGCATTTCTGAGATATGTCTGCAGGGACATCCTGTGGAACTAGCAGGATTTGTCAGTCTGGCAGTTTGCAGTGACAATGAACATTTTTCCAAAATAGATATCCAGAATATATTTCCTGACATGCTCACTTCTTGCATCTTTGGCTCAGCCTGTCTCCAGACACTGCCATATTTTGGAGAAACTCACGTGCTCTGAATCCTCTGGTGTAGTCCCATCCTTAATTTCAACTTCCAGTTATCTGCACTCTGTGACTTCAGTGAAAGGGAAATTGAGAGGATTTCCTTCTCCCAGCATGCGGCTGTCGATTGATCCCAGAAACAATTCAGATTTATTGCTGCAGTTTGATGGCTCATGGGAAAGGAATTGGCTCCCCAGCAGAAAGTCAGAGATGGGAAGAGACAGTAGTTTGAGCAGTGTGACTGATGGCCACAGACTGAAACACTTTCTTCACTGCTTTGCAGCTCCACTGCTGCACCTCAGACCTTCAGCCAACATGTGGTGAGTGACCTTCAGATACTGATCTGGAGCTTCACCTTTCATCTCCCTCCACTTCTCAAGTTTTCCTCCCTCTATCCTCATCCAAGCCACCGCAAATATTCATCTTTTCTTTTTTGTCTCCCTTTGCTTTGGCTTAGTCAGGGCCTGAAGACTCAAGACAGGAATAATTCAGTGTAATTCTATACCCTGTGTTGGGGAGATAGTCAGTGGATCCAGTGGATCCTTCTGGCCTGAAAGTCTCTTCAGACAAAATTCATAATAGTAATGCTAATGCAGACATTTTGCAGATGCTTACTTCAGGACACGGAATGTTTGTGATTCATTTTGTTTGGTGTCCCAGAAATTTCAGCTCCCAAACCATCACTGACTGTTTGTTAATTTATCAGCACTTAATTCAGTTCTAAACAAACTTAGAAATTCTTGTCCATTTTATTTTAGCATGCATTATTCATGCAGGCCCCAGAAATGGGAGTTTTGGACAAGCCTGTTGCATTATTTAGCACGTCTGGACATTTGCTTTTAAATAAATTGTTTGTAGCACATTAGGTAGGGAGGAAATTTTTAGTCCTTCTCCCCTAGTCGAAAGGACTGGAGTGTCAAAAGAAGCCAGATAAATACTTCCAACCAATATGAAATTTGTCCCAAAAAGATGATAAATCTGATATCTTCTCCAGCTATGAAAGATATTTGGTCATGATATTTGCTCTTGCAAATGTTGTCTGTTCCAGAAGATGACCGTCCAGAATCAGATCTCAAATAGCCTGGGTTTGAGTGCCCACTCAGCAGGATTATGTGGCTTCCAGGGCTTGTCCTGATTGCAAAAAGGAAGCTTCAAGCAAGTTATGAATTCATGTGATTCACAGCTCCTTTAAGTTGAGGTGATTCATCCCCTTTCTGCCAAAAACATCTCCAAAAGATCACGTGCCAGGCAATCCCCATAACTGAATACAAAATCAACCCAAAAAAGAGAGAGCATGAAAGGAGAGAGTTAATCCAAACACTGCTCTGTCCCTCAATCCAGATGCTTAAAAGATTTAACAAGGGGAGAGCTGCCACATAGCCTGCACATACATGCTACAGAACAGTTAATGTGCCCTAAGGTTTGATAATCTGAATAAAAGTGGATTTGAGAAATTTATTTGGATTAACATGATCTGCTTTTTCATGAAAAGATTCTGAATCCTCAACAAGGAGCTTAGCCACGATTAACTCATTTAAACACTTTCACAGCTAAATGTGTTCCCAATGCCCCAAGCAGTTGGAGCTTTACCCTCTGGGGATTAAGATAAACCTCATCTAGTGGTTCTCCTACTCTTCTCCTCCATGTCTGCTTATTCTGCAGACAGCTCCTCATGGTATCCCCTCTGTCCTTCCTCTCATGGTGAGGAGCTGGAGAAACCCAGAGTTGGGAATTTCTCCCCATTCCTTCCCCTCTGGCTGTGGCTTCCTCCCCTCACTGTCTGGGGCAGAAGAGGTGATGACACTCAATTTGTCAGGTCACTGAAGAATCCCAACAATGGAGAGTCACCCTGCAGCTACTGCCCTGGACTGATGGCAATCCATCTGGGTCTGAGTCCACCTCCCTCTCTAGAGATTATCCAGCAATGGGAATTGAATTATATCTGAGCATCCAGAGCAGTTCTGCTGCCTTCTCCTCGTCTCTGGACCTGTCAGGACCCATTCTCTGTTTAATGAACTAAATGAAATGAGAACATGAGCCCCGAAAGTGCCACTCAACCATCCACATTGTTGGGTCATTGGCACCCCCTTGGCACAGGGCAGACCTGGGCTGGTCTCAGGGCTCGAGGCACAGGTTAGAACAGGACCAGGGGGTGATTTGGATGCAGCCATCCTGGACTGGGGATTAGAAGGATTAATACAAGCTTAAATGGCACAAATTGGCCTCAGAGCCCAAAGCAGTTCCTCCCCCATTTTATTTGCTGCTGTGAGTGGAGCTGCTAAAGGCAAACTGAGGATACCAGAGTGTCCTTGGGAAGTCCTGGCAGGGAGATTTCCCCTCCCTGCCGGACACAAGGAGAGGATCTGCCTGTAAAACTCTTTTTGCTCTATCAGTTGCAGTCCATGTCTGTTGTCCTGGGGTGAGGAAGAAGGCTACTTTCTCACAGGTTCCTCAGGAAAAGTTAACACTGACAACTGAGGAGTCCTCCAAAGGTGAAATATTTTCTGCCCATTAGATAAAATGAGCTATGAAATTCCAGTGCCAGAGCTCATCAGAAATAATCAGTTTTTCTCATAACTTTTTTTCTTTTTTAATAAAGTACTATGATTTTTTTTTAATCTCCACAGGAATGTTCTAGGGTTTTGTTTTGTCTTGTTTAGTTTCTTTCCCAAAGGAGAGGGAAGATCTGTTTTCAGGACTAAAAGCACCTGGAAATAAAATGCATGATTTATACAAGACCTTAAAAAATTTATGCTTAGGCTCTTTGCATTTCTTGAGGCTTACTGGTGAACACTGGCATTTTGTGTCCAGACACAACACATTACAATGCAGATGTCTAACCTTAAACTGCTTCTCAGCAGACATCAGGCTGTGCTTTCTCATCCAGACAGTTTTGCCTTAAATCTTTTTTTTTTCTTTATTGTTTTTTTTTTCTTTGCAACTTTTATTTATTTATTTATTTTAATTTTAAAAAAACAAACCAACAAACAAAAAAACCTACCTCTTTTAAAAACAAAATCACAAAAGATGAACCAAAACAAAGTGATGTCAAGAAAGCACAGCCTGAGCCTCTCTGGCAGGATTAAGCTGCCCTTGGCACTAAATGGCAAAGTCTTGTTCCAAAAGCCCAGGCACTATGAGATACAGAGAAACTCAAATCCAATTAGAAATGTAGCTTCATTTAGTCAGAATTAATTATGTCACTTATGTAGAAACTCCATGTTGCCACACCAGCCTGGTGTTTCAGTGCAACATCTGCAAAGTTTTTCTCTCTTTTATTTGCTAAAATATTAATGCAAATGCAACATTTGCTGAAGGCATTGGATTCAGTATCCTCTGGGGTAACATCCTACAAAATGTGAGGAAATGGGGGCAAGAGCTGCAGGGAGAAGCAGGTTCCTACCCTGAACATTGAACTCTCAGGATTTAATCATCCTCAGGATGCCCTGGGGCTCTCTCTGAACCAGCTCCATCCAAAGTTCTCCAGAGCCTCATGTTTCTCTCAGTGACCCTAAGCAGAAGTGCTGAGATATTGCATTGCTTTCTTGGACCAGCAGCAAACCAGACATTGAAGTCTCAAGGGCTTGGTGGTGCCCAGAAAAGTTCTCAGAGAATAATTAATCTGTTCTGCCCTGGACACCTACCTCAGGATGAGCTGAATCACCTTTCAGAGGTTCTGTTAACACTTGGACAAAATATCTAAGGACCATACAGTGCCTCTTGTTCTCCCAAAATACCCACATGTGACCACCTCTGTCCAGTCCATGGGGCAAGACCAGAGGATGCCACAGGGCAAGGACCACAGCAATCAACTTCTCCTGACTCTGAGTCTTTGCAAGATGGTGCCAAGCACCTTTAAAACATGTTGAGCTTAATGTGCCATGTGAAATATCAAAACACTCATAGAGCCAGGGAGCAGAGAGCAATTGCTTTTCTACCAGCCTACTGTGGATTCCTCTTGTAGGAGGTTGTACATAGCTTGAACACAGAGTTCTAGAGCAGGTAAGCGATGAGGAGGTGATGCTGCAGATGGATATCTTGTTAGAGACCCTACTCAGGGCTGGGAACTCACCTGGATTGTATGTCAGCTAAGAGCTGGGCACTGCAGTGCCTAAAACCCATTATGGCCACATCTTCTAGACCTTCCACAAGAGGGGAGTGGGAAAAACAAAGAAGAACTTTCCAATACACTGATACAAGCCAAAGCTCAATCTGGCTGAACAGTTACAGACTGAGAGTAACTCTCTGGTTAAGTACTTTTCCTGCACCAGCTCAATTTCAAGATTATTATTCAAAGCACTTCACTTCTTTCAGCCTAAACAAAAGCAGCATTCTAACCAGTGCCCACAACTACTTGGTTCTGTTTTTACACTTCTGTCTTTAAGAGATTTTTTTTTCCCTTAAAAAGAGGGGAAATGCTCAAGATGAGCATTATAAATTGCTTCTACACCCAGGGAAATGCCACTAAGTTGTGTACATGGTTCTGCCTTTGGAAAAGTTGGACTGGAGAAAACTCAGGGAAACAGCCCTTTAATGATGGCCATGCCATGGGTTTCTGCTTATGATTAACATTGGAGAGCTGACACTGCTTAGCTCAAATGTTGTTTTCAGCACAGATCTGAGATGGGTCCAAAGCTTCTTTTTGTTAATTTGTCAGAGTGAATTCATTTTTCAGCAGCCCATGGCTTGAATGCAGCCTGCCCAGCTGCAGGCTCATTGTGAGAAGCCAGTGATGATGAGCTGGGAGGAGTCGAGGGCAGACAGAGCCCAGATGTGGCACAGAGCTGCAGGAACCTTTCAAAGACATCTGGAGATCAGCTTGCTGCTCATGACTAAGAGTCAAAGGATGTATCTCAGACAGAGCTTACATACTTCCACAACCAAGCAACCACTTCCTAAACAAATTAGTGCCAGAATCACAACTGTTGGTGCTTGGAAATTATCTGCCCTTGGCTTGCAGCCTGAATGGGACACCCAAAAACACAATATACAGCATAAATATTAATCAAGCATTGGATATCAACCCTGAAATATTTCACTGAACAGGCTCCTGTTTAGCACTAACTCTCAACACCAGTAAGAGCTTGTAATGAGGATCAAGTCCCAGGAATTACAGACAACTGAGGAGAGGCTTGGTCAAATCCAAACTTTTCATCACTGGGGTAGTGAAGGAAAGAGGTATCAAAACAAATGGTTGTGAAGAGCAGGTCTAAGACTTGTTCAGACAGACGCACCCCAGGCTCTGAATTAACCATCTCTGTACCACAGTGCAGAACTGCAGCACAAAAGCATCAAGTTGCTCTCTCTGCATGACCTTTTATCTCTAGGACAGCACAGGAGAAACAATCTCAGTACAGCACAGACCCCAAATAAAAGGTATGGGAAGCTGTGCTTGTACTTTTTTCCATCTAGATGAAGGTTGCTGTAGCAGAGACACTGTCCCCCAATCCATACACATCCACAGGGTCTTAGAAGTGTCCCTGCTTCCTGCCCCATTTGCAAAGCCACAGCAGAGTCTATACATAATTCTGTAGATGAGTTAAATGAGAGAGACATAAAGGTGGGCTCCTTTTCAGCAAAACCAGAACACTCTACTTCTCACTTCTGCAGACTCAGTGGAGGTTTTGCTGATTTCATTGATGCATTTATTGACCACTTTTTCTTTTTTCAACCTCAATCAGCATAACTCTACTGAAGGCAGTGCTGAGATGTGGCACTTATGGACATGGTGTAGTGGTGGAATTGACAGTGCTGGACCAATGGCAGGACCTAATGATCTTAGACATCTTTTCCAACATTAATGATCTTATTATTCTCTTGCATCCCGTAACAGATCAGTGTAGAAGCTTCTCTGAAGTTAATTTGCTTTTAATTAATGAATTAATAGCATGGGACCTTCTTGACCTTCTTAACCTCTTATGTATACATTCACAAAACAGATGAAACATCGATCATTAGAAATAATGTGATGGGAAAAAGCAGCATGAAGTGAAATTCAGGCCATCTGTTCTCCTAACTGTTCTCTATTCAGAAAGAAAGATCCACAGCACACTCATCTGCTTTACCTGAACAAAGAAACGCTTGCATAAATCAGCAGGGATGTTGGGTGGGTTAAGTGTGAAATTCATGAGCAAACAACAATGACAATTGAATGAAAAATAACAAAGGAATAATTGGCAAGAGTGCAATATTGAACATGATAGAACAGCTTGCAGAGACCAGCAGTGAAGCCCTGATTGGGATGTATCGGGTTTTTTTTTCTTTTGTAAATGCAGGGGTGCATTCTCAAAAGCTGCAGATTCATGTGGCAAAAAATATCTCCTTACAAACCTCAGCAGTCTCTGAAAGGAGAGCTGTTTGCTGTGCCCCAAGGGATGCTGAGGCACAGGGTCCTGTTCCACCAGAACTCCCCATCCCAAAGTAACTGCTGCCCTTGAGTTTTGGAAACAAACTCTTAACTTGTTACATTTTGCAGTTTTACAGAGCTGAATACAAAATCCTTAAGCACAATTATGCAGAAAGGCAAAAAACTTACAAATTCTTTGAGGTGGGCCCCCCAAAAGTAAAACTCAGTTATTATTGTGGTTGAATACACCGTGCCCATTTTCTAGAGGAGTGCCTGATCATCAGGATGGAGGACTGGGTATCGCTCAGTTTTCATTTCTTTGTACACATGTGCTTGCATTTTAAAGTGCTTCCAGCTCTCCAGCTGAGGTTTTCCTTTCTGCATGGGATAAGAGTGGTCCCTGTGACAGAAGCCAGGAGTGATCTCGAAAATGTTTCTAAGTTCTGTGAATGAAATATGAGAATGAACAGTTATAGAAAAAAACGAGTTGTGCTCTTCACACCGCTAGAATTTCAATATTAATAAACCACCTCATCTCTCACTCCAAAAAGGAAGAGCAGAAGCAAAGGCTGGCTTCTGTGTGAGGTGCTGAGCCTTTCAGTGCTCAAAGATTCATATGCACAAAGGCAGAAGGACTAACTTCTGCAGCAGCTATCAAGGTGAGGACTTTAGATACAAAAGACACCAAAAACTTTGCTAATTCTCAGATCTTTGTAACACGAGTCACAAAATAATTTGTAGGCTGAAAAATCACAAACACTCATTATTTTCAGGGCACAGTGAGCAGTTGCACCGTGCTCTGTGTCATGTTTTTAAAGCATCTTTGCCCAATGACTGCTCCAAAACCACACCACCATTAAGTTATTTTGCCTCTGCTGCATGAGGGAGTGAAGGACAATGTGCCCTTTGAAATATAATGAATACATTGATAGAAGGTCAGCGAGGAAATTATGGCCGTGTTATGAATAAAACCAAAGATAAAATACAACACTAGTACCACATGACATGGAATTAAGGTTGAAAGACTAAAAAATTCACAACCAAGGCAATCTTGTGTTTAGAAGTTTGCAATTATAAATCATATTGCAAAGGTCCCTCTCTCAGAGGAGATAGATGGTTTTGAGATAAATGGCTCTAAAGCAATATTCAGAGTCCTGCACTGAGCTAATCAGTGCAAGTCACTTTTCTGGACCTTGAGACCATCAATATTTCATACATCCAAATGGAGGTTCTACCAGCTTTTATAACTGTTTTGCCCTAAATAGTTTTATTTTACACAAGAATGGGCCTGTGCCTATGTTATTTCCATAGGATCAGCAATAAATTCAAAACCTTGCTTAGAAAACAAAAATATCATTCTGCCACATCATCATCATATTCAGGAAATATCTCCCAATTACTACAAGGAGAATTTGGCTGGAGTCTTCCTAAAATATCTTGAATTTTCCTCTGCTCTGAGCAGCACATAGTGTTTTTCCACCCAAGCACAGTTAGGACAAATCTCTGCTTGATGAAACAACTTCAGGCCATGTTGCCATGGCATAAACAGGACTTGTCTTAAGCCTTATATTTGTCTTACTCCACAAACTTTAATCTAAGTGCCTCATTCCTCTCTGGTATTTAACCATTCCTGTAGCTTGGACATCCAAAGGAGTGTTCTGAAAGCAGAGAGGTCTGAGGCTGCGGCTTTGCTGCCATCAGTGGATGAGACTTAAAGCAGAGCTACAAGAGCCCAGACCCACCTTCTCCCAGGGAAGTGCTCCAGCTCCTGTGTCATTTTGAACGAGCACAGTGTCTGCACATTCAGTGCAGCAGATCTCATTTAGAAACAGAGAATTTCTTCAGTTATCCAGTGTCAAATCTTAAATATCCAAAACTGGCCATAGCTATATACTCAGGAGAGGTGTAAGCATCTCTGAAGTAAGGTTGAGAATCATAAATAGGAGATTCAAGGTGCACTGATCATTTCCCACCTACACACTAAAATTCCCTGATGTTTGTTATCCCCCTGCACACCTGAATTCCCTTCCTCTGTGGTTTTTATTTCTCTTGTCTGCTGAACTAGGCAGATACCCAAAGATGGTCAGTCCCTTTGGGTGATGGCCAAGCACTACACACAATACCACCCCATGATGCCATGCCCAAACAAAGCTGCAGAGATGTGGGTTTTTTCCCTGCTTTCCCCCCTGCTCTGAGATGGGCACACTCACACACTGCTGTCCTTTCAGGCATGTTGGGAACGTTCTATTTGCAAAGCACTCCCATGACCTGCAGAGAGGAAGAAGGAGTGATTGCAGTCATGCTACAGCTAGGTCAGGTGTTGGCACTCAGCTCCAGAAAATGAAGCCTGAGGGAGCAGCATCTGCAGAGAAATGCCTCATTGTTACCCCAGCAGTCATGGAACCAGAGCCTGTAACCCTGTAATTAATGGCATCCTTCCCTGAGGGACTGAGGGGCTGTCAGACCTCATCCTGGTCTTGTTTTGAATCCTGAGCCTGATCCAAACTGCCTGGAGGGCTCTCACAGAGTTTGGGGGGGCAGGACAACTCCACAACAAATATTCCCCTGCCACAGGATCAATGTCTGCGAGACAGGAGCTGGAGAGGCTTCATCTGAGTGGTGGCAAAGTGCTCCATGCACAGCAGCTTCCCCCCTCCTACCAGACTCCCTCACAGCCCCAAAACGTGCTTTGAACACAGGATGACACTTTGACTCTCTGAGCTCAGTGACTGATGGCTACAAACTCCAGCAAGCACTGAAGGACCCTGGCCCCACCAAGGAACCCCAGCGAGTCTGTCAGCATGATGCCAGGGAACTGAACTCACAATTTTCTGCTTCTCAGCTGCTTAAATAAAAGGAAAATCTCCTGTGACTACTTTCATAACAAGCCAGTTTCAATGAATTGGAACAGCTGCTGCACAGGGACAGAAATCTCACCTCATGGGCAGGAACATCAGTTGAAGAGAGTATTGATAGACCAGGATATTGATAGCTCAGGGTGTTGATAGATCAGGATATTGAAAGCTCAGGGTACTGATAGATCAGGGTGCTGATAGCTCAGGATATTGAAAGCTCAGGGTACTGATAGCCCTATGCTATTCCTGGATTGCTCTATCACCAGCATGTGGGCCAGAGCACAGCCTGCGTTTAGCCCATGGAAGACACTCAGTGTCACACATAATACATTTGGCAGGAGCTGTCCAGACTGTTTAATAGCCCTTTCACATCCCATACATCAAGACCTTCTCTGAATTTCTACCTGATTCAGGAGTAAGAATGTCACTCAGAAAACCCTACACTGATTTAAAATTTCTCATCACACTGAAACCATGACATGCCAATTTCTTCCAATCCCTAATTTTTGCTGTTATTGAAAAAGTCTGGTTTTATGTACAACCTGACTTTATCTTCAGCTCCACTGGCTCCTAGTGTGTGGGATTAGCAAAGCAGTTTTCAGCAAAACATTTATTTTCTTAAAAAAACAAAAAGACTGATTTGTGGAAATGGGTGAGTTGTGATGAGGTTTCTCAATTCATTCCTTCATCCCTGTTAGGCAATTTTTAATTGAAATACTCCGGATTACAAGTCAAGAACTGTGGGGGTTTTCCTGTCACAATAATATGAAATAGAAATGGCCCAAATCAAAATGACACATTCAGAAAATATTTACTCCTTCATCCTTTCACTGGAAAAGGTCTGTGTGGGTGTCTTAGACGTAAACACTGCCTGCTCTCACTGCTGCTTTTGGTTTTCAATGGCAATTTACAGTAAGGAAGTAAATATAATTAGTTCCCATTCAAATGGCATTTTTCCATCCTGGAAAACTGAGCATATTTCATTGCCAGTGTATAAATAAACCTGTGGTAAATCACATCCTCTGGTTGGCCATGCAGCTCCACCACACCAAGAAGAAATGAGATTTTTCTTTTGTGCAAGGTAGAGAGAACTTATTCCTTGCCAGAAAAAAGTTTTCATTGCTGAAAGTGGTTCATGTTCTGGAAATAAAGCTTTTGAGGCTGGAGCTTTCATCCAAAAGGAGCAGCTAAGTGGAGACTGTGCCATGGCCTGGCAGAGGAGCCTCCAGAAGGAGAGCTACAGCTGGGAGGGATTTTGGAATGGATGGAGGGATGTCTGGATGTTGGGGAGAGGGTTCTGGGAAGCAGGAAGCATCAAGGGAGTCTCAAAAGCACTCCAAGACTGGGAACGCAGCTTTCAGGTCTCTCAGACAGCATTAAACTTTCCCTTCCAGGAAAAGCATCCTCTGGAGCTGCTGTTTGAGATGTATTGTCTTCAAGGCATCATCAGGAGCAATTCCTTTTTCTGGTTTCCAAGTTAGTTCTCAGAAGAAAACTTGTCACTGCCAGGCCATTTCCAGTTCTGGGAGAAAAATCCTGCATTGGTTTGGATGCAAAGTCACCCATTCTGACCCACATTGGTTTGTTTGATCCCTCTTGAATTTTTTCTCTTAAATTGTCCTTTTAAAAGATGCCAGGAATGCACAGATACATTACTGGTACTGCAATCACTTTGGGAACTTGGACACCCAGGAGAGCTGTGGCCTGAAACACCAACACACAGAGGTCCAGTTGGGTCTCTTGCTTCAGAGCAGCCAGCAAAGAAAGAAATTAATACAAAGAGCAGTTCTGAAAAACCATCAGATACCTTTGAATTCTGCTGCTCGTGGGTGGTCTAGAGGTTTCAAAAACACAGGAGGAAGGAGAACTATTTCTGTCCCTTCTAAACAATCCACTCATTTAAAAAGTCCCCTCACACCAGAAATGAGGAGAGGACCATGCCTCATAAAAGGGAATTTCAAAGACTTTTGCTAGAAATGGAATGCACAAATTACTGCCTTTTCAAAAACCAAAGGATGTTTTTCCAGCATGGCATGGCATCCCCAGAAAAGTGCTGAGGGGAGTTTTGGTTTCACTTATGATACAGAGCAACATGAGACTCCCAACACACCAGAAAATAAACAAGCCAAGTCAGTGCTCTGGCAGAAGCTGCAAAGAAAGATGCCTTTTCACTTAGATGTCCCATTTCAGGGCTTTAAAATGCCTGTTTCCATCACATTATTCTAGCTTATATTTCTTCATGAAGTCATAATGAAAAGAGAAAGGTGTTTCCTAATAGCTCAAAGAAGGAAACTTGACTTTTTCCCCATCTGCTCTCTCTCTTTCTCCTCAGAAAAGTTTTGCTCCAGAAACATAAATTTATGCAGGAGAAATGATTGAAGCTCTCAGGAGGTGCCAAAGGGCAATCCTTGCACTTGGCAGAGGACACAAAGCCTTGGCAGGAACAGGTTCCCCCCAAGTCTGCATCTCCCCTGCTCAATCCTCAACATGAGGATTTCCTCTTCTCTCCTCTTTGTTCAGAACAATGTCCTTCCACAAAAAACTGTCCAAATCAGGTTTTGATTTTTCCCTTCCACCATCACCCCTGCCCCAGTCCATATTTTTTCAGCAGAAAAATGGCAGATGAACTATTCCAGTGCCATAACTCGATGTTTCCTCAGCAGCACAGGGAGCACAGGACCCCAGCCACCTAGGAAAAGAGGAAAAACCAGCCTCAGGAATGTGGTCTGCCACAAATTACAACTCTGACCATAGCTGGGCAATCTAGGGCTGAGCTGGGAGGAAGACTATAAGAGATTGTTCAGCAAAGGAGTAACATGGCAGGGACTGGGACATGTAAAACCAAAAGTGCTTCCAAAGAATGATGGATTGGGCACCAGCACAACAGCATACCCCTCTCCACTGCTTACAAGTTCCTCTCATAGTTCAGCTGACAAGAAAACATCACGTACTCTTAGGAGAACTCCCTTTTAAAATGAATGCCTTTAAATAAAAAAAGAATAAAAATGCCCACAGGTTCCAAGCACTTTATTTAGATTCTATTATTGTAGAATGGAATAAAATAAAACACACTTGGATTCACTTAGACCTTGGGAGGGATCCTGAGGCTTTAGTTTTACCAATTCATTTTTTCATTAGGGTGGAAGGTGAAAAGACAAAGCAGGTGTAACAAAACATAAAATCAGGTGGTTTTCCAATAAAATGCATCCAATATGGGTGCATTTTTAAAATCCAGATTTTCTGGAATTAAAAGTGCATCCATATTGGTGAAGGCTCTCAGCCTACAAGGATCAGCAAAGGTCACTTGGTCTGTTCAGCCTGAAGAGGAGGAGACTGAGGGGAGACCTCACTGCAGTTACAGCATCCTGGTGAGGGGACGAGGAGGGGCAGGCACTGACACCTGCTCCAGGGTGACAGTGACAGGACCCAGGGGAATGGCCTGAAGCTGTGTCAGAGAGGTTTAGGATGGATATTAGGAAAAGTTTCTTCACCCAGAGGGTGGCTGGGCACTGGAACAGTTCCCCAGGGAAGGGGTCACAGCATCAGCCTGACAGAGCTCAAGTGTTTGTACAAAGCTCTCGGGCACAGGGGTGACTCTTGGGGTGTCCCATGCACAGCCAGGAGTGGGGCTTTGGTGAACCTTGAGTCCCTTGCAACTCAAGATATTCTATGATTCTATGACTTTGAAATGTTTTTTGTATGATTCTGACAGTCCTGAGCGGTGTGGGAAGCAGCCACATATTTGCCAGTGGACAAGTGCAGTGTGAAGTCATCACTGACACACACATGTAGGTGGGCAACTTAGCAGCAGTCTACTTCCACCCCCCAAATTAGTGTCTTCTCCAGCACCAAAAAATCAGACAGTCCCCCATGTCCCTGAGGAACAGGTTCCAGAGGAGCAGGCCAGGAAACCTTGCCGCTTTTGGCAGGTTGCAGTGGGAGTGGTGGATATCACATTTGCCTGGCCACACTCATGGTCCTGACCTCAGAGCCCCAGCAGTTTGTCACCAGCCTTTGGCCATCACAGCGTGGCCCCTTTCCCCTGGCTGCTGCTGCAGCCTCAGCACCAGGGAGCCTTGTTTGGTGGGTGCAGGTGTGGCAGCAGGAGTCCTGTCCTGTCCCTCAAGAGATGAGATCCCCTCTCCCTCTGGACCTTCCTGAGCTCCCCACTGATGATCAGACAGAGGGAAAAGAGAATCGCTGTTGACATCCATCAAACCTGACTCTGGAGGTGTTCTGTCCATATTTCCAGGAACCTGAACAAGGAATGTATTTTACATCCTCCTCAGCACAGACCTCCCAAGGGAAATCATGGGCCAGTTGCACACGAGTTTGCCTTGAGGACAAAGCCATCCATCCTTTGGAGAGATCCGCCTGGAGAACTGACTGGCTCTCAGGATACGAGCAATTGTGTCCTTAGAGCACGCTTCCCAAAGCACCCATGGCACACAGCCCTCCAAGCAGCTCCTACGGGCATGGTTCAGCCCACACACCATTCCCAGTGGCATCACCAGTGCCCCAGGGCTCCCTGGTGCAATGATCTGAATGGTGACATTGCATCTCTGTCACTGGAATAGATCCACTCAGTGCCCAGAAACTGGAAACCCCCAAAGCAGCTGATTTGCTTAAATATTTGTTTAAATGCTACTAAACCACCGCATCACTAAGAGTAAGAGAGCAAGGGGGTAGGAAAACACACATAATGGTGAGCTGCCCTGGGAGGAACCAAAACTATTTCTGCCTTTTTGATTGGTTGTGTTTAATTGAGAGTCCTTGAGACAACCGCAAAAAATAGAGGAAATTATGTGAAGGAGCAGGCTGCACCACTTCTAATGAGTGCACAAGCAAAGGCAAGCAACACTGGGAATTATTTTTTTGGGGTATCTAAGGACACTAGAAAAACAGATAATTAAAACTTCACTATGAAGGAACCTCCACAATGATTCTGAGCAGGAGGATTTCTGGGCCAGTCTAAGATGATTAATTGCTTGTGACACCTCCAGAAACTTGAGACATTCTGTGCAGCACAAAAGGAAATTCAGATGCCCTGCAGCACCACAGGCATATGCTGTACATCCTGGCAGTACCATGGCTCAGGGAGCTCATTTTATTTGTGTAGCCCCTGGGGTGCTGCAAAGGATGGCAGGCAAGGGGTTAAGTAGTGGCACCGTGGTTTCTGGAAGGGAAAGGCATGCCTCATTAACCAGCTGGAATTCATCGAGGATATGAGCACCAGGGTGGACATGGGAAAGGCAGCAAACACCATATTACTGAGATTTTCAGGGTACATTGAACACAGGTCCACAAAGGAGGTCGGTGCCAATGGCTGGATGGTGGAGGGAGGGAAAAACTGCCCTGAGAAGTCAGGGAGAGAGTAGGACAGCAGGGTGGGGTCTGACTGGAGCAACCTTCCTCTCTGCCACCTCTCCTCCTCTCTGCCACCTCTCCATGGCTTCTGTAACCAGCCAGGAGGATAATGAACAATGCTCTGAAAACCTGACCCATATCTCCCATGTGTTCATCTTCTCCCAGGAGCGCAACCCTCGGATTTCCAACTCACCCCACTCATTTACTAAGCTAACATGGTTCACCTGCATGGCTCTGTGGTTGCTAATCCGAGTATCCTGCAGTTGCAAGAGGTGTGAAAGTGTCCAGCACAGGCATTTCACTGCTCAAGGCTCACCTGCCCCAAGCCTTGGGCCCAGCAGATGGCACATGGCAACTGCAATGCCGCTCCTTTGAATATAACGTCATCTGCTTCCCCCTGTGATCAACTCCAGGTCCCTGACTGCTGTGTTATCCCCTGTTAGAAAATTCTAAAGTTGAACTGAGGCACAAAAACCAGATTCACTTGGAAATTTAATTCAGCATCTCTTTACCTAAAAGGTCAGTGATTAGGAATTTCATTCATGAAACAGGAAAAATTGATTCCAATTCCTTTATCTCTCGTGGGGAATTTAAAGAGTGTTATTCTGGAAATAGTATTTCATTTTAATGTAAAAAGTTAATTAAGCATGGAAGTAGGAGAGTGGAGCTGTGCATAACCTCCGACAAGAGGGATCCACAGTAGCAGAAAAGCAATTGTTCTCTGCTCCCTGGCTCTATGGGTGTTTTAATATTTCACATGATACACTGAGCACAACACAGAAGGTGGAAACCAGACAAGTCTAAACCTCTGCACACTTAAAATGCTCTTTTGCAGGGTAAGAAATACAGATTTAACCCCACCCCCAGTGAATCTTGCCCTTCCATGCTCCAGGTGACTGGTTTAGCCCATTGCTAGAGCTAAAGGCAAACCACCAAACTCCTGCCCCACAAATTCTGACTGTGTTTTCCCCTCAGAAAAATTATTGAGCACTTTTGAGACAAATCAAGAAATAGTTACCAAATGACTTAAAGTCATTTCCATAGCTCAAAGAATTGCAATTTTTCTTTTTCTTTAGTCAAAATTTTCTTAGAAATGCAAGTCCCTGAGACAAAATAGGAACTAGAAAGGATGTGAAGGTTTTGCCCGTGGTGTGAAGACAGGGAAACTACTTGTGTCACATCTTCTTACCTGGGGCAAGGCTGTGATGGGCTTCTCTGTTCAGCCCTGCTCCTTTTCATTTCAAACTTCATCTGGAAGGTTTACAGCAGCACTAGCAATGCTGAGGGAGGACAGTTCATCCATTTGTAACTTGAGTTTGGCTGTGATTTACATTTGAAGCAGATATTTTTATCCCACAGTTACCTATCAGGTACACCTAGATTTACCACAGTTGTTCTTTCCTCTGGTCAAAAAACAAAGTCATTTGGGAAAATCATACACATAAATCCATTCATTCATAACATTTTTTAAATCAGTTTTGGAAGCTATCTCCCAGGACACAGCATTCTAAATCTGAAAACATGCTGTCCTCTAATCACAAGGCTGAGGGTCTGCATCATGTAGGGGAAAACACATGGCCAGCAGAACTGACCCGCTGACCTCACCCTGTCTGCTCCTCAACACCCTCAGCAGAGTGTGCTCAACATTCCAGCTAAAGCACCTGGCAATGCATCAGGGCTTGGGACCTGCCTCCTGCTTTATTTCTACATACTAGATGCAAAAATCACATTCCAGTTCAATGCCGAGCCTTTCCATTCAAATCTTCACAGGACCAGACCCAGAACCACTGCACAGTGCTCAGATTGCCTTCCCAGGTGGGGCCACCTCTCACCAGCCAGTTTGGCCTCAGACACTGCCAGGGCCACTAGCTGCAGGTACCCAGCTTTGCTCCCACCCTGCAGGAGCCACAAGAAATGTTTGTGGGCACTTCCAACACAGCTGTCCTCATCCAGGGAAAAGCCCCAGTGATCCCAAGGAGTGCCAAGAAGGCCCCAAGTACAGTAATTTCACGACTATAAGCTGCACACTTTTGACTAAAATTTTGGTCCAAACCCGGAAGTGCGCCTTATAGTCCAGTGTGCCTTATATAATGGACAAAGTTTGGAAATTTGCAAACCTGGAAGTGTGAGCCGCAAGCCACAGGGGGAGCCGGCAGGGCCACGGCTGCCAGATGGAGGTGGGGCTGCAGGGCCGCTGCTGCCGGGTACAGGAGGTCTCGGGGCCCCATGGCTGCCAGGTTGAGGCGGGGGCTTGGCCAGCAACTTCATGGGGAGAGCTGGGGGCGGATCCTCGCTGCAAAAAAAAAGTGTGCCCTATAGTCCGGTGCGCCTTATATAATGTACAAAGTTGCGAAATTTGTCGGCTCCCGGGGGATGCGCCTTATAGTCCAGTGCGCCTTATGGTCGTGAAATTACTGTACCAGGGGTTTGTCCCACCATGCAGCTGTTTGGCACAGAACACAATCCCTTGTAACACCCTCAGTCATCTTGTGGGCAGGTCCGTCCATGTCCATATCTCCTTAAAGCTTGGGAAAAGCTCTGGGTAGTCAAACCTTTTGATCTTTATTTTCCTTGCAAACCCTTAAGCTTCTGGAAATAATATTTCCATGCCTAAACGACAGAGGAGCAGAGCCCAAGGCCATGCAGGCTACAGCAGTGCTGTGCAGATGTGAGAAACACCAAGCTCTTCACTAGAGGTGATGTGAACTGCTGCTTGGGGACTGAAGAGAGTGGTGATATCCCATTGGAAACTGGGGGACAACTGAAGAAGCACAAAGACATTGCCCTTTTTCTTCCATAATTTTTTTTTTTTAGTTCATTTTACATTTGCTTCTGGCTTAGGTGTGATGTAAGTATGGAGGACAGACTCAAAGCCTCATGAAATCACTTTGAGGTGGTCCCTTGAGTAACCAACCTGTTGCTCAGCTCTCCTGCCCATGTGCTCCACAGAAGTTGATAGATGGGCTGCAGCCAAAAAACAAAGGTGCTGTCAGTTCCCTGCATGCAGAAAACATCAGCCTTGATTGCTTCCAGAGGTGTGTTACTTTTCCAAAGATCTCCCTCATGCAACACCTATGCAAAAGTGAGGATGAAAATTCAACTGTATTGAAGCAAACCAGAGTTTATTTAGCATTTATTACCCATTTTGTCGTCAGACATGGCTTCTTCTGTGTTGGTTTTTCTCTGGTAAACACAGACTTTTTAAAATTTTATTTTTTTAATAAAATATATAAAACATTGTGCATTGCTATCCATAGGAAAACTGTAGATTAACAACAACAAAAAAAAAGAATAAGGCACATTCCTGTGCAGCATCTTCAAATATATATATATATATATTTAAAACAGAAAGAAAACCTTTTTCAACCTCTTTGAGGTTGTTTACTTCTCACTAGTCACTGACACATCTCTTATATTACCAGAATTTCACTGTTGGAGATGGGTTGGGTTGTGTTTCACAGGGGCCAGCAGAGAGAGCAGACTCAAAAAAATAATAGGATTTTATCCCTGAGGTGTCAGTAAAAAAACCTAAACGTTCCCATTGAAAAGGAAGATGAAAAGACAGCCATAAATAACCGAATACACTATGGCAAACATCCAAGCACCGAGATGATTTCACGATGGAAGGATCCCCCTCCCCCCCCATCCCCCAGTTCTTAACAAGTCCTATTCGCTGTTGGGTTTTAATTAGGTTAACCTCATGGCTTCTGAAGTCACAAGACAATCGGTCAGGACGCACCTCCCCCCTCCCTCCCCGAATCTTCTTTCCAGAGTCGTCATTTTGGTCGCAATTCTCCCACAGCCCTCAGGGAAGGGAAACCAAAAAATCCTAAACGGAGAGCAATCCTTGCCCAGGCAAGGAAAGTGTGTGCCACGGTGTGCCCATTGCCAGACCCACATGGGAGAATTGGCAGAAATGAAGCTGGAAACCAGAAGGTGTCCGGGAAGAGGGGTGATGCCAGCATGTCAGGGAGAGCGAGACGGGGAAAAGCTCCTGGCTGTCCATGCGGGGCACAGCCCATGGGGACGGGGCGATGCGGGGTTGTGCCCATCCCGGCGGGGCTGTGCCCATCCCTGCGGAGCCGTGCCCATCCCTGCAGGGCTGGCAGCAGCTGCAGGCTCAGTAGTAGCGGTTGAGGCTGCGGGTGCCCGGGATGTCGGGCTGCCCGTTCATCCAGATCTCGCGGATGATGCGCTCCCGCTCCTCCAGCCGCTGCGCCCGCTCCAGCTCCTCGGCCGACGTGAACACGTTCATGTTCAAAGTCCTCTCGAACCTGCGGTGTCTGCGGGCAGACAGGTCCGACGTGGTGTCCGAATCGTCGTCGCTGTCGCTGCTGTCGCTGTCGCTGTCCCGCTGGCGGGGAGGTTTTTTGGAGGAGGAGCGCTTGCAGTCCGTCCGGCAGGACACCCGCAGCACCAGCGCCAGCAGGGTCAGCACCAGTCCAATGCACACCCCGGACACGAAATACAGCGCTGCCCGCTCGGGGTTTTCTGCAAGGACAAAGGAAATGATGGAAAAGAATCCCAACAGGTTCAGCGGGGACCGAGTTTCCAGTTTCACTCCCATCCCTCCTCTGGCTCCCCCCGCCAGGGCGATCAGGAATTGAAGCCTGGTTTGCTGCCCACAGGCAGGTTTGCTGCAGTTGTGTTTTGGAGCTGTGGAAGGGAAGGGAAGGGAGCAGCCCGCAGGATTCCATCGATTCCCACGGGGCTGACACCAGGGTGCTGCACAGCCAGCCGCAGGTAAGTGCATCTTGCTGTCACTGCCTTCAAACCAGGCAGAAAGATGATTACAAAACTTTTTATGCCCTGTGCTGTGGCCCAGCTGAAATGGGAGGCTTGGCAGCATGGCAAAAATGCACATTATTTATTCATAGACTTCATTTGCTTATCTAAGGCAAGAGCGCTGGCTCCCTGCCCGGACCACCAAAATATCTACCTGTGCTCCACAGGCAGAGCTGCAGTCAGTGCACCAACAGGATGAGTCCTGCACAGCCACATTTCTGAGGTGATATAACAAGACTCCAAAGGATCCACAATGCCTTTCAAACTAGGTCATCTTGTTTATTTACAACCTCCCTTTTTTCCCCTTTTTTTTTTGGTTCACGGGACTACTTAGAAGCATAATTATGATAAATGTTGTTACTGCCATTCCCCTGGGCTGAATCATCCTGGTTTATTGGTACACTAAATGGGTAAAGGTGAACTGAGCAGAAGTGTCAAGGCCAGTTCTACTCTGCAGTGTCTGCTGGATGTCTCGAGCTCAAGGATGGAGTCAGTTCCTCAGAAGAGTTTTATTCTCTTGAACCCAGTGATGGATCCATAACAGCTTCAACCAGCTGAGACCCTGACATTTGGCTCCAAAAGATCTCTGTAGCTAAAAGGCTTCACTTCCCTGCACAGTTCTTTTAGAAGTGCCCTTTACAGCCAACCTCCGAAAGCAAAGTTTATAAAAGGTGAACTGGAAACTATTTGGAGATGTTCAAAACCCAGCAGGGCAAAGACCCTGCTCTAATTTCAAAGCTGGCTCTAAATTTGAAGCCAGCCATGTTCTGAGTAGGAGATTGGACCTGCTGACCTGCAGAGGTCTTTTCCAGCCTAAATTATTCTCTGAGTCTGTGGTCAGAGCCCAAACACTGGCTTGTGTTGTTGTAGGCAGCACATAGTTCAGTGCCTGGAGGTGCTCATGGAACAGTTACAGGGATGAAATTGTGCTCTTCACTTCTCTCCCAAATGAATCTCAAAGGTGACTGATGAGCCAAGGTGGAAGAAGATGTCAAGATTGTCTGAAAATTGGCTAATAAATCATTAGACTGATCCAAGAGTGGTTGGTGTGGATGACATAGGGGAAAATCAGGCTAAAGATAGGACAAAGAAAGATGAGGAAAGTGCAGCTGGTAAGTTCAAACACAGAAAGAGATGAGTCAGCCTTCCGCAAACTCAGCTGTAATGCAAAGAACAAGCAGAACTAAACTGAATGTGTCAGTGGGCTCATTACAGGGAGATTAGAATTGATGGTCTTCAGGTCTTTAGATGGTCTGTAAGGTATCTTCCAACCAAACATCTCTATGAAATGCAGCAGCAGCTGGAAGGTCAAGTGAGACCAAAGCCACAGGCTTTAAACTAAGATATTTTGACAAAAGCGAGACAGCACAATTCCAAAGGTAAAAGAGAAGATACCAGAGCAGGCAAGGAGAATGTGCCAATGGCCCCTGCAGCAGCCTGGTTGAGTGAAATTCTGCCTCCACTGAAGGCAATGGCTACTCTAAATTCAAGGGTCAGGACTCAAATTAAAACTGCAGCCTCCTTGTGTAGTACGAGGAAAAAGCAAAAGCTGATGCTACCCATCCAGTCTTACGTGAACAATAAAGAAAAAGAAAAAAAAAAGGAAAAGCAGAGTCCCTACCTGATCACACTTTTACCTGCACATGCAATTTAACTGAGGTCAGAAATCACCCAGCTCCTTTTGCAGAAAGGGCTCTGGGGACACCTGGATCATGGGAGTGTGACAGATGAGCAGAACTGGGATTTTTGTCCTGGAAGCACTGGGTGCAGTCTTGGCTCTGCCTGGCTGACAGGATGCCATGCACACTTCCCTGAGCACCACATCCTGCACACACATGGGCTTGATTTGGCTGCATTAGTTCCACTGCTCGCTCCTTTAGAGCAGCTCATAAAAAAAACATGGATTGGAGCCTGAGACACAGACACATGTGGATTCTGATTTTGCCTGTGTCCTGCTTTTCCTTTTTTTCCTCCATACTCCTTTTTCCATGCTACTGTATCCAGTTCATGAGCAATTTTACCTCCATTGCTACTTAAACAATCATTTTTCTTCCCCTGCTTGTGCTTGTCGCTACAGCCCTTCATGCATTGCAAGAGCTGTAATTGAATTTTTGGGCTCCAGTGGCATTTATGAGCTCCTACAGCTACTCTGTCAACATCTGAGACACTGTCTGGACTTCCTCACAGAGATGTAACCCTGTGTTCAGCTGCAGTCTTGGCATTTATTGTACATACAGTCCACTTGCACAGCAGCATCTCCTTTTTTTTTTACAGCAGAAAGAGCAACTTAAGCTAAAAACCACCGGCTCTGCTTTTTCTCACTTGAAGTTGCAAAGTCAGCAAGAGCCTAGATTTGGGGGTGTGATGGCTGATTAGTGATTTTGAGAGCTTACCCCATTGCATGTTCTACTTGTAAAGACCAAAACCAGGCACCTTCTTCAGCAAATGGAAGCCCAGCACCTTCTGAAAGCTCAAAAGTGGCCCAGATTCATCACACCAGCAGTGGAGCTCCTCAAAACACTCATCACACTTGAAAAAAAATCTTTAAAAGTAAATGGACATGAGCAGCAGGAGTTAGCACCATTTGATAAGCATTCTTGTGTGTGTATGTGTGCATATACTCATTAAAAAAGATTTTGACCACTGAAGGTTTTTCTTCCAATGCTGTGGATGACAGCTCAGAGCTCCCAGCAGTTTCTGCCAATCTCTTTGGCTGGGACTGTCTTTCTCCTGGTATCTCTCTCTCTGGATTGAAAGTATTGATAAAAATGTCACTCATTCAAGCCTGAACTTAGTCCATGCAGACAAAAGATATATATTCTACATAACCCTCTACACAAAAGCCACCATTTTCTAGGCACTCAAACTGGCCAGAAAAATTGGAAACACATTTTATTTTCTTTTTCCAACCAAAACAGCAGCAATTACAGCGCTTGTTTCCTGAGGGCTAACAATCTGCTGGGAGCATCAGCCCAGACTGCATTAATTCCCCAGGAAATGCCCCAGGCCAAGGTTGTTATTGCTATTATAATAAATTGTTTCAATAAATAAAAAACAATCTAGGCATTAACGCTGCTGGCTTCCTGTAGTGGCTTCATGCATTCCGAAACCTCAGTGGGAAGGAAAATTTCAGAGGGCCCCAAAGTTCAGCTTTAAGCATGGCCAGACAAACAGTAGGAGCAATACCTTCTAGGGAATTTACAGTCAGCCCCACAGGCTGCTCAAATCCCCTGATAGAACAGAGGAAGCTCTCCAGGAGCCCCTTATTAATAAGGCTCAGGCCAAGCAGTCTAAAATTTGGAATGATCTCCCCTGGGCTGTATTTTGGAAGCCCCTTGTTAATAACTTGGCAGCAAAGCTTTGCTTACGAAAGAAGAATAAAACAAGAATTTGTGGAGGTTTCCCTCCAAGTGCTTCATCCTGAATGCAGTGACAAAACTGGATAAGTCTCCCGTCCAAAAGGAAGAGCTGGAAGAGCTCTTATACATTTTGAATGTTTAATATTTATAAAACCACCAGGGATGCTTCTGGTCTTGCTGATAGTCTGTGACTGCAAAGATAGTTCCAGCTGTCACTGAGACTGGTGAAGTCTTTCCAAATACTCAGGCAAGTTTTGGAACAGGTCCACGACAAATAACAGGTCTGAGATTTGTAGGCAGAGATTGTCTCTAATTAAAAACCTAATTCTATAAAGAAAATTTGCTTTCAAATAAAGGGTTCTCTGAGTATTTCGCAAGACTGAACTCTAAATAATACACATCTCTTTAATCAGCTACCAATTTCATTCCTCATTGACATTATTCACACTTTTTCCCTGTTTCTGAAGGAATAAGTTCTGGAATCTGGGATGAGGCTGACACCTAACTGGCTCGATATCTAACTATGATAGCTGCAAACCAGGACTCTTTTGCTTCCTGCTGTGCTGTGATTATTTCTATTTCTATTTCTACTCTAGTTGTCAATAGGAAGATTCCCAGCTCTTATATGGAACATCAGTCAAAAAGATGGTGGAAATGAGCACAGAGACTTTTGCTAATACTGGCACTTCTGTGTGCACTGCAAGACTGCATGTGTGAGTGACTGGGTCTGCAGACTCTTCACCTGCAGCTGCCCACCCAAAACTGCCTTTTTGTGCAGAAAATGTGAACACCATTGAGCATAGAAGGATTCCACTCTTTGTGGATGCTCTCCCCGGGCTAAAAAAAACTCCACTGCCAGGAGAGAGTAGAGGCAGTAGAGAGGATCATCCCTTCAAGCCTGCACTTTACCCAAGAGATAGCAAAAAACACAGCTTCATTTCCCTGCGGTGGGTCTGAGGGTATCCACCACCCTCTGCTCCAAGAGAAAAACAGAAAAACTATTTTTTTATGTTTCCCCTGCCTATTTACAATTTTTTTTTTCAAATTCCTATTCTGAGACAACTCATTAGCATGGGGAAGCCCTGAATGCAGCACTTTCAGCCTGCAGAGAGCACCTGAGGGAGGTTTTCAGTGTCATGGAACAGAGCAGTTCTTGCACTACTGTTTCTCTGGCACCAGAGCTGTGGTCAGGAGCAGTGGGAAGATGACTCAGAACCAGCCCTCCCTGTCTGCTCAATACCCTGTTTCTCCTGAGCCACTATAATGGATCCTCTATGGACATCAGCTGTGGCTCAAGCTGCCTTCAGGGCCCCAAACTCAAGCTGGCACAAAAAAATCCAAATGCTCTGCTGTTCAAAATATGCAATATGAAGAGGGATGGCTTGGCAGTGCTCTAGTTTTATGCAAATTACATTTGTGCCCTGTGATACAGTTTGTCTTTGAAGTCATCACTGAAACGTCTCGATACCCACAGATAACAAAATAAATCATGACAAATCCATCATTTCCACTAAGAGCAGAGGCTGAATTACATGCAGCAGATAAAGATGGTTTAGGACATCTGCTGTTTCAATCCATGGGTCAGTCATCAAATATTTTTATAATAAAAACCAAACTGGACATATATGTCACTGAGACTGAAATCCATCTAACAGCCCTGGTGAGGAACAGCTGATTTTTAAGGTCTCTTCCAACCCAAAACATTCTACGGTTCCATGATACAGTGGAAAACATAAGTAACCAAGTCCTGAACTCAGTACTTGAAACTGAAGTTTACCTATTTGACATCCAGTGCATGTGAGCACAACACAAGGAAACCACAAGAAGACAGGGCAGACAAACCCCACAGCAGCAGGACAGTTAAAGTTGTTTGTGCTGCAGTAAAATCTGGAGGCTCCTGCCAAGGCTGACACCTTCTGATGGGGATGAATCAAGACCTTGTGCCCTAAAACCAAAATAGAGTCAAAGAGCTCTGGTTTTCTCAGTGGAAGCAAAGTCCATGGAGCACTGTCAGCAGCCCTGAAGCACAGTCCCATTAATCCTACAACTTTCTCTGCCCATTTCTGTTCAGATGGAAACACAATATTAGCAGCATTTTGTTTCATAGCAGGGATGGGAAGGTGGGTATTCTCATGTAAAAAAATGGTAGCTGTAGGTAAGTGGGGAGAAGTGGGATAGACAGAAGATTTCTTTAAAGTTTGTTTTTCTAAATTTTCCTTGGAGATACCCATGCAAGAAAACAAATCTATCTTACTCAGCTATCTTCTGTGAAGAGCACTACTAATTCCATTTAATCTGCCTGACTCTGAGAGCTGTCATGAAAAGATGGATCCTGATGCCAGCACTGCAAGTGTAGAAGAGCAAAAATTTGTATAACACTTCATGGTCCTTTTAGAAGAGCCTTTCTCTAAATAATATGCAGAAACACTGTCACTAATCTACTCAGTGGTTCCAAAGTGCAAAACCCAAGTTAGCTGCTCCAAATCCAAACACTTGGATTAGCAGCATGGCATCTCACCAAGAGCATGGCACCAAGAATGCACTACTGTTTAATGAATTAGCAAGACTGAATTAGCAGACAGACATGAAAAAGTAGCTCACAAATAATGGAGTTTTGGTTAATATAGCCTTGAACACTTCCAGGAATGGGGCAGCCACAACTTCTCTGGGTCACTTGTGCCAGTGTCTCACCATCCTTACAGTAAAGCATTTTTTCCTAATATCTAATCTAAACCTGCTGTCTTTCAGTTTAAAGGCATTCCCCCTGGTTCTGTCACTTTTCTCTTACCTTTTAAAGGGAATGTTTTAGAAGACTGCTCCCCCGTTACTTGAAAGACACGTGTGGGTGAAAGATAAACTGTGATCCAAAGCAATCTTACTCTGAACTAGATTTAAATATACAATTAAGTAGACTCTCAAGTTACTTCATCTTCACACTTCTACTGAAGATAAGCCAAATTCTCCTAAGCAGTGTGAACATTTGCGTGCTGCTTATTTTCCAAATTACAGGACAACAAACTTGCCTCCGTAATGAGCCAGGCTTTGATCTCCAGGCAAATTAAGCACTAGGAATAATACCACATGTGAGATTACATAGTATTTAACTCCAGATGAGAGCAGACCCAGTGGAAAGCAGTGCACCACAAACTCTGTTACACACTGCCTGCTAGAGCTGCCCTGGTCAGGCTTTTCGAGGGAGAATTCACTGAGAGAAGAATGGAATACACAGAGAGGCAGATTTAGCCCCAGGTGACTGTGAAAGGAGGGTCTACAGAAAGCTTGCAGGATCCCAGGAGATGTGACATACCTGTGATGAAGGCATAGGCTGCCAGGATGTTGCTGAGCAGGGCCATCTCTGTGCCAACACCCACGGGCTCCATGCTGCTGCTGCTGCTGCTGAGCGCTGGTGGTTGTGTCTCATCCACAGGGAGCAGGACAGGGGTGTTGTCCACAGGGTAGAAAGTGGCTGACCTCCCTTTCTTCTTCTCTGCTTTGACACAGAAAGGGAATGAGGAATGTAGAACGTGACCCAACCCGACCCTGCCTTATGCCCACCAGGTCAGCAGCTGTGTTCAGAAATCTGGAGCTGCTCGACAGGGAGCAAATTTACCCCTTATTGGGGGGTAACTAAACCTTCTCAAGCAGCTTCAGCTGAACACTCACCCCATCTGCATCCAGGCATCATCATCATCTCTCCCCCATCTCCTGCTCTTTAGACACACCCACCTATGCTACAGCAAATATATAATCAGGTTTCTTTTCTCTTATGTAAATCAAAGGAGCTTTTATCAGCAGTGGGTTCAGCTAGGCTTGTAAGAGGGAAAACACAGGCAGAGCCCACAGCCCTCTGCTGATGTGGTGCTGCAGTGATCCATGCACACCTGGCAAACAGACATGCTTGCTTTCCCTCCAGCCTTCGTGGGGAAGGGCAGACCTGAGTTTATGACTTCCTTCAGAAGCCTGCTCATATTGTGTTTCACACAGACACCATTTCCCCTCTGGAGAGGTGAGTGAACATGGGTTAATGATTTGGTTTTATTTGTTGAAGACTGGAGCTAAGGAGGCACTTCATTCCAGGAGGCTCAAAGAGACCCTTTCAGACCTTATCAGCTCGCTGTTGAGGGCTCCCCACACCTTGATCTGCAGGCTGACACCCCCACTACTCACAAAACAGTAATTGTTTTCAACACAGGAAAAAGTCAGTGCGCAGGATCCAGCTCCACCATCCATATGAGTTTTTAACTGTAGCTATTACAGATTTTCAGGCTCCCTTCTCTGGGTGTCTAGATCTGGCCAAAAGCAAGCATCACTCTGTAAAATCAGACTTGCACCTGGCTTCCCCTTATCTGCAGGTATTAAATTCAGGACACTGCCAGCTCCATCTGCAATGATGCCATCAGTGCCATGCCAGCAAAGGCATTCTGTCAGGAGTTGTGATGTGAAATGGTCTTTGTTGCCTGATTCATCTCCTTTCCCTGCAAACCCAGCAGTGTGAGACATCACATTCAGCTTCCCACTGTGGGAAGAAGCTCAGCCCAAGGAAGCAGTAACAGAAAGAGAGGGGTGTCAGAGAGAACAGGTAATACTGGATGGAGAGGGACTGAGGGCGGGAATGTGTGTGCAGTGATGCCAACTCCTGACCTGCCTCGAGGAGAACCAGCAGGGATGGATATTCAGGTGTCACTGTGAGGGATCAGCCCCAAGGAATGTGGAGCTGTACCTCTGCCACTGAATAGCTGCATGGCCTTGGGAAAGTCACACATTCGAGGTTACCACGGTGTTAATGACTGGACTTCAAGCAAAGTGTTTAAACAGAGTGCTTGGGTGTCGTATCACAAAGCGTAAAATATCCCAAAATATCTCTTGCTTTAGGAGAATAGAGGTTACTGCAGATCCCTTTAGTAAAAGGAACACAAAAGGTCCAAGGGCACATTCAGCAGGAAATCAATAGCAACACTTCAATTTTTTCTTTTTAATTCGTTCAACATGCCCTCTAATATCTCCTTTATCCTCCCTGTCTGGTAAATCTGCCTGTACAAGAGTATGAATTTCTCCTTACCACTGTTCCAAGGAAATCCACAGAAGTGGGGTAAATATTTAATTTCTAAAAACTGAAACTTGGATATTTCAGGGCATCTCAAGTAGCATCTAAACTAAGGCCAGACAATCCTGCTGTAAGTTGATGGATAGTAGAGAGTCATCCAGCTCTCCCCAGAGCAGACACTTAAAGCTCGATGTATTTGCTCATACACAAAGACACCCCAGGGCCAGGAGGACACCCATGCAGGATGGCAGGCATGAGAAGGGATGCAGGGGAAATGCTCACCCTTCTAGCAGCCAGCTGAGCACCCCAGGTCATCACAAATGACACATTTACATGGGGGTAACTGAATCCTGCCTGAGATGTCCCTGACTGAGGTCTGGCCCTGAACTAGTTAATGTAAAATCCCTTCACAGTTGAGGAAAATGAAGGGCACCACCAGGATATCATCTCATAAAAATGTCCTGTGTCAGAGGGACACCATCTCTGTTGGGTGTGGAGCAGCCCTTGTAAACCATGTGCAACAACAATGTCTTCAGGAGAGAGAGTAAGAGAGATCTCCTCTCGAGATGTGAGACCTAAGAATCCCTTTTTTATTTTTTCACTTCCAACTTGTCAAATGAACAGATGCAATCAAACATGCTTTTAAATGAATAGTGGCCTGCATACACCAAACTCGAGCAAAGAGCACCACAAAACCACAGAACTGGTTTTATCATTGGCAGGATTGTACAAGCACAGACACGGAAGACAGAAAATTCCTGGACTTATGCAGGAGGGAAAAAACAAACACACACAATTTCACGTGGGCCATGTGTTGCTACACTGTTTAGTTCTCTGGTCTGCCATTCCTTTCAGGATCATATTTAAAGATATTCTCTTTTCCTCCTTGCTAGCTTTGAAGACGTGTCAATGCCTAATCAGCTCACTACTGCTGTTTTTCTCCTCACCACCCTTTCTTAGCTGTTGCCAGTCACTTGAACAGTTTCTCTGTGAGTTTACACCAAAGCTGAATAAAATTCTTTCAGCCAGCAGTAAATTTACCCAATATAAGCACAGGAAATGTTAGCTATTCATGGTACCAGGCTGATGCTAGCGAATAGTTTAAATAAAAGAAAAAAAAAACAGTAAGGGAGATTACAGAAATTTCCAAGCATTTTGTTATTTTTCAAACATTCTTCTAGGTTTTAATTTCGAAATGACATCTTTGTTTGAAAATCAGTGCATATTTGGAAAGTGTTTGGAAGTTCACATAAACTATGTGAAAACTAAACAAAAGGTGTCATTCATAGAAGTAAAATGTTTAGATGAGTGGAAATGAGTTCAGGATATTTTTTCTTGCTAAAAAGAATCTTTAGGATCACAATATTTATTTGGGGCTGCCTTAAAACTCTTTACTGACAGTTTTTCAGTAAGGCCTCCAAACTGGCAAACCTGTTATTGCCAGTTCTTATTTATTTGTGAATTGACTATCCAAGTTGTGGATTAGCTTAGCCAGGAGTGTAGACAGAGACAAGCTCTGCCCACACCCACCCTCAAGCTGAATCTCTGGGAGCACAGACTGGGATTTTCAGTAGTGTCATAAACCATTGCCTGCATATTGGGAAACAACACAAAACCACTGAGGAACCCAACACGTGCTCACCTGTGTTTTTCCTTTATTCATACACCACCCCTTCCTCCTACTCACCTATCCCTAGAGATGGCTAAGATCTGACTTCATTCATCCCCCTTCACTTTCCATTTTATGAAAATAGCATCGTATTTCAAAGCTCAGTTGAAAACATCTCTGTCCTATGAGGCAGATCTACTGTCTCTGCCCTGGTCTGGTTCTGTTTTTTTGGGGGGAGGGGGGTGGTGTGCATGGCCACGACTGCTATTCCAGGAAACCCAGTGTTTCTTGAACAGTTTCACGATTCACTTTAGCCTGTCCCTGGTCACATCTAGAAGCTGTCACAGCCCTTTCTGAGTGTGACATGGATGGATTTAGGAGCAAAACAGAAATCCAGAAAAGGAGAGATGGAAAGGAACAGTTAGCACAGCACAGTTTGGTTTGGGCCAACATCACAATGGTCACAGCTACCTGGGAGAGCTCGCTCTATGTTGGAAGGAGAGACATCCGAAAGGAACACGCCGTCCCCTACAACATTGGGGTCAAACACTCTTGGCTGCAGCGGAAAATGTGGCTTCTGATGCCCTTGTTGGTTGGCTGGTCTTGCCTGAGTTTCATGCAGAAGCTTCTTGGGAACTGAAAGAGAGGAGCAAGAAGAGTGCAGTTGTTAGAGTGAGTTATTTCAGCTGGCCAGAATGAGAGTTGTCACCTCATGCTAGGGCTCAGCTGATATTTAATTACACCATGTGCAGCCCAAACAGACACTCCTTTTGCACTAGGATGAGTGCTCTCCAAATGCCAGCACAGAGACATTCAATGAGAGAGCGCTGGAAACCATAAAGTGATTAAGATACTGTTTATTCACAATTAAGCCTTGAGACTAGGTTAAGGATCAGATTCAGATGTTGTATTTAGACACTCATCTGAGAAACTGAAACAGAGCTTAGTAAGCCAGGCCTTGGCCCCAGCTCTAGGCTTCTGATAGAAGCTCTCTGTTCCTACCATGACCGCAGGCTGGCCAGGATGCCCTGTACATGTAGCTATGCCTGGGATCCTGCCTCTCTCCAGACATCAAGCTGCTGGCTCAAGATTGAACATCAGAAGTTTTTGTCACCTTCAGATTCACAAAACCAGACTCTGGAGGATGCTGTTCACACGAAATCATAAAGCTTAAATAATCCACCACAAAAATAAATTCCTGCAGTAAGAAACCCTCCCCACCCTGTGAGATCCAAAACACACTGTTTCCCATTGAGTTTTAGGCTGTAAGATGGGAAAGGCCCGTTCTCCATTCCCACCAGCCTGAGGAACAGGAAGATTCAGCTATTCCCTACTGCCCTCTGTTTTGTCAGCCACAGCATGAGCAATATGCAGGTGAAATGATGGGTTAATATGTGACAGATTTTTTGGACATCTCTGGTGTCTTCTTTAGACCCAAGCATGTCCTAATAACAGGAGTGGTTTTTCCTCCTTACAAGGCCAGTTCTTCAGCTATACAACCAGGTAAAGAAATCAAAGCTGGTGTAGCTACCTCAGTGTACACCCACTGAAGGTGAATTCAGGCAGTAAATTCACTAATTTCCCCTGTAGGGACAAAGAATGGAGTCATCTGTGGAGCTGAACCAGTTCTCTTCCTCAGCCACAGCCAACACCTGAGGCAATTTCAGAGCAAAGCGCTTCTCCATACAAAGAGAAGAAACATATATACAGGTCATTCTCTTCAGAAAGCAGAGGAATCAAGTGATGAAAGACAAAAATAAATTAAAATGTCCACAGGAGGAAGATTCCTTTTTCCTGTCAGTGACTATACATTAATGCACAGCAGACAACCAAGATTTTGGTGTGCTTACAACACTTTAGCGTGCTTAAGATTGTTGAGCACTCGGCACAAGTAGACCACATAAGCTTCAAAAGAAGATTTCTGGGATGCCCATTTCCCCTTTCTCCAAGTCTAACACCACCTTCCTCTCTTATTGCAAGCAGGCTGCCACCTCCCAGTGCCTCAGTTTCCCCAGGGCTCCACTTGGGATCATGCTATCTCTCATCTCCACCCTTCACAGGGGCGTGAAGGAGCGAAATTAAAAATGCAAAGCACTTTGAGATGCTTGGCAGCAGCTTGAAGGAGGACTTGGAAAGAAGGCAACTCTGGATCAGAAAGGAAATTCCTGCCTGCCCCCTGCAGCTAATCAGCTGCCAGACTGGAACAGGAGATTTAATCACATCATTAAATTTGCCTGCATCACCCACCACATTACTGGTGGGTGAAGTGATCCAACCACCTTGTTTACATTATGTCCAACTTACTGTCTTTGCTGAGGCAAAGAAAATTGTAACTAGATTTACAGACTGACCTCCTGTATTGGGCTGCCAGGACATCAGCACTGAAGTTCTTGCATTATTAGTGGAGTCATGCTAGGTCAGGAAACACAGAAAACCCCTCAGCTTCTGAATATCAAAGAGCTGGCACAGCGGTTTCTAGTGAAACCTGAATTGGCAGCAGTTGGAAGGCAGCAAAAAAACTCATTCCCTGGTAGGAACCAGACAGGAATGAGGGGGATACCTGTGCCAGGGAAATATCAGAAAGTCTGGAGAGGGGGTGGGTAGAACAGAGATTATCCTGCAAACCACAGCCAGGGAGAACTGCAGTTCTGGGCGCTGAGTTTGAGGCACCCAAAAGGATGCAGAGGGCATAGGGTTCAGCACCCTCCAAAAATAAAGAGTCCTATTGCTGAATCTCAGACTGAGAAACTGATAAGCATTTAAAAGACACAAGACATTTTCCTTTGTACGTTTTTCACCCAAACTGCATTCCAGTCACTTGTTGATAGGCATACAGTGAAGAAAATGAAGCAGAAGACTTTCATGTTTCAGACTTACTCTTCTTCATGAAAATCTACTTTACCTCTCAGCATTCATGACCATCACCTGGGCACAAGACAAGCTGGGTGGACCTGCATCTTTCATAGAAAAAGTGACACTACCCAAGACTTAAACATTTGAGTGAAGTAGGGGAAAGAAACACCATCATCTCTGGGTGTTCCTAAGCACGCCCAGAGAACTGAGAGATGGCTTTTCCATCTTGGCATCTATGCCACCACCACTTTAATGCTACCTACAGGACCGGGGGGGGGGTCAGGTAAAGCAAAACATTGCTAAATCAGTCAGCAACTGGTCAACAGCATCCCAAGGAAGAGTAGAGATGGAGAAGTATCAAGGAAAAGCATTGATAGAGAGTATTATTGTCCCAGAACCTTATGGAGCAGGGCTGTGCTCTTACCTCCTTGGGATGGCCAAGAAAGTAAGAACACTATCAAGTACAGTAATTTCACGAATACAAGCCGCACCCTTTTGACTAAAATTTTGGTCCGAACCTGAAGTGCGGCTTATAATCAGGTGCGGCTTATATATGGACAAAAAACGAAAAGTTGCTGTTTTAGTTTGGAGGACAGGTGTCTGCTGAGAAAGGCAG
>PYHW01010395.1:647890-673737 GCA_013186435.1 Turdus rufiventris | reverse complement strand
GATCACTGCCCCCACCCTCAACAGATGGTGATAGAACAGATACCTTTTATCACACCCTGTATTGTAATGTGCGGCTTATATTCAGGTGTGGCTTATATATGGACAAAAAAACAAAAAGTTGCCAACACCCGGGAGTGCAGCTTATACTCAGTGCGGCTTATAATCGTGAAATTGCTGTAGTAATTTGGTGCCTTAAAACAGAGATGTCTGTGAGGACAGATTCCCAAAAGTAGGCATGGGTTTAAAATCTGTGATTAGCACACACTTTGGTACTTTCAAAAATCCCAGGAGGTGCTTTTCTTCACTTCAGCAACTAGATCCCTTTAAAACTCTGGAAGCAACTTAGTGGAGCACAGGATGTTTACAGCACACAAACTTGGACTTTTCCATTTCAAGGGATCATTTTTCTCTGTGGACTCCATAAATATCTTGAGTGCATTTTGCCAGGAAAGGCCCATCTTTGCAAAGAGTACGCAAAGAGATGGCATGCAGCAAGTCTGCTCTTTTTCTAGTTTATGTGATGCTCAGCCGATACACAGCTTTCTTTTGATTTAGAAAGACTGTGAAATGGAAAGCATTTCTCAAGTGTAAAATACCTCACAATTTCCAGTTAGCTCCTGTGTGGCAGCCAACTTCACAAGAAAGATTAAACATCTGGTTCCTTTGAAATACCCTCCTTAAATTCTCCAGAAAGGAGTATATCTGACACAAAGCATGGCATGAGTTGAAGCAAAGTGTCTTGGAAAGTTATTTATTATTAAGACCACCAGAAAAAAAGTACAGAGGATTTTAGTCTTATCTCAGTATAAAGAACAGAAATCCTGACAGGGAAGGGTTGGCACTTGTCCTTCTCCATACAATCGAGCAGAGAAGTTACAGCAACTCAGTCATCAGAATGGATGTGGACAAGAGGGGAAGAAACAGCTTCAATCGAAGTCTTCATATACCTCATAGCTGGGAGCCCTGTACCTAAAAATGCACATGAGAAATGAGCTGGATCATCTGGAAGAGAGGAGATGAGTTGCTCTGGGGACCTCTAGGGACTTTCAGTCTCTCAGGGGTAGCAGTGAGCATTGAGATGTGGGTATTCATCCAAGTGATAAAATTCCACAGCAGCCTGGGCTGTGCATCTGAGAAGGACAGGCAGAGGTGTAACTTTTCAGATGGCAAGCCCTGCTCAGCCACTCACCCTGGGGTTCAACTCAAACATCACCACATGGATTCCATTCCAAGCCAGGATTGGTCTGGGGAAGTGTCACCATTGCTGTGACACTCCATGAAGGTTCCTGCAGAAGTTGGTTCTAGGTTATAAATCTGCAAGGGAGCTTTTAGATCAGCAGGTTCATTCCTCTGCCATTACAGGCTTTCAAGTCTTTACATAATCCCTCTGTGTCTGCTTTAAAAGCAATCCCAGCTCCCACTGCTCATCTGTCCAAACCAACATCATGCTAGCAATAATTTATACCAGTTCCCAACCCAAGAGCTGCATTACCCATTTGCAATGAATTAATGGCACCAGCCTCACAATAAAACCTCTCCTCCACTGCTGGCAGCCTCCCCCCAGCGCAGAAAGAGGGGTGAAGGCAAATCAAAGGCAGAGTGTGCTCTGATGGGCAGAGCAGATCCATCAGACTCTGTAGGAGCAGCCAGCAGGACAGTGTGAAAAGGCACATGCTGGTGCTGCTGACAGTATCCTTATTTGTACTTGTTGGAGACGCCTTCTGCTGGAATTTTCACACAAGCAGTTTCTTGTGTGGCCAGAAAACCCAGGGCTGATGAAAAGAAAAAGTTACTGTGTGTACAAGCAACAACATTCCGAATTGCAGTGCTAAGAGATGGAAAGGGCCAGTCAACAGCTCACCTCTGTTCGTTAAGGGCAGGGAATCTCAGACTGGTTTGGCTCGGGAGAGACCTAAAAGATCATCTTGTTCCAACTGCCCTGCCATGGGCAGGGACCCCTTCCACCAGACCAGGCTGCTCCAGCTTCCATCCAGCCTGGCCTTGGACACTGCCAGGGATGGGGCAGCTGTGGAATCGCTGGCAAACTGTGCCGGGGCCTCAGCACCCTCACAGGGAAGAATTTCTTCCTAATATCCAACCCAAACCCACTCTTTTTCAGTTTAAAGCCATTCCTCCTTGGCCTGTCATTACATGTCCATGCTCCTCCTCAGGTTTCTTGCAGGCCCTCTTCAGGTACCAAAAGACCATAATGAGACAATTTGTTGTGTTTCCTGTGTTGATCTATCTAGTTTTAAACACTCCAGTCCTGGGGGCTCAACCAATTGCCACAATATATTATTTTCAGAGGAATACTGCTCTTTCTGTGTAATTATTTTCCATCATTGCTGAGTGTTTCAATTTAGGCACATTCTATTATTCCCCTAATCAAAACATTTAATGCTGTAGCCCCCATATTTTATGGATGGGGAATTGGCTCAGGGAGAGAGTTTTGAAAGTGTTTAAATATCAAAATGATTTGTCCAGTTTCACAGAGGGAGTGTGTGCCAAAGAAAGGAAACAAGCTCAGCCTAGCACTCAAACCATTCCCTCTCTTTGCTAATTCGATCATTTGGTGTTTTCTGATGCTTGCTCTGTCCTAAACATGCTTAGAGACTTCCACTCCCAGGAAGCAGCTATCCTCTGACCTCCATCTTCACTGGATATACACATCAGTCAGCTGGAGGGGATCAATGAAAGCTCAGGGTTAAAAACACACAGACAAGGAGTTTGTCATTCTCAAGTCCTCTGCTCTACATTTTCCTGTGCATTTCCAGCCCATAAGGTTTGCTCCCAAAGCTCAGCATGATTAAAGCAGATCTGCAGAATCTTCAGAAAACTCTCCTGAGCATGCTTGAAGCAGAGTGCAATTTGAGCAAAAAAATTACTCCCTCACCAAGGAAAATTACAACCAACCCTTTTATCTGGGCAGGTTGGGGCCAGGAACTGTTGGTGCTCAACATATTTCTAAAATAATAATAAAAACTCCTTCTGTGAGTAAACACCCAGTATAAACTACTGCATGTTTTTAGAGGTAGCATCTCTGCAGGATTCCTGTTTGAGACTTGAAAATGCACAGCATTCAGCCTGAAATAGGGTCAGTCATGATTCCAAGTTGTTACAAGAAAGCAATTCCTTAGTACACATGTGTATGGCTCTCTCAAACTGCAGAACTAACAGTGGGTTTTGTGCAGTAAAACCTAAATTCACTAAGCAGCCAGTCAACAATAGCTATTAAAATAATGTATTTTGGCTGTGCCAGACCACAAAATATCACAGTACAGTCAGAGAGCAAGAAGGAAAAACCCCATACAAAAGAAGGCTCTGCACCTGGTGACAGGAGTAACACCCCTGTGTAGCTGGAAACTCGGGGGTGGAAGGTGGTAATTTGACTAACAAAAGTAAATTGAGGCACACCCTACCCCCTTGGCCTTATCCCAAGGGTCTCAGACATGGCCAAGCAACAAGTTGAAACCTTTTCCAGCTATCCAGGCCCCATCTAGCTCAGAAAGAAAAAGAAAAGAGGTAAAGAGGTTTTGCTCTTTCTCATGATCATCTGTGTTGTGTCACACATCCAAAGCCTACCTTCAAGTCCTGCCCTACCATCAGATATTCTGACAGGGGGATTTTTGGTCAGATAGGTGTATAATCACCTGAGAGGAGATCATCAGATCCTACAGCTCTCAGATGTCGCCATGAGCCTTGGAAAAGGCTGAGTGCACTTGACATCAGCTCTGTACCTTGGCTGCAAAGGCATGCCATACCATCCTATATCTTATTTAGAGTGAAGGTACAATACCATTTAAACATTTAAATTATCCCAGGAGACAACAGGAGACATGAAGGGACTTTCTGCAACAGACCACAAGTCTGAAAGTTGGGATTTGATCAATAAACTACCACGAAAACCTTCGCTCTCACAAAAAAACCCCAAACACCAGATCAGAGATTTAACAAATGCAAGTGATCCAAACCTCAGCTTCCATCTCCTTCAGTTATTTTGAAAAAGGCATTTTTTCACCCAGCACGGATATAGGCTGCAATGCTGAAACCAAATGCAAAGCCCAAGAGCCAGAGGGAGTTCCTCAGCCTGCTGCAGACGTGTTTCCCATGCTTGGTGTTCCAAACCACCAATAACAAGGAAGTGACTCACGCCAATTACAGTAAGGCCACTTCCAAGCACCATGCAGAAAGCAAGGGAGGCTGTCTGGGAAAAGAACCCTGTCACAACCAAAGCCACCTACACCTCCCTGAGCCCACAGCCTGCTCCAGGGCCCCCCTCCAGACTCTGCCCAAAGCAGGAATCTGCCTGTTCTGATGGTGAGTTGGGGGTGGTGGGAAGTGGTACATGCTGGGATGTCTGACACAACCCATAAAAACTTTCAGATCGCTCTGCCAAGACTCCTCCTGAGACAGACCAGATGCTTTGTCTTTTACTGTATCTCCTGGCAGCAGCCAACTACAGAGGTGTTGTGCAATAAGAATATAAATAAATGCAGACAACCCTTTCTCTTGTTTGCCCTCCACAGAAAAGGACATGCTTATCCTTTCCTCGTGCAGCTGCACTCAGAGAAATGATTTCAGAAGTGAAAGCAATTCCAGTCCAGAAACAAAGCATGTGGAACACAAATTAACTTGGTCTCACTGTTCCTCCCAGAGAAATCTCCAGCAGAAAAAAGGTCCAGTAATGTGAGAGGCTTTGGGAGATGAAGGAGATTTAGGAATGCTGCACATCCAACTGAGACTCCATTGGGAAGAGTCAAACAGGAGCACCATTGCCTCCCAGGCTGTCCTCCTCCAGCACAGGGCAACAGAACAATTTTCCCTGACTCCTCTGATTTCTGCCTGCCCAGAAATGCAATAACCTTATCAGCAGATCCAATTCACCCAACCTGGGAACTCAACCCATGCATGCCCTGTAGGTACCTAAGGAAGAAAACCCCCTTAAATAAGGAGGACTCAAAGAAGAGAGCTATGTTCCTAAGCTCCCTGTATCATCACCAGTGAAAGGTGGGTGACTTTGAAAGCCTCCAGGGAAGATTCTGTCTACTTAAATTTAGGAGCCTAATTAGGGATAGTTAATGAATCATAATGTTACCTTTGGATTTATTCTCCTGAGTGTATCTGAGTTGAAATCTTACAAACTGCCTCACATCTTTTACTCAGATATCTTTTCTGCTATCTTGAACTTTCCAAATCTGAATTTGGAGCTATAAACACCTTAATTTCTATCCAGTGATGCATGTGCTCGATCTATCCACAGGCAGTTTTCCTACTGCTTTCATAGCCATGAAAGTCAGTTGTTCTTCTTTCATCATCTGAAATGTAATAACAGAATATGAAGCATCTATTGCCAGCAACTCATAAATCTCCTGCTTGATGTGGCTTTTGGTGTCCAAAGGGCACAGGAGAAAGCATCACATGCACCAGTCTGCTCCCTACATGTTCAATTTGGAAAGAAAAATGGATCAAAAAGAAGAAAGCCTTGTAGGAGATACCTGCAGATACAAAGAGATGCTTTCATCTGGTAAATCTCTGCCTGTTCCCAAAGTCAGGAGAGTTCTGCATTTTCACAAGATAACACTTCTTGAGGAGGTTGAGACTCAAGCTGATTCTTGTCCAAATTCCAGCATGCTCAGCTACATCCCACCATGGGACCTTTGCCACCCTGTAAGACCTTGCTGGTACCATGGCTGCATCTCATCTCCACCAGGCACAGAAGAATCAGATTAACAAGGAAGTCAGGCTCATTCTGCCAGTCTTCCCTATTTCCCCTATTTGGGCTGCATTTGTCACACACTTTCACTGGTACTTTGCAAACCAGCCCTGGCTCTTTCTTAGGCATTTAGGGAATACCTGTTTGTTGGTTTCTTCAGGGAGACTGATTACAAACTGGAATTTTATGCAATGCTCTGAATATATCCACTCCACTTTGGATCATAGTAGCATTACACTAATTTTTGGACTTTGACATAACTCCTACTTCTTCTCATCATCTTCATTAATTTTAGTCAAACATTTAACACTGCAAGACTTTAGCTTGGTTGGTCAGAGCCTGGTGCTAAAAATGCCAAGGTTGTGCCGTTCACTTGTGCCATTAAGAGCTGGACTTGGTGATCCCTGTGGGTCCCTTTCAACCCAGAGTACTGTGATTACTCTTATAATACAGAACTGTTTACACATTTAGTCTACAGGGCTTGGAAGAAATTCTTTTGTGCTCCTTATCTCTTTTTCAGGAAAGTATGTGGCACAAAATGTGGCTCCCAGGAGGATGCTGACAGAGCAGTGAGTATTGTGTGTTCAAGTGTGGCTGATCCAGAGTCAGGGCATTGCTCATGTGAGGAATTGCTCATCAGCAAAGGAGTCTCTGTGCTCAGGATGCCAGCACACACCTAAGTGATTCCAGCCCTGCAAATTATCAGGAATCAGCTGAGTCACAGCAACCAATTCTGTAAAACCTGGGCCAAAAGACACTCCCTTAAATTTCAGTGAAAATTGTACACAAACTGTCAGGGAAAGTGGCCCTTGGAGATCTTCATGACTGTGTACCCAAAAAACAGTGTTTGGGTGAGCATTATCTATCACTGTGAGACACTTAGGGCAAGGATATCCAAGATAAGTGGGGAGAAAGGGATGGAGTCAAGGGCCAGAGGTCCTGAAACCCTCTGGAGCTGATGGGAGGTCATGCCAGCCTCCACCAAGCACAGGAGAGGAACAGCAGGGAAGCAGAAGCCCAGGCAGGAAAGGAAGGTACCAGGGAAAAAAGCATCTACAGCTACATTGCACTGCCCAAATATTTGAATAAAGAGTGAGAAGCCTCATGCTTCAGCATCTGAGCCAACAACTAACCTGGATATGATCCAGTCATTATATTCCAAGAGTTAGGAATATAATTTCTCCTCCAAGACTACTAACCAAGATATTTAGGGGATTTTCTGTGCCTGTCTCTGCAGCAATGTCACCCACCCTGTAGTCCACTGACCACTGATGACCTCTGAGACACCAGAAGAGCAACCCAGAAAACAGCCTAGTTCAAAGAGAAACCACAACCAGCATATCTCTGGATGTTCCCCCATGTTTTGTCTCAGTGTCTGCTGGCAGGCACAGCCTGGAGATTCTTCCCATCTGCTCTCCTTGCCTAATTAAAGTGTTTGTAATTATGGCAGCAAAACTATGTTCTGTACAAAAATATTTTCTTTTAATCCAAGTGCTACTTAGCCAAAAGTGTGTGCTAGTTCTTTATCAGTTCATTGGCTTTTTCTAGTTCTCCTAGAGAACGAGGCAAGGGGCTAGAAGTTTTTCACAAAAAGATAGCAGTGTCTTGACAGCAGGAGATGAGGAATGTCATCAGAAAGCAGTTGGTAACCTCTGCCATTAAAGGCAGTGACTTTTTCTGGTCACGTTTGACTTAGAGTGGCAATTTCCAGGGTCCCCATGAGATGCCCAAACTGGAAATCCTGCACAGAGAAAGGTTATCAACTGCATTGGAATAAAGATTAGGAGTGAGCAAAACCATGTAAGGCAGCTACAGTGCTAAATGCCCTTCAATTCTACACAGATGAATGCAGATCAGTGTTTAGTTTGAGACCCAAAACTCAGTATGGGGATCACTGGCTCCTCAGTGTTTCAGCACTTGGCTTATGGAAGCCAGGCTACACTAACAAACTTGAAATCCAAGGATCTGTGAACAAAGTGGCAAAACTGTTTTCAATATAAATCCTTCCATTCACATGGTCATAACCTGTGAGACATCCTCCTTTGGGGCTGAGATTTCCTGAGCACAGTGGAAAGTTTGAGGAAAAACCCTATAGATGGTTTCTAATTATGAGTAGTAAGCCTCCCCTGTTTTTTCAAAGAAGTACATTTACAGGCAGAACCTCTCCAACACACAGCATCAGCTTTTAATAATCTGGCCTGGGGACTGTGAAAAGTTCTTTGCATGGTTTATGTATTTTATTTTATTTATTTTTCTGGTAGAAAAACACGTAGCATGCATCATCTTGCTTCCATGCATACCCCGAGGGAGCAGTAAGGACTGCAAGCCCAAATCTTACTACAATTGCTACTGTGAGTAACTGCCAGTTTTGTGAAACAGCAAATTACAGTCACTTTCCTGATGCCACATAAAAGCAGATGCACACCATGGAAAACAATGCCAGGGTTTTGTTATAGCCCAGTGAGGATGTTCCTGAGCACCTACCCCACGCTCTTATGCAACTTGCCCTGCAGCTACAGTCTGGGAGCACTGGGAAGAAACTGTGGGAATACTCAGTGCTGGATTCTTGTGGCAGCTTTCCAGTAGTTAATAGTGAATTTTTTTTTTTTTTTAAGAGAACACAAGGTTTTTTAAAGTTAAGTGTTTGTTTCTATTGGGCTTCATGAAATGTTCAGCAGGGACATTTCATGCACACCAGTCTGTTCTTTTCCACTCTCCACATGTTATTAAGATTCATTTCTATTAATACCTCAAATGATTCCTGGATTCACACCACCTAATCTAATGAACTTTACTGGGATGGGAGGTGGTTAATTTGTCCCTCCATCAGTAATACAGATATACAGCTGATTAATCCCTCAGCTTAACCTCTTCAGTTAAATACCTGCATTAGTGCACGTAAAGCTTTGCAAGACTGAGGTGCAAGCTTGTACCTTACTATGGATACACATTCAGGTGTAGGACATTGCTGGGAAAAAAGCTTCTCTCATTTATTCCAAAGTTAACAGAGGTAAACAATCTTGAATCAAATCCTACCCACCAATTAATACAGAAACTATTCCAGGACTATGTGGAGCGCCCTTGAGATCTCTCTAACAGGCTGGTAGGTCTCAGAAGGTCCTCATTACAATAATTTCACGACCACAAGGCGCACCGGACTATAAGGTGCACCCCCCGAGAGTCAGAAACTTTCGCAACTTTGTAACTCAGATAAGGCACACTGGACTATAAGGTGCACTATTTTTTTGCAGCGAGGAGCCGCGTGGCATGCAACAAAGTAGAGAATTACTGGCAGGTTCTCAATTTGCAAAGTTTTTTGCTGCTTTTTCGCCACTTTTTCGCGGCGATATTTCACCTTTTCTCGGCGGTTTTTCACGGCAATTTTTCGATGCTTTTCAGCAGCTTTTCACGGCAATTTTTGGCCACTTTTGAGAGGCTTTTCACGGCATTTTTCGATGTTTTTCCGTGGAGATTTTTTGCCGTTTTTCGGCCACTTTTCGTGGCAATTTTTCACTGCTTTTTCACGGCGATTTTTGGACACTTTTTGGCCGCTTTTTCGTGCCGATTTTTCTCCGCTTTTTGGCTGCTTTTCATGGTGATTTTTCACCAGTTTTTCACAGTGCTTTTTTGATGCTTTTTTGTCGCTTTTTCACGGCGCTTTTTCGACGCTTTTTCACTGTTTTTCCACGGCACTTTCTCACCGCTTCTCGGTGCTTTCCCGCAGTGCTTCTTGGTGCTTCCCCGCGGCCGCGCTGCTTCCCCCCACTTCTCCCTGGCCGGCGGCCGCACCAGTTCCCAATTTCCCCCACCCAGCGGCCGCGGCTCCAGCGGTTCCCAACTCCCCCTGCACGGCTGCAGCTCCCGCGGGTCCTGGCTCAGTTTGCAGACCGCACTTCCGGGTTCGCAATTTTCCGAACTTTGTAGATCAGATAAGGCGCGCCAGACTATAAGGCGCACTTCTGGGTTTGAGGGAAAATTTTAGTCAAAAGGGTGTGCCTTATAGTCGTGAAATTACTGTACTTGCAATACTTGGTTCACCAGGTTGCCACCCCAGCCAAGCCCCAGGGGATCATTCTGGGAAGGTCAGCAATGTCCTTCTGGTGGCCTTTGCTAAGCACAGCTCAGTTTCTGCCTGTTTGGGCAGCAAGGCCCATCCACTGGCATTGCTCCCCTTTCAAAATTACTGAATTCAATCAGTTAAAACAAGTAAATGGAGACACATCTTATCCTGCCCTGTGTTTGAAAGTGTTTCTTATCACATATTCCAAAGGAAATGCAGGTTGCTAACTCACAGCCAAGGAACTCCATACTGTAGGACCTCTATTTTCAGACTTCCTTTTTGGGACTCTTATAAAAAACATGAAGGCTTTAACACATACCTTTGCTGCTAGCAACTTGAACCCGGGGCAGAGCCCTTATCTGGCATGCACTCAGTGTAAGGTGCCACTTCTTTCAAGTGGAATATAATGCTCTGTACTGCAGTATTTGTTCCCTTCACTGGATATCTTGAACCCACCAAGCCTGATATCTCATCATCAGATAAAAGGATTAATCCAGCACAAACAGGCTGTGAACACCTTTTGAACAAGTAAATCTTTAACAAACAAATTTCCTGGATGAGGGGATAGACAAGGATGGTTTATAAAACCCTGTAAACAGCAGCGAAACTCCTAAATACAGTCCTTCAAAGCACTTCTATCCAGTGCTGGGATGATCTCACCTCATACCAAGGGAGCCACTGCCCATCTCTGAAAAGACAACGCTGCAGGATTTTCTCAGCTCACAGATTGGAGCTGCCAAAGGAAAACTAATCCCTATCAATGCAGCTGCACAGGATAAAATCTACCTCACAACCTGCTTGGGTTATAGTGACAAGATGTTAATTGCAATTCCAATAACCATCCTGTTACCTAAAATCTGAAGTAATCCACCTTAATTGCCTTAATTCTAATAACTGCATGGGATCATAACAGCTAGAGGAGAAAAATAGTTGTTAAGTTGTTGACTGCCAGATGCAGACTGCTGATAGGAGATATATCAAATATTAAAGTATTAAAACTGACCTCAGCTTGGCAGGAGAAGGCTGTGATTCATTCCCATAACTCCTGGGCACAGGGGGAATACAACAAATAACTGAAAGAAGATCAAAGCATTGGCTGTTTCAGTGGAATAAGACAGGAGATTAATCTCATTTACACTCGGGTAAACCTCCTTTCTAACTTTCTCCCAGTTCAGCAGAGCTGCAGCAAGTCCACTGTACAAGTCTGTTACATCACTGCCTTGTTTAGACCTCTACCCTTCCATTAAAATCAATGTTTCAGTGGAGGGTGAGAACTGGGTCACTATTCTGTCTAGTCTGAACTTTCCACCTTTGAATTGCTTCAGAGTTTTCTCTGTGAAAAAATAAAGAACCCATCTTAAAAATCTGTATTTTTAAAAAATCATGCATCAAAGCTATTTTTTTTTTCACCCTTGAGCAAATAACTCACTTCCAATTATGTTCCAGGTAATGGAAAGTATAAGACAAATAGAGTTCAAGGTGAGGTTCATTGTGAAAGAGGTACACTAATTACAAACACTGTATGCATATTTGTGCTTGTACAGCAGCTGGTGCAAGGAACTGCCTGCCCAGTTTCCCAACAGCAACACAAGCTCTGGAGGCACCCAGGTACCAGTTTGCAGCCACAGTGCTGGAAAATGAAACCCATCTTCAGGCTGGTCTCCCTACAGCAGGCTGATAAAAGGATTGAAATGGCTGGGACATCATTCAAACTCAGGCATTTCATGGGACATATGAGCAGTAACTCTGATCTCTCATTTGTTTCCCAGGCTCTTCCAAGGGGAATCACAGCAGTTTGCACAGCAGGGTTTTGCACCAAACCTCATGCAGCTTGTACCACCCTCTAAATCTCCTGTCACAGGACTGAAAGGACAGAGGTGAGATGAATGGTCAGATGACTCTCCCAATAGTCATAAAATGGTTTGGGTTGGAAGGGACCTTTGAAGGTCATGAACAGGGACATGTACCTGTCCTCAAAGACCCAGCCCACCTCTTTCCCTGCAGGCAGTGAAGTGGTTGGTGGTGCTTGGTATGCATGATGAAATGTCCACCCTCAGATTTTGCATTACCCCAGATCCTCTTCAGAGGCAGAAAATATACTTCCTCAGTGGTGTCTTGATGTCATCTGAAGATGTGTTTTGTTAGCTTCTCCTGAAAGGGCAGAGACTAAATAGCCAGTATCTACAACTCTGCAGTTAACAAGCAACCTGGCTGAGGAGGAAAAGGAATGCTGTGATCTGAAATGGAGTGATGACCTTACCCACATCAGCAGACCCTGACCTTCAAGCAAAGGGTGCCTGAAAACATCCCACAATCACAGAAGCATCAAGACTGGAAGAGACTTTTGAGATCAACTAGTTCAATCATCAACCCAGCCCCACCATAATCACTCCTAAAACATATCCACATCCAAACACCTCTTGAGCACTTCCAGAGAGTGATTCCACCACCTCCCTGGGCAACTTATTCCAATGCCCAATTGGTCTTTCAGTGAATTTATTTTTTTTCCTAAAATCTAAATCTGAACCTCCCCTGGTGTAATTGAAAGAGATTTTTTCTCATCCTTTCACTTGAGACATGGTAGAAAAGACTGCTCTCCTTTCAGGGAGCTGCAGAGAGCAGTGGGGTTCACTTTGAGCCTTCACATTAACATCCCCAGCTCCCTCAGCCACTCCTCATAAGACATTTTCTAGACCCTTCACCAGTTTCATCACCACAAACAATGAGGAAACCTGGGAAGGAAAATGTGTGTGGTCCTTGCAGTGTTCTGTTTAGACCTGTGAAGATTTTGTGATAGATAAAATAAAGATCACCTGATCCTTGAAACTGTTTACAATGACACAAAGAGCATTAACCTCCACTCTTATGTGCCCTGGAAGAAGTAAACTGTGGTTGCTGTGATGCAAGAAAATTAAACACACCATTCACCTGGTACAGAGTGACCTTTGTGTCGTTAAGCTCTCTTCACACTCAAAACAAGGTGACTCCATCCAAAATGCCTGCTGGGAACAGCATGTGGTCCCTACTGACCTCTAAGCCATGTCCAGACCTTGCAACATAAAATGTCATTTCTGTAACTTAGCAGGATGGTCCACAGAGTTCCAGTGTCACGGATCATAGAATAATGGGATCATAAATGGCTTGGGCTGAAACAAACCCCAAAGATCACCCAGTTCCAAGCCCCCTGCCATGGCAGGGATGCCACCCATTAGATCAGGTTGTCCAGGGCACCACCAGCCTGGCCAAGAGCTGGGTTTAGGCACTATTTTGTTCATCAGCACAGAAGTGCTCAGTAAGTCCAGAGTCAAGCACAAAGACCAAGCAGCTGCCTGAGCTTGGGAGGTCACTGTACTCCTCAGGGCTCAGAGCACAGGGGACATTACAGACACAGGACCCAATGATGACCTGCAGATGTGTCAGGCCAAGCAAAGAGCTGATTTTGCTGCCTGTCCACAGCAAAGAAAGCTGGAATAGCCCTGTGGGTCTGTACCCAGACACAGGGCCACGACACATATTCAGCTCAGGGATGTTATCAGCTGTGTGTTATCTGAATGGACAGCCCTTTAGAAACACTGAATACTGAAATGCTCCACAGGCAAAGAAGATGGCTGAAAATATTTGCCTGGACTCCTTTGAACTGTCTCTGCACACGTTCCAGACACTTCTTCTGTGGCAAAAATACTGATTGTATACAGAGGAACCTGCTCCAGCTGCACCATCTGCCCTCATGGTGCAGGACACATCCCTTCAACTTGTCAGAGCTCCATGGAGAGCAGCTCTCAGCTTCCCCCACAGATGAAGGGATTGAACTCAGCCAACCTGCACTGAGCACTCTTATCAAACTGCTTTTATCAAACTACTTTATTAGCACAGCATAGAGCTGCCACTACCCAGAAACAGGAAGGAAATGCATTCCCACATCTGTCCCTAATGTCCTCTTGTCCTGTTAAACACAAGGAACACAAAGGTTCTGTTAGAGAGTCCAGCAGGCTCATGTGATTGCGAAAGGATTTCCTACTGGACACCTCATCCATCAAGGACACTAGCAGGGTTTAAAGGGAGAGATGGTGGGATAAAACAGTCTCCTGGGTCAAATTCAAGCCATAAATGTTGCTCCTTTTTATGACAAAGGGAAGTCCTTGACTTTTAATCTTTCCATATTTCAGTTCAATGATGCAAACGACAGAGAACTAAAATAGATGATAGATGCACAGTTAAGCCTCCCCCACATTCTTGGGTTCCCAAGATTTCTTTTGTAAATGCCACTACAACCACTCTGCAAAACTACAGTGGAACTTTTTCTTAAGCCATGATTGTGTCACTCATTTGATTTAATGAGCAAAGACTGCTTCCCATTAGGACTTTTTTTCTGTGATAGAACCAATTGTAGAGATAAAAGATAACTTTCTATGCTCATATTCTCAGCCCACAAACATTTCCATCTAGACAAGGCTTCAGAGCCACACTTGGACACAATTAACCATGACTGCATTTTTTCAAAAATGTGGTGCTATAATCACATACTAAAAATGCTTTTCCCTCTCAGTTTGACTGAGTGAAAACAAAAATCCATTTTTTGATGGAGTTCCCTCAGGTCAACACCTCCAGCTCTTGAAAGAAGAGTGCCCTGCCTAAAGGGGATAGATTTAGATTGGATACTAGGAAAAAGTTCTTGACTGTGAGGGTGAGGAAGCCCTGACACAGGTTGTCCTGAGAGGTTTCTGATGCCCTATCCCTGGAAGTGTTCAAGGCCAGGTTGGACAGGAGTTGGAGCAACCTGGGATAGTGGAAGGTGTCCCTGCCCATGGCAGGGGGCTGGAACAAGAGGATCTTTAAGGTCCCTTCCAACACAAACCAAATTCTATGATGCTTTCATGTCTTACAGGCATGTTTTTCATTTATTTATTTTCTTGTACTTCTATTGGTATTTATCAGGCATTTTTCAGCACGGAAGACCCTGTCTGCACTCTCAACAAAAAACAACAGAGGAAACAGTCTAGAGAAATAGGTGCCCTTCAGCACTAAGCATGTGGAGCAGACACACAGCTCTAGCAAGGTGATCACCCACAGACACAACAAACTGCATCCTCTCACTTCCAAAACAGGCAGAGATTAAAGAACTACAGCTCTCCTGAGACAGAAATCTTCCACCCAAGCTAAATACAGGTACAGCTTACCATGGCTGTGCTCCCAGGCCTGGTTCCAACTCTGGAGAGCGCAGACTCCTCTTAGAATGAATTATTAATGGCAGTTTTGCCCCAAGACACCTTGACAAGGAGCTCAATAGGATGTCTTACACTGGTTTCTGCTACTGTTGGCACATGAACACAGATGGACACAAGCCACCACGAAAGATGGACTGCCAGGAGAGGGATTAAAAGCTGGCTGTGCCATTAGTCCTGACACAGCCTTTTTCTATCTCCTTTGTTCTGTGCTCCAGCTTTAGCACTACTGGCAGCAAAGAGCTGTAAAAATACTGCTGATAAATGTGGGCCTTAATTAAACAAATCATTTTTAATTATTTAATTAGGAATCATTTTATTTTTACAAATATAGGGAAAATTCAAAAAAGCTGAGCCCTTCTACATTCATAGGGTGGAAGTGACCACTGTGGAATTTGAACAGAATTTGCTGAGGTTTCTGACTGCCAGTGATGCCAAGACGATTTTTATCTTTTCTTTTATATACCTTTTATATAACTTCCATGTACCTTCAGTATTCTTAGCATGCATACTTGTAATTCCTTAAGTCTGATCACCTAACACAGCCCTAGTATTTTGTTAGGCCAGGAGACCAAACATCCTAAAGGCCTCGTAGCAGGAGGTCAGAAAACCCTACACTGTCTCTGAAAACCAAGTTCCTCTCTAGAACATACCCTGTAAATTAGAGATTTGGCCCATCCAGGGGGGAATTCCTCAAATGGGGGAATATCACACCACTCGTCCAGGCCTCCCATTGGGGCATCCTTGCTAGATATGCTGATTTGTAAGGTCTATAAATTGTACACATGATCTGGTGTGTTTGTGTGTGTGTGCACTGCAGCACATCCCACCTAGGCAAAGAGGTGCACTGATAATTTATTAAATACCAAGGCAAAAACCCTCATCCCTTAACCATGTCTGGATCTTGATTTTCTAAGACCAGAAAAAGGTAACACCAGACCAAAGTGACCCAGACCAGGTCCTGCCCTCTTGGGATGGATGTTTGCATACAGGAATTGCTCTTTTCCCCAGGTGGACACAACCAGTCAGGCATCAACAGTTTGGATTCAAGCACTACACAGATGTCAGTCAAAAAATATGCCAAAAAGACAAAAGATTATGTCTGAGTGGTGAATTAAGTGAAATTAATGTGCTACCCTTGTTTAAGCAGTTAGCAGGAAAATCACAATTACCAACAACTCTAAAAAAAAGACTTGTTTGCTGTCATGGTTTGAATGCCAAAAACACAATGAATGTCCCCTCTGCACTGGGATGGCATGGCCCTCGTGTCCAGACAGGGTCCTTCCAAGGCAAGCTTGTGACAGGGAGATGATGTGTGAAGCTGACGTGGCTGAGACTGTGTGATTTCTGCTGACAACCAGTGCAAATCCACCTCAGGCTACAGGGCTGTCAGCTCCACAGCCTTCAAGAGTCCCCATTTGTAAGTGAAATGCTGAACATTATAAACTCTTCAGAGACTGGTCCTGTGTGTCTGCCTGCAACAGACCCAGAGAGTGTAGCAAAGAATACAATCCAGTGACAAAAAAAATAAAAAAGTAAAATTGATTTTTATATTACGTTAGAAGATTCATTCTAGTGCCATACATGAACTACCACCAAATCTGATTGGATGTATCCTTTGTCAAGAAAAAAAACATCTCTTTATAAAAAGTCTTCAGACAGCCTTGGTCTATAGCTGAATTACAATTACCAACTGTTTCTCCTCAAAAATGAACCCAACCAAAACATCTCCCAAATACTTGGTACATTGAGTCTATGGGAATGTTCCCCCCAGACACCAGGTGTTAGAGGTGCACTGGCTCCCACCACAAGCACTGTCAACTCTCAGAGCAACCAGAGAAGATGGGCTTAGAGCTGGCACCAACCTGTCTGGGTGCTCCCAGCTGAGTGTCTGGATACCTGGCCAAAGCACCAGGAGCACAGCATGGAGCTCAGTCATGAGTTTAGAAGGTTTAAACACTGGATTTCTGGTGTGAGTCACTAATTGCTGAGTGCCATACCGTTCTGCCAGGATGGAGCTCCAGCCCATCCCGCTGAGCTCAGCTGCAGGATCCTCCCAGCACTGAGCTCCCTGGTGTGCTGGCACTGCTGCTCTAGGTCCTCCTTGCAAACTCAGGAGGCCTGGGGCATTGGTCCAAGAACTAGAAAATGATCATTTGTACTCTTTAAATGTTCAAACAGTGCTCGACAGCACCTTGGCCCCTGCCAGCTAGTGCTCTCCCCAGCCACAGCTGGCCATGCACTGGATCGTTGCCCTTGGGTAGTTGGGATACGTGTGACTGCCCTGTTCTGAAGGAAAAACATCTGGCTAGATGCAAGTCCTGCTCTGCCACTCATCCCTAGGACAAGAGAGGCTTTGCTGCATTTTATTTCACAGGAAAAGGGCAGTCCCTGTGCTCTGAGCAGTGCTCGTTCATCACCATTCATTAACACCTAACTCAACGAGTTTTGGTAAGGAGTAAGACCCCCAGCACAGATGCTCATACTTCCCATTTGCACAAGAGAGAGCATGCCAGAATCTGAGCTGATTTAAATTGTCCTGAGAAATCTGGCAGGGACTCCTGTGCTGTAGAGTGAGGCCAGCTGGAACATAAGGCTTTCCACTCCACACTCTGTGTTCCCAGCCAAAAATCACATGTGGGTAGCGTCACCGAAAACCAAACACCTTCTCCTGTCCTGCCTCAAGTTCTGCGTGAAAACAAACGTCCGCCTTCACGGTTGGAAAACTCATCTTTCAAGGCAGAGTTTTGTGCTTCAGGAAAAAACATCCCAAAGTGAAAGAGCAGCATTAGCCTTGGCACTGCTGAGAAGTCCACGGAGAGCTCGATGGCAAACAGACAGATGAAGCACAGCACATGCTGGCCCTCTGAACAACACACACTACGTGAGTTTAGGCAAGTCACTGGTTCAGCCTGAGGCAATTGCAAACTGGAGTTGAGTGTCAGGGAGAAGCAGGGCTAGAAATGAGTTTGCTGGGTCATCTAGTCTACCCTTCTAGACCCATAGCAGGATCCCATCTAGTCTGATTTTAAAGATCCTCAATGATGTATACCCAGTGATAACCATACAGACTTTTCCAGAACATCTCTCTTTTCACCTCTATAACATTTTTATCAATATAGAGCTCAAATACCTTTGTTACAATTTGTGGTCTTAGCCTCTTGTGCAAGGTGATCAATAGGCAATCTCCACATCTCTGCTACAGCCTTTTATGTGTCTGAAAACTCCTAACCTACTCTCTTCCCAGACTTCTGATTTTAGGTTAAATGACTGAAAATTAGGATTCGTTTCACAAATGTACCCAAAGGCAAAACCAAGGCTGATGTCCTCCCTGGAACCACATAAACACAGTTTAAGGGGATTCCTGCTTCAAAATGTTTATAATCAACATGGAAAATCAAGGGAAGATGAAAGAAAAAAGGTCAAAGAAGTCTGTTATTCCTATTTTAAAGATAGGAACTTGGTACACAGAGACATGCTTAGTCTTTTCAAGAACTCCCATAGTTGCAAAGGAGTTTATAGAGGGTTTAATACCTAACCAAATTACTGCATTTGAAAATGGGGTTATTTCTACCTCTACTGAGCTGCTAGATAAACTATTTTGAATTACAACCTGAAGATGTATGAATGTTCATGACAGGTCTGGGAAACACAAACCAGATCCTCCAAGTACCCCTCCAAAGCCCTAATCTCAAAACCATTCTTCCTTGTGGGGGAAGCAGAGATGATTAATGGCATTTTTCAAAGCTCTCCAAAGATCATGTTTTTTCTACAGGAGCTTGAGACAAAACAATCATTACTTGCCCGACACACTTACATGGAAGGCAAACCTTAACAATGAATACAAATTGAAAAGATTCTGCATATCACATGCAAATTTCTTTCAGACAGAACCATTAATAATTGTCTGAATGGTAAAATTTAGGATTTTCTAAAAAGGCCTTCTGAGTTCATGTGTGCATTTCTTATCATCCATCTGCTTCACTGAGCACTCACCAGTTTAATTCTTTTTTTTTTTTTTGACATTAACACACACATAAATTCCCTGCTTGTTACAATTTTATATTTTAGCAACCTTTTACATGCCCTGCACTGCCATGGTGGCAAATTCAAATAACTCACACAGGAGAGGCAAGCATAATTCCAGCATATCCATAGAATACCAGACTGTTCATGCCAATCTGGAGGAATGCAGTATTAGAATTTATTAGACCCTGAATATATTGTAATAAATGTAAAGTTAATGCTAATGAATAACAACAACCAAAAAAAAGCAAACCAGTAACAAAAACAAACAAAAAAAACAGGGAAAGAATAAATATAAACACTACACAGTTGATTTTGTGGCGGGGTAGGAAGTTGCATGTGAAGATGGAGTTAGACAAACAACCTGATGAAAAAATCTGGTCCTAAAAGAACCTCAAGGGAAGCAATAAATCTTGAATTGTTCAGATATGAAATCTCCAAATAGAAAATCTATTGCTGGTCATTAGCCACAGGGCAGTGCTGGGGCTGATGACCTCAGTCTGCTCATGCCCACACAACCATGGCACCAAACCACCAGGCAGCAGAGAGGAGTCAAGTCAAATTCTACCAGAACGATGGAGTTTGGCCTCACTGAAAGGGTGGCCAGGAATTGGAATATGGAGATAATAGGAAGCTTTAAAAAAGATGTGGATATGGCACTTAGGGATATGGTTTAGTGGTGAACACAGTGCTGCTGGGTTAACAGATCTCAGGGGTCTTTCCCAGTTTTAATGGTTTTATGATTCTTGAAGTCCTTTTGCTTCAACTTGAAAAAAGATGAATGAAGACACAGAGATGAGTTTGTCATGTTGATGCCTTACGATTTTAGTCTTTATATTTTTCAAATCCTGTACTGCATTAGTGCATAACTCTAAACTTCATATAAAGTGTTAACTACTGTCTCCACACTTTGGTCAGACAAAACAATTCCTCTGTGCCTGGAACCCAAGGACATCCCACAGCCTCAGGCTCCAAAAAGCATAAACAAAAGTGGATTGGGGAGGAGCAAACTGGGGGAATATGACTTCATAACCTGAAGCTGTAATTGGAGAATTAACCGCTGGTATGCAAATAGACCAAACTTATATCTGTCTGAAAAACTCATGACCGTCATTCGTCTTGGATGTAGCCTCTGCAAGGCTTTTGACTGCCCAAGGTGTATCAGTTGAAAGCCTTTAATAAACACCCACTTTATTCTCTGTACTTTGTCTAGCCTCTGTTCTAGGTAGCCTCTCCAAGGCATCAGTGTGATTCAAGACCTGAAAAATGGTTTATGCTGGAAAATGGAAAGAGAGTGATATGTACTGTATCAACATGGAGTCTGCGAACGATGCCTTGATGTATGAAGAGAAGGAAACTGCCAGCTTCCAGGGAACATATCAGTCATAGCTCACCACCCAAATTACAGAAGCAGTGCAGGTCTTAAACAGCCAGGATCACTCATGTTCACTGCCACAGGTGTCTTGTCCTTCTTATGGGTTCTCCAGACAAGGTCTAAACCCCAAGGTGGGATGTGTTTATTGTACTGGGCTCAGTATAAAGGTGCATGGATAGGATGGAATTAGATTTGCACGTATTACATCAGGCTGGATGATCCCACGGTCTCTTCTGGCTTTTAAACTCCACGAAGGAGCCCATGACCTTTCTAAAGCACTGGATGTACTGCAGAAGAGATTGAAATGTATGCTAATGAGTTTCCCATTATGCTCAAGCATGCATCTTCAACTCTGCTTCTAACATCACTTAACCTCATGTTTTTCCAAACATGAACTATACTCCTGAACTATCAGCTCCTGCATTACTATTACTATTTATGTGCACATGGAGGTAGTGTTTCCTGTGATCTCAGCACCATCAGGCTCCTTGCTTTTCTGCCAGAACTTTCTGGTCCCCTCCCAGCTCTTCCCCACGTACTCATGCAGCCAACACTCTTCCTTCTCCTCTTCCCCCTTGCTACCCTCCTGTCTCTCAGAAATTCCCCAAATTAGACATCACTTCTTAAATTATCCATCTTGCTTTGGGCCAGTCCTCCAGGAGCCATCTTTCTCCCAGGACACTTAGGAATGACCCCCCTTAGCTTTTAGTCCTCTCTCTTTTCCCACCCCAGACCTCCCAGACAGATAATTTAGGGCATTTTGCACCAGTTATCCTGTATCCATGTGTACAGTGGTAGCTGAATGTGACTGTAGGGTAAAAGGCTTTATTTGAAAGCTCTTTAATTGTGGCTTAAACAAAAATTTAAAACCAGCTAAAGGCTGAGATTTTCACTATGCAGAGAGAAAGGCTATATAACCATCTCAGCATTTGTCCTGTTCCCCAACATCCTATATGCTACCTGCTGCAAACCCCTGAGCAGCCAGTCTGCCCTGTGGCTGATCCAGCTTTGAGCAGGCGCTAGGACCAGAGCTCTGCAAGGCTCCCTCCCAGCCTGAATTACCACATGGCAAGGGATCCTGTGATCCTATTTCACTGCCTGTTTGTGATGGAATTCTGCCTGCAGCCACTTGCAAGAATCAGGGTTTATTTTACCTGTTTTGGCTCTGGGTATGTTTCTGTTCCAACACTGTGGATCACATGCTTGGGGGATGAAAAATAAATGAGCAAAAAGGCAGGAAGGTCTACCTGACCAGGCATAGTATTTACAGTAGGCAATGGACTCTTATGCATAGTTCTCCCTCCAAGATGAGCTAATAAAACCCTCTCACCTAAATAAATGCATTTTGCATGCACTTATTTCATGTTGATGCTCATTTCTCACATTCCTGACTCCTGAAGGCTACTTAAAACCCTCCTGCACTTGCATCTGTCCCATGGAGACAAGGTGTAAGTGAGTGTGCCTCACCCTGCCACCTCTGAGAGCTGTCCTGCAGCCCCCCAGGCGCAGACCCCTCTTTGTTCACTGTTGTTTCCCTTCCCTCTCACCAAGCGAATGGTTAATGGCAATCACATGTGTGAGGGGTGGCACCTCCCCCAGCACAGCCTTGCCTGGGATTTATCACCCACCACTTCCTGGCACACGAGGTAGCCCAACATCTGGTTGTGGCTGGTGCCCCATTTTGGCCTCTTTCCTTTCCTGAGAGCCAGCAGTGAGAGAAGGGGCAAAGCACCCCACACTGCTCTGGGACAGGGTTTGAGTCTTCCCAAAAGCAAGCGGGAGCGACTTTCAGCAATTTGCATCTACAAAACTCAGTCTGTTTAACTCCTGTTTACAGTTCTGTATGATCAGACTCCCCTCGATGTCCTGCTGACACTCAAGGTGCAGTTTGCAAAGCACTCAGAAATGGCTTGTTAAGGGAAACTTATTTTTATCCTCTTCACCTTTAAAAATTTGAGGAGCTTCCCAGTCTGCTTTCACAGCATGCAGATGGCTTGGAAAATAACAACTTACATGGTAGAGGGTGAGATCAGAATGCCCATTTTCACTGTCCAACTCAGACATCCTAATTATGATGAAATCTAAATTCAAGATGATGATGAGCAATTCAGAGAATTGCCAGAGGCTCAGAGCTTGGCTCATAACATCGTTAACAGAGAAAAATAATCACTTATTCTATGCTGGAAACCTGTAACAAGCAGACCTCATAATTGCCAATCAATCAAAAGTGTGAAAAAATCAACCCTTAATCAAAATCATGGAGCTGGTAAACCTTGAGGGTGGACCAGTTCCTGTTGGAGCTGCTAAGGACATTTCAGAAAGTTTTTTAATAGGCAAAGATCAGGGTGAGGACTTAAGAGAGACCTGCCTGTGAACTTCCAGAAGTATCATCTGGAAAAAACCCAAATACCCCAATACACTTCCACCCTGCTCCATGGTGTAATTCCCAGGGTAGCTCATATTCCTCATTAAAGGTGCTGGTGTGACAGCAGGTGCTGGGTCATAGCCCATTTCAGGACCATTATTGCACAAAGGCAGAAGAAAAGTAGATTCATCCCTAGTCTGGAGACCTGAAATGGCCTCTCAAGGCAAGAACTGACAGACGGTGCTGACAACTCCAGTACAACAAATGACAGCCTGGGGACAGCAGGGCAGCGACTGAGGTCACTTTTAACACACCTGAGCTCCAAACAGAAAACACTCTTCTGATGAAATGTTTCCCACTGAGGTTTCCTTTGTAGCTCAGGGAGGGTTACTCTCATATTTTGACTTTGAATGCTTTCCCAGACCACCTTCGTGACCTAACAGAGACACTTCAGAACAAAAAGCCACAAATCCAAGCAACAGAGCAAGAATCAATGGGCAGAAACTGATGCCCAGGAAGTTCTACACAGATATGAAGAATTTTGTTCCTGTGCAGTGACCAAGCACTGGAACAAGGTGCTCAGAGAAAGTGTGGAGTCTCCCTTCCTGAAGATATTCCAGACCCATCTGGACATAGCCTTGTGCCTTGTGCTCTGGGTAATTCTGCTCAAGCACATGACTGACCCATTGAGGTCCCTGTGATTCTGAATCCTGTGATTCTGTGATATCTACAAAAGAGAGCTGCAAAGAAATCTGGTGTATAAAACAAACTGAAAACCTCTCAAGGTATGCCAGCAGGAGTCCAAATCATAGAATCATGTAATGGTTTGGGTTGGAAGGGACCTTAAATATTATCTAAATCCAACCCCTCTGACACGGGGGCAGAGGTCAGGTTGCTCAGAACCCATCCAACCTTACCTTGAACACTTCCAGTGAGGGGGCATCCACATCTTCTCTGGGCAACCAGGTCCAGTGTATCACCACCCTCATAAGAGACTCTTTCTTTCTTATACCTAATCCCATCTACTCTCTTTCATCTTAAAACCATTTTCCCTGGTCCTATCTGCAGGTCTTGGAAGAAACTCTCTCTCCCTCTCTGTTTTCACACTGCAAGTCCACATTGCTGGCTCACATCCAATTTTCATGCTCACATCTTTCTCCACAGGGCTGCTCTCAATCCCTTCACCCTCTAGGCAGTAATGATACTGGAGATTACCCAGGTGCAGGACCTGGAATTTGGCCTTGTTGAACTTCGTGGAGACTGCCAAGGTCTTTTTGAATGTCACCCTTTCCCCCAAGCTCATCAGCTGCATTGCTTATCTTGGTGTCATCCACTGGCTGAAAAAAACCAACAGAATATCCAACATGTCTGGTGTGGGACTGTGTGGTGACCAATGGCTTTTAGCAAGAAGAAATGCTTCTGCTAATCAGTGTTTGCATCATTCAAAGTACCAAATGTTAGCTTCACTACTGAAGGGACTGAAACTGGGTTGAGACTAAGCATATAGAAATGTCAGCCTTCGTCTTTGTCTTGAGTTTTTAATGTTAATAATTACATGTGAACAGTTCCAATATCAGTCTAAAATTTAAAAGATTGGTTTAAACTAGACGTTTAAATCCCCTATGTCACTAACAGGTGGAGGCAATTCACCTTCCCAAGGCAATCCAGCCCATCCTGCAATAGGTGCTGTTGATTCTTGGACTGACTTACTCACTGAAGTCACCTACCTTCTCCTTCACCTAGAAAAGTTAAGTGTTCACCAAAAGAGTTAAGCCAATTAAAAGTCTATTGCTGCCAGAAAGGGGAGGTTTAAGTTACCCTCATCTCTGTCCTACTTTTCTCTCCTCCTGATTCCCTCCCTCTCCCTACTTCCAGCTATCCCCAACACCACACTTGCTCTCTTCCCCTGCCCAGTCAAAAGCAAGCTGGTTTTACTTGCAATCCAAGCAGTCACTTTTTTGCCTTTTTAATTTTCTGCCATTTCAGTGAATCGAATGAGCCAATTTAGCAAACAGTTGGCAGGAGCAATCAGCCAGGTTTGTCCTGCTTTTGCGCTCAAGAGTTTGTAATTAGCTCGAGCCATGCCATGTGTAAGCATCCTTGTACACTCAGCTGCTCACAGAATAAATTTAATGAGTCAAAAATCCAAACAACAAACTTGTCTTTCTCTTCCTTCACACCATAAATTTGGTATCAATGAAAAAAACTATTTTGAAGATAAACCCATGGCTCATGAAGTGCTAAGCCTCAATCACAAAAGAACCTTTGTCCAAACAAATTCAGGCACATGTGAATGGTCGTGAAACTCACCTATGTGCAAGTATTAGCATCTGGACTTAAAAACAAACCTGGCAAAAGCACAAGGGGAAGGAGACCTTGCAAATAAATAAAAATGTTATTGAAGTATTCCATACCTTTTCTTACAACACAAGGGCTCTGCAGCCTCTATGTCTCTGCTTATAAATAATAGAAGCCAAGGTTCATTCTCTGACCCCCAGGGCAACAGGCACAGCACAGATTGTGTCCATATGGCTAAACTTTCTCCCCTGCACCCTCCCACATGGTATGGCTTCATTCTTACTGCTCACTGGGAAGAGCCTTGCTGGCTCCCAAACCATGTGTGGATGAGGGCTATGTAGCAGGGGGCGAAGCCAGGGCAAAGAGCACAGAAACAATTAAACCATTTAGATGATGCTTGAACCCACACCTTGGAGCTGTGCAGTTTGCTGCTATGGATGCAGCCAGTGGGCAGTCACAAATACAGGCAATAAACCTGTGTCTGTATATTTTAAATTAATAGTTTGATCAGAGGTGAGCTAAAGTCAGAATCTGTGATGCAAACAACACAGAAAGAAAATTAATTTTTACCCCTCTTCCAGCTAATGCACTTGCACTATAAAAAATCCTAACAGCAGATTCCTACTGAGCACATATTTATATGCGGTATCATAGAACTGCAGAATCATAGGATAGTTTGGGTTGGAAGGGACCTTAAAAATAATCTACAGTAATTTCACGACTATAAGGCGCACCCTTTTGACTAAAATTTTTCCCCAAACCCGGAAGTGCGCCTTATAGTCCGGTGC
>PYHW01010395.1:626474-647648 GCA_013186435.1 Turdus rufiventris | reverse complement strand
GATCTACATGTTGCAAATTTTGCTGACTCCCGGCGGGTGCGCCTTATAGTCCGGTGCGCCTTATGGTCGTGAAATTACTGTAATTCCAATCCTCTTTCCATGGGCAGAGATGCCATTCACTAGACCAGGTCACTCAGGGCCCCATCAAACCTGAACTTGAACAATTCCAGGGATGTGGCATCCACAGCCTCTCTGGGCATCCTGTCCCAGTGTCTCACTGTGTTATGAGTATAGAATTTCTTCCTGCCACCTAATCTAATCCTGCTTTCTTTCAGTTTAAAACCATTATCTCTTGCCCTGTCACTGTCTGCCTGTATAAAAAGTTCCCCTCCCTCCTTTTCATAACCCCCTTTGGGGCACTGGAAGGATGCAATGGGTTTTCCCCAAAGCCTTCTCAGCTCCAGGCTGAACAACCCCAGCTGTCTCAGCCTGTCTTTGTAGGGAAGGCGCTGCTCTGACACCTTTGTGTCCCTTCTCTGGACCCACTCCAACAGGTCCACCTCTTTCTTGTGCTGAGGACTCCAGATTTGGATGCAGAACTCCAGGGTGGAATACATAATATATTCTTACTGGCTGGATCTCATTTATTATAGTTGGTAAGTATCTGATTCTTATGTTTTAATCTAGAAAAACGTCTTCATAAACCAGGACTTGCCAATTTTGCAAATAAAATCTATTTTCCAGGCAAAAGCTGGCTGATGACTTCCAACTGTGCAGCCCTTCAGAAAGGTGTGGGAACACCAACACTCAGCTAGACAATATTTCCCTGTCTTGGGAAAGGTGTTTTGGAGAGAGAAAAATTCATGTGCCTCTAGTAGGAAAGTCAGTGAAACGTTCTGAAAGATGCACTGTCTGCCTTGTAGCATGAGATGCTGTGTGGTCTTGAGAGCTGTGCTGCTGCTCAGAAAATGAGGGGGAAAAAATGAGCAGTAGCCTTCAGAGTGGCCACTGTGTGTTCTAGCATTTCATTTATGGTCTGCCTTCGCCAGAGGATTAATTTACTGCTAATCTGAACCTCCTCTATTCCCACATCAGCAGTGTTCTGGAAAGAACAGCGTCTCTCAGGACCTTCTCATAATCAAACTACAGAAGCACAGTGTATTCTTAAGGCAGGAACCAAACTAGCTGGAAAAGTGTTTAGTGTGTAGTTATCAAGGACTCATTTTTCACGGTGAAGAGATACATCAGATGGGGTTTTGCAAAGGTCAGTCCTAGATCCGATTCTAATGAAAATATTTTCATTTTCCTGAACACAGAGTACCTGGATGATGACCAGGATGATGGAATATAGATAATGTTTATTGCATTTGCAGATGATACCACTCTAGGAAGAACTCCAATAAAATGAGAGGGGGAGAATTCAAATGTGATCTTGAGAGACTGGAGACACAGGCAAGTAAAAGATACCAAAATCAGCCAGGAACATTCCATGAGGCAGATACAGGATGAAAATCAGCTTTCTGCATAGCAGTCCTGCAGATCAGAATGGTGAACATCAACCAGTGATGTCAACTGGCTGATGGACCAGAAGATCCTTTTGCTCAGCAGTAGTAAGATCTCAGCTAGAGTCCTCTGCCTGGTCTGGTGCTCTGGAATGCAAGTGAATCATGGAGCTCCATGAGAGATTCCAGAGGAAAGAGAAAGAATGATCACAAATTTTAGGCAGCACTGATACTGTCACTGTAACAGTAGGAGACTGAGGAGAAACCTGGAGACATGAAAACAGCCTTCAGAAATACAGAGGTTGCTAGACAGCAGAAAGGAAAAATCTGTTTTCCGTACTCATTTGGACACGTGACAAGTCATGGGCTAAGAAGTTACATCAGGAAAACCTTGATTAGTCACTAGGAAAACTCTTCTAATGGAAAGGAAAGCAAAGCATGGAAGTGCAATGCCAGAAGAGTCTCCCCTGACTAAAATTCTGCCAGGAGTGGTCAGTGTCCACCCTGCTTGATGACTAATGAGCTTCTTAGAGGAGCTCACAGTTGCATGACTCAGGAGTGAGCAGTTTCCTCTCCACATGAACCAGAAGATGCTGACAAAGCCCACCTGCATCAGCATTTTTTAATTGTCTGCTGGTCACAGTACTATTAAAATCATTCTTGGTTTCCCAGTCACTTTCCCCACATCTCCAAAGCCTTCCAGACTTAATCCAGACTCATTCAGTCAAAGTTGTTTGCTCGAACATCAAATCCCTTTACCTGGATGTGACAACTGAGTTTTGGTCCCCTCAGTTCCAGGTGGCAGTGCTAAGGTCTGCAGTAAGTCACTGAGGCATCTTGTTCCCTGCTGAGCTGGAGCTCTTCCCAAACCATGATTTGGGTGGGAGCTTCCACAACGCAGCAATTCTGAAACCATCACCTAAGTGTTGCAGAGAGACAAAGCCTGAAATAACTGAGCACTCAGCAGTGACCAGCAGTGACCTGATTCTGGCAGCCAGAGGTGTTGTTCTAGCAGAGGATGTTGCTTGACACTTAACCCAAATAAATACCTCATCCTGGCAAAACAAGGAGAAAAAGTGGAGAAGCAGACAAGGTGGTCTTTTTCTGCAGACACCACAACAGGCAGAGGAGAGCCCTGGAGCTGTGACCACTGGCATAAGGGATTTTTTTGGTGTTACCACATCAGCCCTCATAAAGAGGGCTACGGTTGGGCTCTGCCTGCTTTTTCTTTGCCCTCGTTTTATTTCTCACCCTGGGAGTACCACTGGAGGTAGGATTGTGACACAGCAATCAGGCATGAATTTCACTTCAGGGGGAAGGTAAATGCTTAACACTAATAAAATGAGTCACAAACAAAACAGTGATTTCTTGCCCAGGCACCTCACTAAATTCCTTCACGCCTAGACTTACTTTGACACCTAAGGTTGGCATCCTCTGCACATGCCTGGGAATGCCACTGGCTCAGATAATAACTCCTGAAGGACTCACCTTCTCCAGCAGGATCTTGTCACAGTGACAGCCCTGGCTTCGGAGCAAAGCCCAGCAGTCACAGCCACTCTCCATCAAGCGAGTGCACACAAAAGCCACCTTCTGCAACACTGTCAGTGCAGCTCAGGGGACAAGGGCTGCACTTCCAAACCTCACCTCAGCAGGGCTGGATAATTTCCACATCCTGAAGGGACCAGAGTCCTGCTGAAGAACTTGCCTCCTCCTCCTGGGGAAGCTCAGCTCTACACAGCCCTGAGCCCAAAAAGCACAGGGCAGAGCTTTTCTGTGGAGCTTCATCACTGCATGGGTGGATTTGATTTTGGCAACCCCAGAGAGGAATGGCTGTATCCCTGACAGCATCCATGATGGTCCAAAGTGCTGTTCTTATCTCAGGAGCATCAGTAACGAGAGCCTGCCATCCCTGTCATCCCATCCAGGTAAAGATGAGGAACTGATCCTTGCTTCAGACATCAGCCACACAAGGCAGACACCTACTGGGTGTCTCCAGTGGGCCTTGATCAGGGAGGCAGAAAAATTGCTGGCAGCATGGAATTTGGCTCCTGCAGCCTTCAGGATGGGACTGGGAGAGAGAATGGGTGTGTGGTCCTGATTCCTGGCTTATGCACGTAAGCACCTCAGAGCTGTGAGGATCAGGATTTACACCTCTGCTGGCCTCAGTCCTGCATTCAGCACCTCTGTGGGGCACTGAGGGCTGACACCAATCCTTTCAGGGACAGGGAGTGGGATCCATACACTGCTCTCACAGACAGGTACAACCTTTCCCACTGCAAGCACTACAAGAGGAAATGAGTTAAACCATGTCCATGTTCTCTCCAACCTCCTGAGTGAAGATTTCTAGCTGGAGGAGTTTTCATAGCAAGAATCCAAAAGCAGGAAAGGGGAGTTACAGCTCCCATCATGTTCGCAGGACTGTGTCATGCTTTCACTGGCCCCCACTACAGTGTTTTTATGGTTTTCTTGCTTTCCTTTCTGCTCTTTTTCATGGTCCCCCAGAGCTTCAATCAAAGTTGCATTTCTCTGCTTCTCGTTCCCCCCAGCCCCTTGCATTCCTGGAAGGAAAACAAGGACAGAAGGAGCTACCTTGCTGTAAAAAGCTGCTCTTACAATGGAAGCAGTGCTTTCCAATAAAAGTCAAGCAGTCTGGTTGCACTGCCTGTGCTCTGCTTCCCTGCTTTAGGGCACATCTGCAAAGATAGAGCAACCTCAGATGGGTGACATAAATAATACAGAATCATTATTAATAATCAAGCAACATCAGCCTTGCCAAAAAAGTAGCCAATACACCCATCCAACTACTGCACACTCATAAATATGTTGATCTCCAGAACCCCCCTTACCCCAGAGCTGGTGACTGAGCCAAACCCAAGCTTGATTTTTCTTTTAGCTGGGTTGTTTATTGCCAAATTCCATAACAAAACTAAGCAAAACACACACAACACAAAAAAGTCACTTTTCAAATGTGATTTATGAAGTGCCTCTAAGTAAGCACATGCATCACGCATAAAAACACCCAGGCCTGGGGTTCCAGCTGCATGAGAAAAGCAGCACCAGGAACTCTCACTGCACATTAAACTACCTGAGCAAGCCCTTTGCTTTGCCTGTGAAGGCTTGGGGACAGATCTTCCAGGAGAGGCATAACTGCAGCACTTCATTACCTTCCTTCAAGCTGTGAAATTCTGTCTCTTTTGTTTCATTCTGAAAAGTTCCTTTTGTACAAAGGCACACACATACACACACACACAAGAAAGGCTTCAGCCTTCAGTCAGTTCACACTACATCATTCCTAGTTTAACATCCCTAACTCCAAGCCTTTACCAGCATCTCTTCTGCCATAGAAGAGAAAGGCTGCATAATTTTATTTTAAAGGAGGAAAAGCACATTAATCTTTGGTTAACAACAGCGCTGCGTACTCTGTCCCAAGGCACTGTCCAAGATACTCTCACAGCTATTGGCAGAGCAGAGGCTCTGATATCACTCTTGTAAACTCAATATATTAAGTCACTGAGCTGCAAAGCAGGGATTTCAGCAAGGACAGAGGTCATTTGCTGCAACTTGCATGCTCTGAGTGGCCAAATTGAGGAGAACATTTTGAGGCCCATGACACACCCCATGGTATTCCTGGTCCAACAAAGGTGTTGTGGCAAGGTCTTGGGGACCTGCAGCCCTTGCTGCAGAGGTCTGTGCTCTGTGCTTTACCTGCTCTCCTCCCCAGCCTGTGGAAGTTCAGATATTTTTATCCATTTGCCATGAGCGAAGGAATGTCTTTTCCAAAGTTACCTCATTCCTAAGGGCAGCTCTGCCAAGACAAACAGGTTCTAAGTGTGATTGCTCCAACTGCAGCCAGGGGAGAGAGCTCACACCACAGCAATGTGCATGCTCCAGTCCTAAGTACTTGGAATTATTAGTATTTATGGTGCATGAAATTACATTCCTCACTTCCTCACCTGGCCACACAGATAGGAGGGGGAGGCAATTTCAGATCCTGTCTGCCATCACGTGGCTGTGAAAGCAAAGGGGCAGCCCTGAGAGCCCCAGGACAGATGAGCAGTGGGATTTATCATGGGATGCTCTCTGGGACCTTTTCAGGAAAACATGCCAAAAGGAAAGCCAGAGGCCAATAACAACTCAGTTTCTCGCCTGGGGAAATCTGTTGTACCCCAGGCTGGTTTTGTTAATCACACACTCACTCCATATGCCTTTACTCTCATCTCATTAGGGCCATCCCAAAAGCATACAGCAATTAACACCCTCCAGAGCAAAGGGACCAAGAACTCAGTGAATAATCCCTATGGAAAACTATTGTGCCTCAAACACCAACTAATTAGTTCTCAAAAACACTGTCAGTGTTTTAAAACCAGCATACCATTTATCCTTTACAAGTGAGAAACCTGAACCACGGAACTTAATTGACTTATCCACGGCCACCAAGGCAAATCCATGTCAGAGTAAAAAGCCAGCAAAGCTGCTGTGTGATCACAGGTCTGAGAACAGCACTTCTCTGCTTCTGAGGGCTTTCAGCACATCCCTTCAAGGTGTTCAGACACAACTTTACCTGAGATACCACATAATGATGGCTACTACCTGGAATTCTGGGCTTAGGCACTTCAGCTGTGCCACGTGGAGAGATTTAGATGTTAAAAACTCCAGCTATCTACCACTTTATCTGTTTCAGAATATTTATCTAGATCCACCCCCAGAAATATAAAAACTGCTCGTTCAGTGCACAGAGTGATAGTTCTCATGTTATCTACCACTAGCAGGAGATACCTGATCCACAGGGAATTACTAATCAAATAGGCTTAAGCTGGGGAAAATATTGATATGCAGTCCCTCCCTGCTTTATCCATTTAGCCTCAGAATCACTGAGCAGCCTTCAGCCACAGCCTCAGAGCTGCTCTGCACTGCCCAGGTTGTTGCACTGTGAGCACTTCTGGCTTTTCATTAACAGAACTTGTGGTACAGGTGATGACAGGCAAAGAGACAACGACATCCATCCCTAGCAGGGACACGAGTTCCTCATGGTGGGTCTGTGCACAGCATTTCTCATCCTCTCAGCAGTGACAAACTCAGGAACAACAACAATAACAACAACTAAACCTTTCCAGGGAGTTCTTGTCTGTAAAATCCTCCTTATGAAAGGCAGATGTGAACCTGCCAGTCCAGTCAGATGCAGAAAACCCCGGTAAATGCAGGAACGAACATTCTCACACACAGAATTGGCAAGGAATAACAAGGAGATTCAAACAATGAAAGAAGTAAATCATTTCAATATGACAGGCTGGATTTAAGAATAATTTCAGGCCATGGATGTAGAAATCAAAGACCATCATCTCTGGCAATCCCCAAGGAAAACAATCCTTTCCTTTCCCCAGAAAATAAAGTTAGAAGTGAAGGTGAAGCAAATTGAGACTGAGGAAGGAATGATCCCTATCCAGCAAGGCACATTGCAATAATCAAAGCACACACGTTACCAGTGATATAATTTAAAGCAGATATCAAATTCTACAAAGAAAAAAAAAAAAAAAAAANCACCAGGAAACCTAGCACTGACAGGACTTTGCTGAGCATTACACAAACCAAACTGCACCTGAGAGGACCTTTCCTATTGCACAAGTATTCAAACTCCCTGCCAGACTGTGATTGGGATTTTGCTCTGCTTTTCATTAGCCAGGATCAAGATCCAGCCTCTAATGAAAGTTCTAAGTCTCTCTAACCAGCAGGAATAAGAAAGATGCCAGCTAAACTTCCTGGATTAAGACAAAAGAACAGGAAAGCTTGGGAGGTCTGAGTCTTATCTTGGACTCCTGGCAGCAAAGTGTGACAGCACCACATCTGCTTCCCACATCAAAGATCATGCCTAAGCATTAACTTTTAACTTTTAACTTTTAAAAATCAGTATCGTTCAGAAATTCAGAGTACCCAGATGAAACCAGTGAGGTGACAAGTGGCAGCTCAGCCAAGATCAGCCCCTCAAGCAGATTATTAGTTTAATTACTTTTTGCTTCTTTCATTCATGTTAAAGTGTTCCCAAACTTTCTAATAACAATAATAGCAATTAATTTAGAAATCTTGATTTGTAGGTGACTAAGGTCCATTCACACCTCTCTGACCTGCAAGCCAACCAGCTTTGACTTCACAATACATTTGGTAAATCTGGATCACATTTCAGGGAGAGATGTTGCGATTAAGAATTTAATTAAGAATTAAAATTAAGAATTAAGCATTTCTACTCTTGTCTTCTTTGCATCAACTTTCAAGTCTGGGGATGTAAAACTTCTTCAGTCTTCCAGTTGTTTTTCTCCCCAGAAAGATGAGAAACCTTTTTTGCAAGCTGCAGAGATGACCTCAAGTTTCTGATCACAAAGGTTTCTGCTGTGGGTGACCGCAAGTGACAATTTGAACTATGCAAGTCCTGTCCCAGTACAAAACAAACTGCTGCTGCTTGGGACTGCTCAGCAGAGCACAACCTTCCTGGGAAAAGCAAGAGGGAGTGTCACTTCTGCAGCAGTGGAACATCAGGTGAAGCTGGGGGATTTACAGCTGAAGAACAGACAGTGATTCCAGTACCATCAGCTTGGGCATCAGTGCAATTCTGACTCTTACAATGACCCCCACAGCTCTTAATGCTCTCTTCCTTCTTTAATCACTGTGAATTTCACTGAGGCAAAAAATCCAGGAGTTGGCTTGATGAAACAATAGAGGTTCTTAGCGAAAATTGCCTTATTTTTTTTCTTTTTTTTCTTTTTTTTTTTCAATAAGGTTGGTAAAACACTGGCACAGGTTGCCCAGAGAGGTGATAGATGCCCAATCCCCAGAAACATTAAGGTCATTCAAGGACTCTGAGCAACCTGGTCTAGCTGAAGATGTCCCTCCTTATTGCAGGGAGCTTGGACATCATGACCTTTAAGTTCCCTTTCAACCCAAACTATGCCATAATTCTTTGAATCTGTTACAAAAACAATACCTGCTCTCTCCCTTCCATCCAGGGGTGTCCACACCATAGCTAAAGGGAAAAGACAGGCACCTTCCTAACTTCTCTGTTTTCACAGCTCTTGTTCACCCGCTCTCAGTTTCCCATGTTTATCACTGTGAAATCAAGTTACATATTTGAAAATATATATCAACTGTCTGACATTTAAAAATCTATTTACAGCACTTTTCTTCCCATTACCTTGTTTACTTTACAACTTTGATTTTATTGAAATGACATTTGGGAATATTGATTTCACTTTAATTGCAAATAAAAATGGGCTTTCTTGGAGAAAATAAAATATATATTTCATATGCAACAGACAGGAAAATCTCTCTGAGTCACTCTTGCATAGAGAAATAATTGGCCTATTTAAGAGGGTTGTGTAACTCAGGAGATTGAGGGCTAAATGCTGTGTGCTGAGAAAACTGGGGGTTTAAAACCTGCACACAGTCCAGCACCACCAGACCCATTTATTCAGTTTGTGTTTCCACTTGTCACAGTCCTGGTGAGGAAAATCTCTGCAGTAAAACTTGGCATTTGACCCATTCTGATCTCCACTGCATCTATCAGCAGCTCTGCAGCTCTCTCTATAAAGCTTTTAGTAAAAGGTGAGCGAGCAGGACTGGGGAAGGTACGTGACATTGGCTCCTTCTGTACATAAACATCTTGCCAGTAACACTTTGTCCATGAAATGTGTGAAAAATGGCACAGCTGACAGGGCTATGCAAACAGAGCAACTCATGCTGGGGCCAGGAACTCTATTTGCTGCTTAATCTCTCCTAAGCAATAGAGTTACACAAGGAGGGGGGAAAAAAAACCAAAACACCTTTTTGTCAGAGACTAGCTTTGTCTTTACTGGGTAAATTTATTAATAGAGTTTGGTTGATAGAGTTTCAAATCAAGTTAAATAAAGCAACCCCTGTATTTGAGGAGGAAGAAGAAAGTGTCATTACAAAGGATGTGCTCATGGCAGGGCTGTGAACAGCCACTAGAGATGGATCCACCCTTCCACCAGAGGGAACTCCTAAAATCCTCTGTGACATGGAGATTGGAGGCTTGTTGTCAGCTAAACCCTGCATATTAATCCTTGCCCTACCACAGGGGACAGTGTCCATGCAAAAGAAAGCAAGTCCTTCATATATTGAGCATTCCCATGCAGATTTTTGCCTAGAAATCAAGAAAAAACCAAACATCCATAAGAACTGTTGCAGAAAGCATCAGATCTCGGAAACCTAAAGGGAAGAATTTCAGACCCAGTGGAGTCTTCTACATCAAAGAAAATGGGACAACTGGAAATACAGAAGCAATCCAAACTTGCCACAAAGGGGTCTCTGCAACTTGCTGCAAAGCTGACAGACATCTGTATTCCCCTGTGAGATGTTACATGGTGATCAGTGTCATTATGAAAATACACCATGGGATCAATATAAACAAGAATACTGAATCCAAAGTAAAGCATGGACATGAGACGTAGAAAAATCTAATGATTTCATTAGATTTGTTTAAATCACTTTGTTGTAAATTGTTGGGGTTTTAATTTTTATGTATTTTTAATTTATAACACCCTCATGCTCCTCCTGTGCTTAATGATAAAATAAATCAATAGCTGCAGTTACCTGTGTCCTCAAAGAACAGTCACATCACCTGGCAAGTCCCCAAGGTGTCTGGACTGAAACTGGGCCCCAGAGAGCCCAAAGGGGCTGAGCCTCACCCCTCAGGCTGAAGAACAAGCAGTCCCTTTCAGTCCCACAAGCAGAGCTGACGTGTGGGTGCCAGGCTGAGGTGACAGAGCAGCTGAATTCAGGGGAGCCAGCCTGCCCCCAGGCTGCTCAGCAGAGCTGCACTCACAGCTGCAGGGGTGGCTCCCAGGCTGGGATGGCATGTGCTAGGACAGCACAGCCCTGCAGGAGCCCATGGATTTACATCTGGCCCCTCCAGCAGGTGGGCTGGAGCTAATACTGCCAGCCAAACCTCCAGCTCAATGCCTTATTAATGTAAATCCCCACATAACTCTCCTAACTCGTGATGGCAGGTGCCATTTGCTGCTCACAGAAGAGGCAACAAAAGCTTCTGGCTAGGAGGGTCCCCTAGATACAAAACTTGGTGATAATGAGCGATGCCTGACTGTTTCAAAAGAATATATATTACCAATGAGCCAAACACCAAGAGGAGGAGAGTTCTGAAATTTTTGAAGCAGTTATTAATCATAGAATCATTTAGGTTGGAAAAGACCTCTAAGACCATTGAGTCCAACCATCAACGCAGCACTGCCAAGCCCATAACTAAATCAGTCCCTAAGTGACACATCTACATGTTTTTGAACACTTCCAGGGAGTGATTCCATCACTTCCTGGGCAGTCTGTTCCAATGCCTGACAACACTTTTAGTGATTAGACTTTCCCTAATATTCAGTCTAAACCTTATCTGGTGCAACCTGAAGCCATTTCCTCATTACCTGGGAGAAGAGACTGACTCCCACCTGTCTACAACCTCCTTTCAGGATGGTAAAGCCAACACTGAACTTACCAACAGCTGCCAGAAAGACATATAAGACAATTTTTAACTTTCCTATAGTAAACCATGTCCGATAACCAAAGTTGCCTTTGAAGCGACAGGCAGTATGTGCACATGAATCTCAACAGGAGGATCAGGGAACAGGTACACTGTAGATGCTTGCTTTGCCAGTGCTGCCCTTGCACTGCTTGCATTGCCTCCTAACCCATCTGCAGGAAACCTTCAAGCACGAAAAATTATTAAATCCAGAAACAATAAATTATCTACAAGGAAAAGGGAGAAGAAGCAGCTCCTTTAATCTCCCAATAAAGAAGTAAAGGAAATTGCATCATCCCCAGATGGGAGACCAGTGTGGCTGGCCAGGCAGACAGAGGGATCAGAGCTGGCATCAGTGACACTGCTCGCACAGACACAGACAGACAGACAGACAGACAGCTCAAGAGAAGAGGGCTGAAGGCAATGCCTAGATCCAGCTCCCTCTGGCCATGTAAGAGACTTGACACAACCCTTGCCTCTGGTTACCCTTTCTCATATACAGCACATCAATTTCCCAGCCCTAATGCATGGGGGGACTGAACTCTGCTGCTCAGACACGTTTCTGAAGCGGTTCTCAAACAATGTGGGAAAGACAAGTTGTAGTTCTCTTTGGCCAAGTGTAAAACCCACCAACTACAAAGTGAAGCTGAGCTGAAAAACTACACTTGTCTTAATTTTCAGAGGAATGTAAAAAGAAATGAGAAACAGATTTTGACTGAGTATTTTTTTTAGCACTACAATCGCTTTAATTTTTTTTCCTGATCCATTATCTCATCAGTAGCAACACAGTTTATTTTCTGGCCTCCTTCCACAAGCTCTCTGGGTCAGATAGAGGTATTTGTTTTAATGTAATAAATATGGTTATTAACCAAATAGAGGCAGATGTTTATCCCCAGAATGTTCCCTACACGTTCTCAACCCCCTTTCACCGAGATTATTTCTTGTCTAAATTAAGTGCATTTAAAAACCTGTCTGCAGTAACTACTCCAGAGGCCAACAAATAACTGTTCCTTAGTGGAGAACGATATCTTGTGGACTTCGTTCCTTCTGCTCATGCCCCTCACTGCTTACACCTCCCCAGAGCAGAGTAAATGTTGACAAATTAGAGAAGCACCATTTCAGACTCGGTCTCAGAACCACAGAATCACTGAATGGGTCGGGCTGGAAGGAACCACAGTGATTTATCTGGTCCAACCCTGCTCCAGCGGGGTCATCCCTGAGCACAGGGCACAGGATTGTGTCCGGATGGGTCTGGAATATCTCCAGTGAGGGAGACTCCACAGACTCTCTGGACAATCTGTTCCAATGCTTGCTCATTGCACAGAAAAGTTCTTCCTCACATTCAGATGGAACTTCCTGGCATCAGCTTCTGTTTCTTGTCCTATTGCTTGTCACCACCAAACAGAGCTTGGCTCCATCCCCTGACACCCTCCCTTCATACATTTATATGCACTTTTCAGTCTTTCCTCCTTAGTGCCAGGTAAGAGGTTTTTCTATGCCTCAGCCCCTCTGTAGACTTTAATCTGTGGAGACCCTTACACCATTAGCCTTGACTCAGTTGTAGTGACTGTCCAAAAAATCCAGAAATCTACAAGAAGCCAGGTTCACATCTGACTAAATGAAGGCAGATTAATCTGCCTGAGACCAAGCTCACAGCCAGTTACTACACCCAGAAGCACCAAATATTGCTTGTCTGAGTCCTTCAAAGCCCTGCAATTCCATCTGCTTCTGCTCTATCAGTCATCCAAACTGAGCTTCGTGCTCACTGGGGACCATCCTACGACTCTGACAGCTGAGGTGCTGCTGCTCACTCATACAGGATCCATTTAATGCAGCAGTTCCTCACCTAGCCTAAATTGGCCATTCCCCAGGATCTGATGGAAATCTGGGTGCAAGATCAAAACCAAATGTATTCCTAACCCCAGAGAAGCAGAACAGACATCAAAAGCACTGACAGGGAGCTCCAGATTTCAGCAGGGACTTCAGCACCTACCTTCCAGCCTGAGCAACTCAACCAGGAAGAAGGTGACTCAAAGAACCACAGAAGGGGAAAAAACCATTTTAATGTAGAGGCAGGCACATTTATCAGCTAAAAGAAAAACCTCCTTCCCCATTGGGATTTGCCTTGGTAAACACAAAAGACACACATCAACCAAATTGCCTGGCCAGCCCCTCACCCCAGATCAGAGCCAGTCCCCTCTGCTCACTCCAGCAGGATGCTCTGCACTCCCCTCCTCTGAAGTTTGCTTACATTACTGCCTCCCTTTGCTGACATTGGCAGCTTTCTCAAGCCTTTGCATAACTATTTTTTCTGGGATATACTTAAACTATCTTATTTTTATCCCATCTGTGAGAAGCAGCGGCTGCAGCGCAAACCGATCTGCTGCGGCGGTGCTGCCAGCCCTGCAGATCCCATGGCCCCTGGCCAGGCTGCTCCAACGTTTGCTGTTTATCTGCTGCTGCTCCTGGCCACTCACCCATGTCCTGTCCCAAACGCACCAGGAATGTGCCAGGTCTCCTAAAGGGCTCTTTCAAGGTGAATTAACCGAGCCCCGTGCATGCAATATTGCTGAGCGTGGACTTTCAGACTTTGCTTTTTCCATGTAAAGTTTGAAATGGGTTTAGACTGAAAATCTTCCTGAGGGACCTCATGTGTTCTGTACATACAGGTCCTGCAAAGAAGTTGGATGAACACCCTGGGGGAATCTACTACAGCTCAGGGGGTTCCCATCAAGGATACAGGGACCACTAATGACACATGTGCTGCTTCCAAGGGAAACAGAGCCAAGAGACAGTAACAGTTGTACCAGGTCAGCAGCTGGCACTGCTGGAAAACCCACTGCTGGAAATCCCACTGCTGGAAATCCCACTGCTGGGAATACCACAGCTGGAAATCCCACTTGAAAAGTAGGGGTGGGATGCCTGTTGTAATTGCCATGGGATTTAAGCCAAGGAGAGTCCGTGGCTGCTGTTATCCAGGCAGATGGGCTGAATGGCCTCACTGGTCCTTTTTGAGCTTTTACTTAGGTATTTAAACAGCTGGGTTTGCCTGCTTTGTGAGACTGTGAGCGAAAGGATGTGAGATGGTGGCCAGTGATGGGTGCTACACCCTGAACTGTGCTGGAAAATTCTCCAGGATGCAAGGAATCATACAGCCATTGAAGTTGGAAGAGACCTCCAAGATCATCAAGCCCAACAATTTACCCAGCACTGCCAAGCCCACTGCTGAACCATGGCCCTCAGAGCCACATCTACACCTTAGTTAAATATCCCCAAGGTGACCCCACCACTGCCCTGGACAGCCTGATCCAATGATTGACAACTGTCTCTGGGGAAGAAATTCTTCCTAAATCTAAACTGCCCTTTGTGCAACTTGAGGCCTTTTCCCCTTGTCCTGTCACTTGTTTCCTGGAAGAAGGATCAACCCCCAGCTGGCTCCAGCCTCCTGTCAGGGATTGTAGAGAGCCAGGAAAAGTGAGGCTGTTTCTCTGCTTCTGGCACCCAAGGCAGCACTGCATTGGTGCTAATCCTATGGTTTGGAAGCATGAACAATATGTCATTGTCACAGTGAGATCTGTAAAACCACTTCAAACAACTGTTTGTAAATCCATTCGGGTTTCTAGGTCCAAACACTTGTAAATCCATTCCCACCAACTGGGAATACACTATCTGTGACTATCTGACCAATCTCCAGTTATACAGAAAGGCATCAAGACATCATCATTTTAAAAATCAATATTTTTAATCAAAACTTCCTGATTTAAATAAGTAAAACAAAGATTTTTATAAAAGAACCTACCTAAATACTTAACTGTCCCTTCCACTGTCCCCAGTTCTGAATGAAGGAGCAAGACACAAAATGGTCATTTTATTAAAAAGGACTGACAGGTCAGATTATACTCTTATATCACTTCACCTTCTTATTTTTAAAAATCCATATCCCACCTTGCACAACAATTAGAAAATTATTTTTATTTAAACATAATTGGGTAAACTTTGAATATTTGCCTCTTTATTTTTATTTCCCCCCTTTTCTTCACTAGCTCACTGGCCAGCAAACAAATGTACAGGCATGGGTGTTCTTCATTTGTTTGCAGAATGTTTCGGATTTAGAGCTCAATTAATTCAAAAGAACAGAGTACATGGAGTTCTTGGGGAGAGGGATGTAGTTACCGCATTTGAAGTTCTCCAGAAAGAATGTGAAAGTGGCAATTTTTTGGAGTTAATGTCTTTTCCTGCTGCTCATTCTGTCTGGAGGCATCCTCCTATCCTTCCTGACTAGGATCCATCTATTCCTTACTGAAATGCAGGAGATAGAGGAGATGTCTCCTGTGAGATTGAGTGGGGAAGCAGCTGAGGTCCACAGGTGAACCAGGGAGACACAAAAGACCTGGAATGCTCATTTTCCTAAGGAATCCACTTAATCAAATTATCACCAAACTGCAAGCCATTTCTAACCACTAATTACCCACTGCCTGGAAACTATTTTGAACAAATGTAAATGTACAAAATTTGGTTAATGATAGCCTTGAAATGTAGATCCTGGGAAGCCTGTGAACTTTAACAACTGTGGAGAAACAAAACCAGAGTTTCTTTTCATAACTTTGATCCTGGTCTAGGGGCAATACACAGGCACACATAACGGATCTTTCCTTCCTCTCTATTTTCTTGCCAAGGATGCCCTTTGGAAAGAGCACTGTAGCTGCTCCATACCATTTATCCTCCAGAATGCATCAGATGTTATTTAAATAAATGCATGCCAGAACTTTCCTACAGTGCCTCCTGGTAAACTGCAGCCATGAAGAGCCTACATTCAGACTGAAGGGGCCGAAAAAAATAGCTGAACTGAAATCAAACAGAACAATTCGATCTCATCATACAGTACCAGACTCTGCATGATGATGTAACAGATTAAACACTTCACAGAACTAATGACAGATCACAGGTGTTTCCCCACAAACACTGCAGCCTGTCCCAGCACTGATTTCTTCTCCTTTGAACCTGACAGGAATGAACTTGTCACTGTGTATTGCACCACAGCAGTGTCACAGCTGAACCAGGGACCCAGGCATGGACCAAGGGGAAACAACCTCCAGACACCCTCAAGGAGTCCATGGCCCAACAGAAGCACACAGGTAGAACTAATTCCCTTGAAAGTCATGGAGATTGTATTTTGTTTTCCCATCCTGAGTTTTTAATCTGAATGTCCTTATGGTGCTTTGCAGATTGAAATCATCAGGTTGTTTTCTGTAGACCAAAGTTCAAGCCCTTGTGGAGGTTCACATTTTCCATGTAGCCATTCAGTCGCTACAGACTCCATCACAAAATTTCTGCTCAAAAGCAAGACCCAAAGCTCAGAATTCAGTGAAAGAGAGGGTGAAAGAACTGATGCAGCTCCTCAGCTGCCTACCTTGTGACTGGGTCTTGAAATTACAATTGCCCAAAAATGAAGTTGATGCAGGTTCAGAAGATAAGCAGGACAAAACCATGACACAGGCAAGGTGCATCCATTTATCAGTAAAGCAAAAGCAAATACAGGTGGAACAGATTTTTTTTCCCAAGCTTCTGTTTGGAATCTGCTTTTTATTCCAGGATCAACAAAACCTCCGCTTTCAAACTTTTGCATATATGCTTTAAGAATTAGCATGCTGTGAGGTCTCGCTGCAACAGCACATGTTTTCTGAAGTAACATACGCAACAAAAAGTCATGGAGGTTTTTTCCCACCCTTTCCTCCCTATTAACACAAACACTCACGTGAAGTTTTTCAACTTTCCAGGATACCACAAGCAAGAAGGAATGAAACCTCTGCCAGACGGCTTTGAGGTAGCAAAGCCACTTTGCAATTGGATAAAATGACCCTCCTTGTGTCATAGATGTTGGACTAGGGGAGGTCACAGCTTCCTTCTCTTCCAGCTGCACTCAGTGTCCTCCTCAGGTCCATAGTGTCCTGTGAGGCACATTAGTTCTCAAGAAGCCACTGAGACAGGGATATAATTTAGGGTGCTTGAATCAAGCTGTGCTTTTTTTAAATATCGGTAAGCTGTCCAGGAGACATGAAAAGGCAGCATAGGAGGTTTTATGTCCACTTCACAAGCTTGCTTCTCTTTAGTAGGTGGTTTTCCTCATACCCTTGCCTGCATTCCTATATTTCACAAAAAATGCCTTCCTTCCTCCCTAGGTCAAATTTTCTTTTGCTGGTTGCTGTATGCTTTCACTTCATCTCTGAGCTGATTCACACTATGTGATCTCTGCCATGAGGGAAAAGAATCAGAGGTCAAGAAAGCTCTATGTTTTTTCTGTAGCAGTGAGTTCTGTAGTAATGAATATTTCAGGCTCTGGAACTTTGCCATCTCTGCTCTTACACACCTTTCTCACAAGATTTGTGTTGAGTGTTAGAACAGGCTGCCGAGGGAATGGCTGGAAGCACCAGTCCCTGGAAGCATTCAGAAGTGTGTAGATGTGGTATGAAGGGACATGGATAAGTGGTGAACACAGTTGTGTTGGGTTAATGGCTGGGCTCAATTAAACCAGAGGTCTTTCCCAACCCTGTGTTTCCATGATTCCGTGATTTTATTCCAAGCCCACTGGTTAGTCACCAGATAAGGCTGAGGAACCTGCATGTGTCAAGTGCATGAACCACTGGAGCACTCAAAGTCTTCAGACACAGGTGCTTCAACCTTCCTAAAATTTTCCTCTAGCAACCATTGTGGCCACCAAACATCAGCACTGTGTCCTAAGCACCTGTCTCAGAGGGAGAGACAACAATTCAGTTATTCATCTCCCCACAAAAGTTTGCAACACATACTTCAGAATTGGGAATCTATTTGTCCGATTCTGGAGTCAATACCATTTACACCTGCTTTAAAGGACATTTGATACACTCAGGAGGGGGTGAAAGCAGCTTAATGTCCCTGAGAATTGGTCCCACAAAATCTCCACCTATCCTGTAACTACTATTATCACACAAAATGGGAACAGCATGTGTTTCAGAAAACAAACCACACCAGTTCAGGGCAAATGGGTGCAGAGACTTTATCATTGTTGCAGTGCCAGGAAAACGAACAAATTTGCCCCCTGGGTTGAAGCTAAAGGAACAGAATTCTTGAGCCCTGCCTAAAATCACATGGGTCTGTTTGGCTCGTCTGATGTTGTTCCATGGTGATTCACAAGCATTGCTCTGCCTTGCTGTGTGATGCTTGGCAGCCAGCTGCACAGTCAAAGCTGTGCAGAGAGCAAACCTCATGCATTTTTATTTTTTTTTCCTTGCAAGAAAGCTCCTGCCTCAGAGACAACTCTAGAAAACTACAGGCAAGGTTGGGACAGAATCAGCAAGTATTTAGAGTTGTTGGAAAAGAAAACCAGATTGCACAGCCTGATAGCCAAATGATCCCCTTCTAACATGCATCATTTCTCTCAGTAACAACAGGCAGTACCTCACACATTACTTTGCAAATAATGATTAAGGTCAAGAACACTTCCCCACATTGTAGCCTGTCCTTTGCACCTGCAAAACCTAAGTTATGGAAAGTTGACTTGAGGCCACGTTTAATAAAAACCTTACCCACATGTCACAAAGTGAACCTGTAGCCATCCCACCCAGCAGCACAACCTGGAACACCTCTTTTAAGCATTGAGGCATTCAGCAGAATCAGAAGGAGTCAGGAGCACTGAATTTCTGAGGAGTGACTCAGAACCCATTCTGTACATGTAGGGTCCAAGGAAATTGGGTGTGTGGGAAGGACAATTGGGTGTTCCCTCCTGTGCCCAGTGAGGAGCTGCTGAGAGCCAGCTGGAAACACCAGGCATGTATCTGAACAGGCACCTGCCTCCTGGCTTGCTCCTCTCAGAATCTGGCTGACATGGAACAGAAGCCTGTCCTAAATATCAGCAGGAATTTCTCACAAGTGGTGCATGAGATATTCACCACCTGGCACAGCATCTTCCTGAAGGACAGGTGATGCTGACCCATGCAGGGAAGCACAACCTGGAGGTGGAATTTGACTTCAACAAGACCAAGGAGTTCTTCTGTCTCTCTGGGAAGGGTTTCTGCTGCACTGTTGCTGTCCTTATATGAAACTCGTGTTTTGAAGCAGTTTGTCAGGAAGCATTAGCATTTCTGGCAGGTTTGCCTAGCTTGGACTTCTTCAAAGAAGGGAACGAAGGGAATTCCCAATTTTGCATGTTTAAACAGTAAGACTGAAAGCTATTTAGAATCCTGCTGACCAGATCTCAGATCTTGCAGGCTCAGTGCTGTTCAAACCTCCTTAGCAGGCTGAAGAGCACCCTTCTGACTTCTGAATTGCAGCAGAGGAAGAAAACACTTACAGAGCTCTTCAAGAAAAAAAAGGAAGGCCTTCAAGAAAAAAAAGGACTGGCCACAGACACTCTGCTTCCACCTCCTGCTTGTGGGAGAGAGGTAAGGGATCTTCCCTGCAAATTGGGCACATCTTTATCCCTTCACTTCTGTGCACACCTGGCACCACACACTGCTGTGACATTCATGGCTCCCAGGAGAGCTTTATGTACTCGCTCTGCAATCCAAATGTACTAAATACACATTAATCTAATTGTAACCATTGTATCAAGCAGGGGAAAAGAATTAAGAAACTTCAGCTTACAATGGGCCAACTATTCCAAAAATCAGATCATTGTGAATAATAAACAATGAGAAACAACAAAACAGGAGTCAGAGGAATTGGAGTCGTTCATGGTCACTGATGTAGCAAATCAGCACTGCAGTTTAACACAGACAAATGTAGTGTAAAGTAATATATCTGAGGGAAAGGACTGAACTTGAAAGCACATATTTAAATGTGACATTCATGTGGTACACTAGCCAGGAAAATGAGGCTGATTTCATTAGAGAAAAATAAATCTCTCAAGATTATACAATCCATGGATACATTAATAAAAAAGAAGGAGGGAAAAAAGTAGTCCTAGCATAATTTAGGCTATGTCAGAGGGGAATCACGGTGAGTAGTAAAATAAAAGGAATATAAGAGAGATTTTATTAAGTTAGTGAAATAAGTCTGGATGGGAAATTCCAAAAGACTGTCTTATAGGTAGTGTGAGAAGTACCAGTGAGGATTACAGGTCAGCTTCAGCTGCTGCCTCCATCCTTGGTACTGAGTCTGATGACCAAGAAAAACCTCAGATTTATACAGCAAGCTCCCTGGATATATTTAAGATAGTGCCTGCATATTTAAATTATGGCAACTTCAGATGTTCTCAGCTTTTCACTGCACCAGCCCCTATGAAAACAAAGCGCACTTCAAGGACAGGCAGAGAGAAGAGAGAAGGGATTGGTGATCTTTCCATTGGTAAGTGAAGGAATTATTGTGGTCACAGAGGAAATCAGAGGGCAGATCTGTGTTCCTTTCATAAGCACAGAACACCTCTGAGAACTCTCCAAAGGGCAGGCACACAGACGTATTCGCTCCAGTGAGAACCAGTCCCTGCTGGTGTGGGAGGGGACAGACTGCTCCCTGCTCCTAAGGTTAGGAGCAAACTAATTCTGGCCAAGGACACTGGAGGGGAACTCCTTGTTCTTAGCAAAGCCATGGTTCTGCATGGTGCAAATGGCCTGTGATGCACTCAGAGACTCATCCCCAGGGAACTGCTGGGAACTTCCATCAGGAAGATGAGGTCCAAACAGCTTGAGCTGTGGCTCTGTGGAAATCAGGTATCTCAGAGTGAGCACCACAACGCTGACCTTCCTCAGAGGCCAAATTAATTCTCAGTAGAGAAAGAAAACCTCTCATGGCTGCCAGGTTAAGCTGATCAAGAACTAACAAGAACTAGAGGAGCAACAGGAGTGGCCTCCTCCGCTCTGCCTCCAGAGAAAAATCTGGCTTTTATTACAAAATTCCAGCCTGGAGCTTCCTCCCACAGRATAGACCAAGGAGGCCCAGACTTGTATGAATTAACCAAAAATAACACTTCCAGGGAGGGAGAGGATGATTGAGGGAATTGCTGATGGGTCTCATCAGTTCAAGTCCAGAAGTCAGGAGGAAGGAGAGAAAGCCTCTGACTTGGAGAAGTTTGTTGCCTTTAGCTGATTTACTGGGAAGCAAGTGACTGCCACAACCACCATAGGCAGCCCCAAGCCAGCGGACAGAAGAACAAAAACTGTCCTTCCCATCTCCACAATCATCCATTTTAAAGAGCTGTGGGTTGCATGTGGCAAGGCTCAGATTGAC
>PYHW01010395.1:602146-621738 GCA_013186435.1 Turdus rufiventris | reverse complement strand
AGCAACCTGTTCCAGTGCCTGACCAGCCTTCCAGTGAAGAAATTTTTCCTGATATCCAATCCAATGGATTTTCCAATAGCATTATCTGTGATCTATTTGGATTATTTTCCTAATATCCACTCTAACCTTCAGCAAGGCAAACCCTCTGAACACCCCTCTACCTGCTGGGTGCAAGGACACAACAACTACTGAACTCCACGGCAATTTTTAAAGCATCCTTTAGACCTAACATCCAAAATGTGTCCTTCACAGGCAGCCCAGACCTAGCCTGACTTTGGGCTCTCTGCAAATCCCACCTGCCCTGGCAGCAGGCAGTGCCATAAACTCTTTGACAGGAGCCCATGGGACTTTCCAGGGGGTCCCCATCTTCCTGATTTGGTTTCCACACCACTGCTGGAAGGTGGATGAGATGCCCACACAATGAGGTCACTGTAGAGTGAGACCAAATGCTGTTGGGAAGAAGTTGTATCACTCCTCATCCTACTGAAAGATGTCCTAGCAGACAGAGTAAACCATAGGGATACTTGGAACCCAGACCTAAGCTCAGATTTAACTCTTTCCTGGAAAGAAAATATAAACATAGCCATTCTGCCTACAAATATGAAAGTGTTAAGGGATATTTTCCTAAAAAACTGACCTTTCTGAGGCTAAAGATGGCCTCACTGAGACCTCTCCATTTTACCAATCAGTTTCATAGGAATAAAATATTCTCACTAAAACAAGAATTTTAAGGTATTCAGATTTAATATTCCTATTATAAGGGTAGGTGAGATCACTCATTTGATAATTTCCATCACCTGGCTTGATCACCTGCATAGCTGAAGCCACAGAATGGTGTCCCTAAACACCTGAGTCATTACAAATTATGGCACACCATGCAAGGACCCATCCCCCTTGAATCAGAGGCTTTCAGGGAAGGACAACCCAGCCCAAATAAGTTATTTCAGTGGCTATTACCCTGTCAAGAAGAAGGGCTGCCTTTCTGATCTGCATTTGTCTGGCCTCACTCTCCACTCCCAACCCTGGCCATCACTCACCAGTGTCTCCAGGAAGCTGCAGATCAGGATGGACAGAGAAGGCTGCAGCCCACCAAGACACAGCCCATCCTCAGTTTACCCCCAGAACAGCAGGAATATTTCAATAGCTGGGAACCCTCCAATAATTTGGTTGAAAGCAGCCAGACCATGCAGCTCTGAGTGGAAACTAGAGCCTACTGCTCCCTTGCCATGCAAGCTCAACTTTACAAAACCACAGACAGGTCATCTTATAACCTTGTCCTGAATAAATAAAAATAGCTGGGCTGTTTTAGTTTCTCATGGTGAGGCAGATTTATGGACAAACCACAAACCGTGCCTGTCACTCTTTCAAGATCCATTTCCATTGCATTAAAGTTCTTTTTCAAATGTGCCTACCAGAACTGGATGTGGTATTACCTCACCAACACTGTAAATTTCTAACAGACTTGGACTCCTATCCAGTTTTCCATCAGATGCATCCCTCTCTTGCTGTGCCTTTGTGAATGCAGTAGCGACCTAACAAGCTGAATTAGGGATTTATTGTTACAGTATCATTTTACTCCAAACTTCAGCCTTGAACACAAAACACTTTCAGATTTGGCATTTATACAGTGTTCAACATATGCTTTGATCCAAACAAGGGCTTTGACCTGCCTAACCTTTGGCGTATTTTTTTCGCTCCTGTGAATGACTTGAGCACAATCGTGCGGTATCAGTTGTCACTTCCTTAATGAGAGGTTATTTTCAATTAATCAAAGAAATATAAACAGAGCCTTGTATCAAGTTTAAATAAGCTCAGAATAGTTCTGCCCTTAAAACAGATGTCTAAAGCTGTGTCTCCTTTCAGATCAGAGCTAGTGCACTGTCAAGAAGAAATCTTGCAGATCTGTTTGCTCAACCAGTGCAGAAAAACCAAGTATCAGCTCCAAATCCTGACACAGAGCAGTGTGGCCCATTGAAGTCAGTGAATTGGGCAGCCCATGATGCAGATTAGGGTAACCAGGCCAAAATCAGATTTGTGAGGTCTTTACAGATTAGAGAGAAAAGCAGAAGGGAATTAGATAGCACCACATTATTTCAAAGTAAGGCTAGCCCCGTATCAAGCCCAGCACACCATAGCTGCTTCCCCATGGTTCTGATCATGAAAAGATCAAATCATAAAATGAGAAGAGGAAGAGATTAACTAAACAGGGTCAGGGCTGGTCTTTGGCCCCAGGGCCAGCAGGCACAGCCTCATACACAGTGGGGGCTAAATGTCCTTAACCTCCAAAAGAGAATGGCCTCATGCAGACCTCTTGTTGGGAACAATCTCTGGGTCATGCTTCTGGTCAAGCTGTGCCAGAGACTTGGCACCCCACCCTGGGATAAACAGGGTCCATGATAACATTTATCATCATAAAAGTTTTTTGGCAGGGCCCTAGTGCTGTTTAATTATTAACCAGTAAACTAAATATAGCTAGTTTCAGCATGGTAAGTTACCCAAAAGATACACAAGACTTTTTTATTCATCCTGAAGCCTTGGGTAAATACAGGCTTGTCCTGTGAGTCTCAGACTTTTCCACACCACTTTAACATCCTCATTTCTGTACTTCAGATGCTGTTTTTTGTCTGTAAGCTCTCCAAAGTAAGGAACACATCTATTCCTAGAGTTGGCCCTTGCTTGTCATTCCAAAGACCAGAGTTTTAATCCATGGAGTGGATGTATCTGCACTCTGTTTAGCCAGCCCAGGGGTAGAATCTGAGTCAAATATCTGCACTGTCCCTCTCTGTTTAATAGAGACTAACCCTTGTGGAGGATAATTTGTTTTATCCAAACACAGTTTAGCACAGGTGAGATGAATCCCTTCTGGAGCTGACCCTCCTGCTCCAGGGATTATTAGCCTAGCTAATTATTTCAGTATCTGCACCTGATTTTCCGTGTCTGCCAAGAGGGTCAAAAATAAGATATGTATTTACCTGTCAGAGAAAAACATAGATTATTTCATATCTGCAAAATAAATATTATAATAGCGTTGTCACAACTTTTGATGTCAGAAACAAGTCCTGTGTAGCCTCTAAATGAGGTAAACTCTGATTAGACCATTAAGTTTTCATGCAATTACCACTGGAGCCCAATATGTTGTGTGGCACTAAAGTACATTTTCCTCAGTAGGCATTCACTCTGGATTACAGGGTGTCAAGGGAGGGGAAAAGCCACCATGTATTTTATTAATTGACTATCCCGAGAGTAATACATGACTTTTCAAAGGGATTTAATCTGAAAGAGCTTCCTGTACTTTTTTTGTTTTGTATATAAAATTAAGTATCTCTGCACTAGGTGCCATTTTCTCTTGCTAAAAATACTCACTATAATCAGTCAGCTTTTCTGAAAGTGCGTTCTGATAATCTGAGCTCATTCACAAATAGCACCTGCAGCAACACCCAGCAGAGGTAGGAGAACACATTTGAGAGTATTCAGTCAGCAGCTAGCTTACTTGAAAATCAACATCACATTTCTATTTCTGCCTAGAAATAGGAGTAGAGAAGGGAAATGGCTTGTTGCAAATAGACAGGTTTTGGCTGTTTATTTGTGAGGATGTGCAACATGCAACTATTGAGATTCCAGGGTGAAATAGCACACATTAATTTGGTTGCTATAGAAAGAGAATTTATAAGGGTTTTCTTTCACTTATTTGTCTTTGTCTTGCTTTTACTTCCTTTTTTAAATTCCAAATGGCATCATGGTCTCTGGTGGAAACCAGTGGGACCTGTGGCTGAAGGACCTGCACAACCCTGGGTAAGGACAGAGGAGGGGAATCAATCTTTTTTTATCCTTTTGACAGATCTATAACTAAAACCACAACATGAGCCATGTGCCAAAATACTGGGTTTATTAGTTATACTCTCACCTGGGAAAACTATTTCTGTTTGAAAGAGCACCTGAAACTGCTTACAGCAGCAGGATTAAGGTGTGGTGAATTCAAACAGAAGGAATAGTCTTACATAACTTTTTTTTTTCTTTCAGTACCTTTAATTTCATTCTAGATTGTCTGAATCCCACAAGAAAAATTACAATGCCTCAGAGATGTATTCTTTTCTGGCTTTTGCAGTTTTCATATGTTAACATTGGATTATCTGCTATTTCATAAAAAAAATTGAATACATTTCCATGCATGTCTGCTCCTCCCCATGCTATTTTTGGTATTTATGAAGCCAGCTACATAAACTTCAGGGGCAAATGACCTTTAAAATGTAATGAAGACCTGTAACATTTACATCCTATTTTACAAAGGGAGAAAAGCTGGTTATTTTTTCTCCCCTTTCCCTGCTCCCTTTACCCCCAAACAGATAGGAATTGTCTCTCAAGTCTGTCTCTCTCCAGAAAAATCTGACCTACAAATGGCTTTCTCATAACTCAGCAAACTAGTTTAGTCCTCATATGGATTTATCATTAACCACATAAGCACATGCTGTCCATTTTGCCCAACCTAATCAATGTGCTATAAATAAAATAACTCTAAAAGCAGGTTTCACCATTCTTATCCAAGCTGTTGCTGCAAGTCCTTGTAACTCCCAAACTCACTCACATTAGAAACATTAATCACTTGATTATAATTCAAAGCATCAGCTCTCTACAGCTGAAACTCCCCAGCACTTGACTTTGGCTAGACCTCTAACCTCAACTTATCACTTTCAGGCGTACTCCACATTTTCTTCTCCAATCTGTCACTAATGTAGGAAAGACGTGGGAAGTTGCTTTCAGAAGGTATTTTTAACCTAGGAGTGTCTCATTAAAAAGAGAGCTCAGTATAGAAACTCTGAAACAAAACCTTTCCCACTTAACTTAGAACAGCAACCTGAAAATACCAGAGGGGTATTTCACCAGAAGTCATGTAATTTTAAACTAAAGCAACACAAAGAAAAAGGAAGCTCTTTTGGAAAAGACACTGTTGAGTGTAATTCCTATCTACCCCACAAATATTTTATACGATCATAGGATTATCTGTAGAGCTTTGTATTTTCCATTTTGAATGAAGGGGGCTGAATCAAGCCATCTATTATTCTGACTTGCCTGCTCATTCATTAAGAGTGTATTTGTACAGTTTGGGTTGTTTCTACTTATTTCAGCTGACAGCATGGAGATCATATTCCATCTTGACCAAAGTTTTTAAAAGCTGAGAGAAACCAAAGATTAATCGTAGGATATTATTTCTAAGCCTCATGTGTTTTAGTCTGGAAATAGAAAGACAAAGATAAAACTCCCAGAAGGACAGCCACAGCTAATGAGAGCCTGAGAGGAAATGATCACACATTCTTAGTTCTTCTGATGGATGTCCTTCTAGCCTTATTCATCAGAAGTTTGTGATGCCGATAAATCACCAAAGTATGATAACAGATGAAGGTGAGTTTGGATGTAAAATGATCCATGGTGAAGGATTACAATAAAGGAGGAAAAGGAGGGAGTGCCAAATACTGTTTTATAAACTGCATCCTCAGCTTGTGAGGACTTGTAGATAATAAATGTCATTCCTTTTCCACATTATCTAGGAGATTAAGAATGTTTCTTGATGTATAACTGCTGGGAAGCCTCTGCAGCACCTTCTCCAGTTACCAGGAGGCTTATATTACATCAATTGCTTTAATTTTCCATCAATTATGATTTCATTTACAAAGAGGAACTTTAAAGTACCTTTCTTCCTTTAACCTCTTTTTGAGGAAGTAGGCTTCAGAGGCTGGAAAGGAGAATCCAAGATTCCATGCATAACACTGATGGTTTTGATCTTGCAAGGTTTGTCAGACTCTGCTTTGAGATTCCTGCAAGTTTTCTGGTATGACCTTATCCTGCTTGAATGATCCTATGTCACAGAGGTGTCAGCAAGGTCTCCACGCCTCCAGTCACTCTAGATACAGAGTTGTTGGTTTCTGTATTCAGCAAAAACCACCCATCCATCAATCCACATGCATCACAGTTTGTGGTTTTCAAGGAAAGCATTTCCCAGAGCACTTGAGAAATAAATAAATGTATTTGAGATGCTATTACTGATGAATCAGTTCCATTCCCTGCTTTCTACCAGTGGTTTTTATGCTGCAGAATACAGCCCTGGCCATGTGAAGCAAACCAAAGCCATGTTTATGTAGTGCAAATTCAAGACAAAAGGTTATTAAAATGAGGCAACTTGCCAATAAGGCAAAATTTGCCTTAAGCCATGAGAGCCAGAGGTGTAATAGACACCTAAGAAAGAAAGGACAGCAGTGCACTGAATGCCTTGAGGATGCTCCCAAATGAAATACAAATTTGTATGCTGCCCTGTAGCTTTTATTTGCTTTGTGTCACAGCACAGAGAGATCTCCAAGCTGCTGCCCTACCAAGCTTTGCTAAGTCATGCTGCAGGACAGCACCTGGTAGGGAGATGCAGTGACATCATGCCAGGGACATCCTCTGATGTTCCTGAACTGATGGATCCCATCCAGAGGCACATCACCTTGGAGGTTCCATGAGTGTCAGTCTTACCCTGTGTGGAGCCAGCCCAAACATGTCCATACTGCTCTGTATTCTGTATCCTGTAGGAATGGAAACTAGGGATGTGGTCGAGTTTCATGGCACTTCTCAGAGCTTCCCTGGCCAGGAAGACAGCTGAGGTGTCTCTGACAGCACCTGCCCAAACACTCCCAATTCCAGGTTGCAGCAGCTCACAGGGAGATATAAAAACTGGGCAGTCAAGGGGACAGCCTTTGAAGTGATTAGATGTCCCTGAAGAAAATAAGGCAAATTTATCCCTGTAATGCCTGCTTTGTACTCCATGGAATAGTGGGGACAGCATTTCTGTTATCTCTGTTCTTGCCAACATTTCTACATGTTGCTGTTTAATGGGAAATACTGAAAATACACATGAATGGGCACTAAATTACAGAATATCCCTTCAGGCTTTCTAAGCCATCATGAGCATGAACAGGAGAGATGTACACGTGAACATAAATTCTTAGCTGAGATGTGTCATTTTACCCATATAGAAAGTGGAGTAAAGAGAAAATTAGGAACAAAAGACATTGAGGAAAGAAAGGAGAAGGGGAAAAGCCCTATAAATAAGCTTTAGCATCTGAGAAAAACCAAGCAGAATACTTGGTGCCCAGTGTTGCAGTCTGAGGTCTACTGTGTATGGATGCATAAGTTGTGGCAGGGAAATGAGTCAGAATTGCTGTCCCAAGAAACACACTCCACTGCAGCAGTTTAACTCCTCTCAGGGGGGTATGCTGGGCTTACAGATCTGATTCTTGCCACTGATTCTTGCCAGATGTCTGGCCATAGACAGCTGATCATCAGCAGATTATTTTAAAATTGACTTCAGCTGAGATACATCACTTCCACCTCGAGAGCACTTAATTCTTAAAATTCAAAGAATTGAGTGCTGGAAATCAGCAAAGGAATATCCTTAAATTACAGTTCCATCCTACAAAGCCTCTGCTCTTGAAATATGGAGGCAGCTCAAAGAAATAAAGGGGTATCCAGGCCCTCTTTCTGTTGCTCTTGAATGAAGTATGGTATGGATTTCTAGACCTGGATTTAGGCCTGGAAGCACATCTGGAGGGTGTCTATTCCTTGCAGATGTTAGATTTGTGCTACGCTAAAGAAATCAAGACTTCCACAAACATCATAAATGATGAAGAGAATTCCTGGCCTGATACTAAATATTGTTGTTTATTATGTCACATTGAGACTGACTCCTGCAGAGATGATGACACCAAGGCCATGAAATGTCAGCCCCAGAGCCTTGGGTTGCTGTAGCAATGCTCCTGTGAAGGCAAATGATTGAAACTCCACCATCCTGAGCTAAGGCATCAAATCTTCACAATGCACACAGTGACACCTATCCAACAGGAGTCGACTCACTGCAATATTCACCCTCCTGGAGAGGAGGAATTGCAACACAGGAAAATGAGGAGTCTTTGGCATGAGAGAACAAGACAAAAGAACAAACACAGCCCTTCTCAGCAAGCTCACCTGACATAGGAGCTGGAGACAAAATACTCCTGGCTTACAGTGATATGCCCAGGAAGAAACCTTCTCCTTCCCAGAACTGCATTTGTTAAGTCGAATAGCTCAAAAAACCTTTAAAGTTGGATGTGGAGCTACCTCTGGTCACAGGAACAGCCCTGTCTCAGCAGCAGCACTGCTGCTAGGGAGCATTACATAAAGGAGTTCATGTCAGGTCACAATCAGAAGACAGGCAGAGGCAGAAACACTCCAGCAGGCATTATTTTTCCATAGCACAGCCAAAAGCAGGCAAATTTTTAAGAACAGTAAAATGCCACTGTGTTTGCAGGCACCATTTATTAATAGCAGGATGGATTTTCAGTCAGTTTGTTCCACAGATACCAACACCATCTTTGCTGCATTAAGTTGATGAAGGTGACAAATTTTCAATGAACAATTATTTCAATCAAGGTGAAAAACTCACTGGGGAACCTGCAGATTCCCCACATTCTTGATTCCAAAGTTCTGTTCCCAAATCCAAATCCATCCAGTGTGTGTCCCATGTGCTACAGAAGAAAACAGGAGGTCAAGGATCCTGTTCTTGAAAATCAAAAAGGTGGGAACAGAGGAGTGATTAAATCCTTCTTCTCTCTTACATTGCACTGCTGATGCTTTCTCCTTTTCAATAGAGGTTATAAAGCACAGAGAAACAGAGAATCCCATGAAGGTGCAGACTGTGACTCAAGGGGCTCAGCAAGTAAAGTGTTTATTCCCTACAGGGCAGGAACAGGGGTTCCCAAACCAGGATGGATCCTGAGACCTGAACTGGAAATGATCATAGACCTGGATGTGCAAAGGAAAACTGCACTGTGGTCCTGAAAAGGGTTTCAAAAATAGGAAACGTTGGGAATTTCTGATCTTAAGGAGTTTAGTTAGAGCTTAATTGTTTTCAATATCTCAGAGTTGCATTTCTGCCCTCTGGAAGGTGATGAGTTTGAGCAAGGGGCTTACCATATAAGCACACTATTAGAAATGGAAAAAAGCCCAGACCAATCAACCAACCAAAAAAAAAAATTTAAAAAAGAAAAGAAAAAAAAAAGGTATCTCCCTTCTCAATAACTCCAGTGTGTATCAAAACTGGTCATTGCAAAGAAGCACAGTCATATTCTATGAGAAATAACACAAATCTCTCTATTTATAACACAGCTCTTCTTGGGTTTTAGCCATTAATCATTGGCCCATCTCCATACCCAGAACTCAGCTTTGCCAACATGTTCCAGACTCTGAGCTGAGATTCCTGAATCAAATATTCCCCTTTCCTAATTTATGCCACTGTAAGATTTCAACCTGAAATCCCCAGTGCCACGGGGAAGGAAGGTTTCTTTCCAACAGGCAGTAGCAGAGCTGACAGGGAATGCTGAAGCCATGCTCCCATCCTCTGCTATTTTTGAGTAATGTCTGTTATCCAAGCTGGAGAGATGGATATAACTATGGGACAGGTATGGGCACAGAGATATTTGATACAAGAAACTCATCTGGCTGAGAACATCATGGCACAGCAAATCTCTCCTCCTCTGTCTATTCCAGTTTCCTGAAGAACTCTGGAGTTTTGTGCCCATATCTTTGGTGTCTGCATTTAGGATATCTCCAAGACATAATCAAGTACCATAGGAAGACAATGGTTAGCAACTATGGGAAAAGCAGAAAGGGTCTCATCAAAATGGTGGGATGAATTCCTTTAGGAGCTGAAGATTACTTGAAATCCTGTTCCCTTTCACTAAAGTTACATGGTTCAATTCTTTTGCATTTGTTATATGAAATAAAAGTGCAGCTACTACTGTAAAAAAAAAACCAATAAAAAAATGTTTCTATAAATATATTACCAACCAAATAAGAATTGACAATCTTCATCCTTTAGTAGAAGCAGAAGAAAACAAAGACAAAGAATCAGGAAAAGGCAGAGGTACTTGCAAGGAGGTTGTGGCAAGCTGGGGATGAGTCTCTTCTCCCAGGTCACAAGTGATAGGACACGAGGAAATGGCTTCAAGTTGCACCAGTGGAGGTTTAGACTGAGTGTTAGGAAAAATTACTTCACTGAAAGGGGTGTCAGGCACTGGAAGTGACTGCCCAGGGCAGCATTGGAGTCTCCATCCCTGGAGATATTTAGAAGATGTGTGGATGTGGCTTTGAGGGACATGGTTTAGTGGTGGGTTTGGCAGTGCTGGGTTAATGGTTGGATTTAATGATCTGAAAGGTCTTTTCCAACCCTAATGATGCTGTGATTCTACAATATGTAAGAAGATACACATTTCACAAAAGTCAAACTGCCTTAAAATCCTAAGAAAATAATATGCTGCACTTCAAACACTCTTCCCCAGAGAAGAGGTTATAAAAACAATAGTTGAAAGTTGTATGATCATTTTGCCTAATGCACCACCAGAAGATGCTCCCATGCTCATCTGATGGGTGCAGGAAAAGAATGGAAAACAACAAAGCTGGGTTCAGACCAGGTCAGGTGATCTTTCCAAAGATTGCTCCTGTCTCTTTTCTCAAGAAGCACGTACCCAAGAGATTCTGTATGCAAACAGCTACTCAGAAGGGAGCGTGATACAATAACAAAAACCAACAGACACATTTAGAATAGTATTAAAAATTAAAATCCCTTAGTGAAATCTGGTAGCTGCTTGTTATGTATGTGTCCAAGTCACTGCAACACAACGCTTTCCTGAACCTTCAGGAAGATTTTAGGAGGAGGTAAATAAATGGATGCTCTCCATACACCACACACATTAAAGAGGGGTAATTAGGCCTATCATCATGGGCTTGTCTGCAGCACATCCATCACAGGTAAAATCACAGAACAGCTGTGACAGGGCTCAACAAATAAATAATTAATATACATTAACAACGTGTAATGGAAAAGAGTCTTATTAATTAATCCAGTCTTAAGTTTTGATGAGCCTACAAACAAGGCTGATAAAAGTAATAGAGTTGAGGTAACGGGCTTTTGAAGAGCACCAAATTTGAATTATTGAGTAATATACTTGGCTGGTTTAAAATAAACATAGTAGAGTGTAGATTAATTGGAGAACCAGCTGATAGCTTTCCAAATTAAACAGTAAATGGCAAATGTTCACTCAGAAAGTGAACTTTCATCCCCCTGTAGATGTTGGCCTACCAGTTGCTATTTAATGTTTTTATTGCTGACAAGGAAGAAAAGGTTAAACTATTATTTAGCAAGTTTGTGGAATTTTGGGAAGTGGCGTGGAATACAGAGGACAATAAAACAAAACAATCCAGAAAGGAATTCAGTAAACTGCACACAAGCCAACAGTATGAATTTCAGTAAAGCCCTGAATGTAAAATTAAACAGTGGAGAACTTGCTTCTCAGGCATGAGAAAGGAGGGCAGAAGCAAACTGGAAAAAGCCTGGAAAGTGATAGAATCTAAATGGTGTAACATAGACATCTTCAGCAGTGTAATGCCTGTACTAGAGATGTACTACCAAGTAGAAGAAGCAAAGAAATAATATAACAACCCAACCTGGCATTGGTGCAACTGGTGAGGTACTCAGAGCCTATTCTAGAGGCTGCAGGTACTGAGGAACTGAAAATAATTGAGGAAAAAAACCACAAGCATGAATAAAGTATTGGGAAACCTCATTCTGGAGAAAGACATGAGAAGATTTATCTCTTTAATTTTACAAAGAAAAGGCTGAGAGGTTTCTTAATCACACACCATAAGTATTCAAAGAGAGAACTGGAATTAGTTAGCAAAGTTTCTTCAACCTTAAAAGATCTCGTAGTAGCCAGTAGGTAGACTTAAATCTAGACATTCAGAACAGATATAAATCTGGTTTCTTTGACAATTTTGCAAGGGTTTTGGGATACTTACAGTCACTGGGAATCTTCAAACCAACTTTTTTTGTTTCACTCCATTTCAAACAGCAATTAATTTAGGGAGGTCTTATGGCCTCTTGGCCTCAGTAATTTATCAGTTAAGTGACAGGGCTTCCAATGCTTCTGTGGGAGGTTATTTAACAACCTAATAAATGTCATCTTTGGGAAAAGTTTCATGGCATTCTGCATTTGTCTTTAATACACTGCTAATGGACCACACTGAGTAACTGATTCCCTTGTTTTCTGTTCTCATCGAAGCACAATTACAATAATGATCTTTCAACAGATAATAACACCTTTTCTAATACTTGGAAAGAATAATCAGAGAATGAATCAAGCAATTAATTCTTAGTTCTTAGTCACCCCTCCCACTCAAGACCCAAACCAATGTTCACTTAAGCACAGGAATATGTGAGGAATGTTTCCTTCAGCCAAGCACTGGAGGAGAAGAGGGAAATTTGGCATTTGTGACCCTAAGATTGCCACAGTTTGTGGTATCTGTACTCGAACCAGAAGACTAGGCAGAGCAAACAGAGATTCTTGCAGGGGCTGAAATAAATGTGCTCCTGTGGTTAACAGTCACTCCTCCTCTCCATCTTCACTTGCTTTTTGGCTGTGGCTTGTCCCTTTGGTTGCTCATACTTTAATCTCCTTCATAATCTCAATCCTCTCAATCAGTGTCTAAGCTCTGTGTGTGTTTCCTTAAAACCACAAAAAAATCATAAAATCATAAAATGGGTTGTAAGAGACCCTAAAGATCCTCTCATTTCAACCCCCTGCCATGGGCAGGGACACCTTCCCCTATCCCAGGTTGCTCCAAGCCCCATCCAGCCTGGCCTTGGACACTTCCAGGGATGGGGCAACCACAGCTTCTCTGGAGAGCCTGTTCCAGTTTCTCACCACCCTCACAATAAAAAATAGTTTTTCTAATATCTGACCTAAAAAGCAGCACATGAGGGGGCACCTGGAGTTGAACCAGGGACCTCTTGATCTGCAGTCAAATGCTCTACCACTGAGCTATACCCCCTGCCTGAGCAACCTGCTCTGTAAATTAAACTCATCAGGGCATTCCCTGCCCCAGGGAATTCACAACACAGACTATGAGCCATGCTGCAGAACTGGTCCAGCACAGACAGCCTCACTGCATTTCTTCCTGAGCCTTGCAGACAACACACACAGGGCTGTAGGACTTCTGGGGTAGCACAGCAATGTCTTGTGAATTAATAAAAACTGAACCTTACAGCGGTCCCCAGACCGAACTTTTTGGCACCATTTGCTGTGATTTTGATTCATCCAAAGTTTGCCAGATCAAAAGTTATTAGCACTAGTGCTTTGGAAAGCATGATCTCTCCCAAGATGAGCACCATCCCACAATGAGCCAACCCTCTTTCCAAACCATTAATAAGGATCTTAAACAAAAACAGTCTAACATTGTTCCCTTCTGCTCCCCTGAGGTATCTTCCACCAAGTCTTGGCATTTATTCATCACTATGTGTTTCTGGTGCCTCCAGCCTGTTTTCAGTCTGCTTTATAATCCTCATCTCCAGTCAATTTAAATTAAATTTTCAGCTCAGTCTTCATGAAACAATATATTAATTGCCTCAGTACATGAACAGACATCTTGTTTACACAGATTAAATTACCATATTCTTTTCATCTACTTGGCCTGCAGTTGGATCAAACTAAGTGATTAAGTTTTGTCTGGATTTCCTTCATACAAATCCATGTGTCTGCCATCCATGTTCCTCTTCAATGGTGAAGTCAACATGTGTAGAGGGGCTGCATGCTTCCTACATGCCACTAAAGGAATCAAACTAAAAAGTGTGCTCTGAGTCACACAGAAAATTCAATAAACTCTTCTTCACCAGGGATGAGGTTTGCTTTAACTGCATACAGATTTACTTTGTTTAGGCTTTCCTCCAGTATTCCATGAAGACAGAATTCACCCCTTCCTTTTTCCATCACTTACGTTCCATTTTGGCAACTCTCTTGAGGGTTAGCTAATATACATATGGTTCCATGTGAATGCATGGCACAGCAAATTCTTCTCCTTCCTTATTTAGAATCCTTCACTAGACATGGAAGCCAAATTTATAGTTACTAACCCTTTTAATGACTGCTGCTTATTTGTAAAGATCAATACAACATATTTTCCTCTGTCCTCTGGTTCTCATTTGACTCTTCTGGTTTTCAGAGGCAACTATGGGAGCCAGCTCCTTGACTAATTGCATGACAAACAGAGCAGGCAGATTTGGTTTCCCAAGTTTCATTTCTAAGATTTTCCTGATTCCCATATCCCTAAAAATTCACCCCATTCCTGATGCATTCAGTTAATGGTAATTTCAGGAGATAGCACAGAGATTCAGTAAATCCAGCAGCACTGACTTCAAGTTCTCATTCTGTGGGTCCTCCTAATGCTGTTAGACAGTTTGAGGTCTAAAATGGGATGAAAGGAGACAAGGCGAGGTAAATATGTCACTTCCACTCACGGTGCTCTGTGGATGTTTCCCAACTTGGTGAAAGTCAGCTAACCCACAGGAAGTGCAGTAAGGTATACTGGCATGTGAAAAAGTTTCTGTCTGTAGTGCCTACTGACACCCTGTGCACAGATCAGAACTCCTTTTCCACCATGGTTAGGGGTCAGTCCAGTAAAAGAACAGGATTCTGGATCAGTTTCATGTCTGAATTTTCAACTTTTTGTGATTTAAAGGTGGGGGGGATCATGGTCATGAAGAAATAACTCTTTATTTTTTTGTGTCATTCCACTAAACATAAATACAAATTTCCATCACCAGTCCTGAAATAGCTGTTTCAACAGAGTTCTGGAAGTTTGGAGACATACGCACCCAAAAAACAACCAAACATCTGAGCAGCAAAATGATGTAAATTGGAGAAAATGAAGTGTCCTCCACATGGGCCCTGCCCTTTCAAAGCACAAACATTTCCAAAAAATAATGAAGAGAGAAGCTTGTTCCAGCTGCTGTGTGACTCAGACTGGCACAAGTAACTGGCCAGGGCAGTTCTGGGACGGCAAAGTGGGGAGAAAATAAAGGCCAAATACTGCCATGGTTCAGAAGACGTGGAACTTCAAGTAACTGAACACCAGAATATTGAACATCCCTGGCTCCCACCAGTTCCAACATCCTGCTGCACACACAGGCCAGTGAAGCACCAGCAGCAGTCTACATCAAACACACCAGTCACAATTGTATCTATAATACTTCTATCTGAAAAACTCATCACTTGCTCAAGTTCTGAAAAGAGATGTGAACAAAGCTGAAGACACAGTGAAGATCTTCAAAATGGCCAGTTCTTTAGGGAGCTTCAGGCTTGGACTGTAGGTCCTAAGGAAGGATCTCAGAGACAGAGTTGTGGAGTCCAGCAAGGATTGTTTGATGAGACGAGAAAAGCAGGACAAAACAGATCAAAATGGACTAAATAAGTCTCTTGGTATCAGCATCTGTGACTCGCTCGCTATCAGCATTGTGACACTGCATTACTTTCTTCTGTTGTCTTGCCTGAGACCTACTGAAATGAGAAGCAGCACATCTCAGACAATTTGCTGGAATCACTTCAAGTCTCTGAGTGATGCTAATGATCGGTGACCGAGAGTGGAGTGCAGTGAGGTGAATGGCAGATGAATGGCAGATAACAGCATCCACCTTAATGGAGAACTTTTATCTGAGCACTTCCATGGATTCTGGATACACCTCATCACATCCTACTCTTTACCTTACTTACCTTCATCACTCTCCTGCAAAGTATCCTCATATTTCATTTTTTAAATGCAGAGATTAAGAAAAAAGGGAATAATTGACCTAAACTCACACAGGCCTATCCAGGCTTCCAGGACTGGTTCAGACAGAAACCTCACTTGCACTTGTGGAGCTGCAGACAAATCTTGTGGGTGCTTGGTCCTTAAGGATGTGCTTGGACCTCTGCTGCTCCCTCCCCTCGTGACACCAGACACTGCATAACCTGTCATGAGCTGGCAGAACAGTTATGGGCACAAGTACCAGTGTCAGACCTTGTGAAGGTGCTTCAGGTATTCTGCATGTGCTCTAGGAGCTGCCAAATTTGAAGAGATTCACGAAGAGTTTTGCAGAAGTATTCACAGAGACAGCCTGTCTCCACATGTCTATCAACAATGCTCAAGTGTCAACACTTCCAGGCTTGGATCTGAAGATGCTCTCACCTGTTATAGGTTTGCTAATGGCCATTATCTGGTTCATAAATGGGGAAAGTCTGGCACAAAACAATAAAACAATTCTTCTGCAGTAACTCAGATCAGAGCTGGAATAAAATTAAAAAAAAAAAAAAATGAAATCCTGGCTCAAGTATCATGTATTATCTAAAAGTGATTGAACTGCTCCTCTCAGAGTTTTCTCTTTCATTCCTTTTCCATCACTCCCACTTGTCTCCCATTGCCAACCACATCTCCCATTGACATTTTCCTTCCTGTAGTCTTTTCCACTATTCTTATCCCAGCAATGATCCCTTCCTCCCTGCTTTGCTGTAGGTCTTTCCAAATGCCATTGCATTGGGCCATCTCCCTGGGACCAGAGTCACTTCTCTGGAGGAGAATGTGCAGCTGTGGGTGGCTGGAAAGCAGCCAGAGACCCCCCCAGTCCCCCAGCTATGCTGCAGGAGGATGCTGAGTGATAGTGTCAGCAAAGAACTCTAAGAGGCCTTGGCTGCCTGTTCAATACCTGAAAGCAGCCCCTGCTCCCTGGAAAACAGATCTGAAGGAGGAAGGCTGCTCATCCTGGCCTCAACCAAGTGGTATTTCATCCAGCATGAAGGAGATGTTGACAGAACGGTCTGTGTCATCACAGATGAGAGACTTTTGGCTGGTAGAGATGTCACCTCCACTCCAGTAGGAGATAGGACACTATCAGAGGCTCCTGCTTGCCCACAGCCAGAGGGAAATGCACAGTGTCCCAGTCTGCTCATAAAAAGGGCTGTCAGGATGGGCAGAGGGAGGGCACAGGCAGGACAGCCAGCTCCCCAGTGTTATATGTAAGGAATCAGGGTTAGAAGGGGCTTTAATTTTGGACATTTCTGCTTTGATTTGAGAATACAGGGGTTGAAAGTATACAGGTTTCATGTTAAGCTTTTCTGAACTCAGGAGGAAGGGTTAGACTTGTTATCTGTGAGCATCTCACTGATCTGCTCCTTGGGTCTATTAATCCATGGGTGTCACCTTCCAGTGCATCTCTCCCAGGATATACTTCATTAGTTCAACTCAACTACACACAATTTGCTCTCAGAACACACAATGGCCAAATAAAGGGACTAGTATGGCGTGCAGCCACAGAAAAGGGGTTTAAGCAGAGCACAGGTACTCTCCAGGCCTGCCTTCCTAAGCAGCATGTCTCCAAGTGATGAAATGCAATGCTATCAAATATCATGACAGAAAGCACAAATATATAAAACATGAGGGTGCCTCTTAAAAATAAATGTTGTTCCATGATCTTTTTCCCAGGAGAAGGAAGTTTCCAGAGTGCTGGCTCTCTGCGTGTGGTATCACATATTGCACGGTCTGTTCCCTATAAGCTCTCAACATATGCTACGAATCTGCCTCTGCACTACAAGTATTCTAAATCAGATGCTTATGCCTTCTTCTGATCTTTTGCAGTCACACGTACATACATTGGATTTTGCCACAGGCTATCCATCATTGCTCCCTTTCCAGCATCTGAAACGCATGACCAGCTATTTGGTTTTACGTGTGTTTTACTGCAGTTTCCATATAATCACACAGGAAACTTTAATTCTCACCTTATGAGCCCAAGTCTGCACTTCTAATCCTTGTCTCTCAGAAGTGTCATGACTGAATGTCTGATTACTGACAGTCTGTATTTCCCACAAATGAAAAAGAAACCAAATTCAATTGCAATCAAAACCTTACCTCTCACAATCATTTGTTTACCCACATCATTTTTCACCTTCTACCCCAAAGTAACATTTAAAGCCCTTAGGAATTGCCCCCCTCTGCCACTGAGCCTGCTCATTTCAGCTGTGGACTAAGCACAGTGGTGTACATGAGGATTTTCCATCACCACAGGACAGACAGCTCTGCTGTGGCATCCATCACCCTCTAATGACCCAGATTTCCTGCAGGCGTCAAGGGGAAGGCTCCCTCATCCACCACAGACCTGTCATGTCTCCAGACTGTGACTTGCCCCTCTGGTTCCTCCCTTTCTACTCATTCACCAGGAATTCACCATGCCCATCCCCTTCCCCATCCCAGACTGGAAGTGGCAGGCACAGCTGGCTGGCATCATGCACCGCCCAGCTGCCTCTTTGAAAGGCCATAAAAAGGAAAAGGGGCCGTAGGTCACCCCAGCCCCTCACCAGCTGTAGAAACCCTCCTGCCTCAAGGACTGACATAATTTGGCACAGCACTCACCAGAACAGTGCTGTCTGTGCACATGCATGTACAGTACCCCACCAAGGGATCCTGGTCCCAGAAGGGCTCACCCACCACCCTCTGACATCATTTTGTAAGTACCTCATCCCCTGCAATGACACATTTCTGTTCGTGGTCAGGGAATGTCACTCTTCCTGGAAGGCACATCCCAGGCAGAGGGAGATTTCTAGCACAAATATGTCTTTGTAGGTTGGGTGAAAGAAAATGGGGGATTTTTTAGCTCTCTGGACAGGGGCTAACTGGGAAGGGGTGACAGAGAAGTGCTCTGGTAAGATACCTGCCCTGTGCATGGAGCAGATGGCACAGACACATTAGAAAAGCCCTATAAACAACCAGTTAAGCTCCAGTCACAAGCCCTTTCATCTGCTTCAAATATAGGCTCTACCACCTTCCAGCTGGGGCTGGAAAACATCAGGTCTGCTCTGCCTGCAGGGCTTTGTGAGTTTGTATGTTCTGAACTCCAGCCAGGAGTAACTTTGGTGCTGGAGGGATCAATGCTGAGCCCTGTGCAGTGCAGTGACTTATGCATGGAAGAGGGAAGCTGGGGAAATTCCCTCCCACTATAAACTATTTCTTGGCTCTTTGCATTAGTTATCAGCCCTTGGGAATATATTTTCCTCTATTCCCACTTTTCTGTGGTCTGCATTATCATTTGCTAAATATTAGCGTGTGCTATTTATCACGAGGTCCACAACCCTCGTCCACTCCAGGGAGTTTGCAACTAAGTCACTGCAATAAATTTTCTGATATTCTATGGGCTCTACAGTACTAAGAGGCAAACAGCTGAAATAATTATCTCAGAGCCTCCAACCCCTAATCTCACAGTGAAACACTCATCACCAAAGGCAGGGACGAAGAACACGAACACAGGTTGTTTATACTCACAGCAGATTCAGACTCAGGCTCCAAGTCTGCTTACTAATAGTGATGATTACTGCAGCTCCTCTGGTTTTGTAACATGTTTGAAAGGCTCAGGAAAACCACATTATCTGCAACTCTCTTTCAACAGCATGTTTGGTCCACAGGACCTGCTGGGCTAGCAAAGGAAATGGTGTGTTAATGGACTGGGAATCTGTTATAATAATATCATGGTGACCAAAATGAGCACCATGGTCTGCAATTACTGCTATCATTCTACATTTATTGCAGAACAGAGTCACCTGAGACCTGACTCAAAACCTGTTGGCTCCACTGAAACTGTTTTGCAGCAGTTCCTAGGAGCCACTTGGACAAGACATCATCTCATGACTTTTTCTACCCACTGTGTTTAGGGAGTTTGGACATTCCCCCTG
>PYHW01010395.1:580763-602089 GCA_013186435.1 Turdus rufiventris | reverse complement strand
CTTCTTTTGGCAATAGGATCTGATCCCAAGAACTTTCAAAGCAAACCAGAGTTCAGACTGAACTGGTAATATTTAATAAAGATTTGGAGGGGTAATTAAAGAAATAAATTAAATGCTACTAGAATGTACACGTCCAAAGGAAACACTGGTCTGAAGAGTCTATATTTTTCAAAGTTATCAAATTAGCCCAGTTTGGTTTCCACTGCCAATCTAAATAATAATGGATGTTGTGCAATCTCTTTTCCTTCCAAGTAGGCTGAGAAATCACGGACAAGGTCATTAGCGTGAGAGAAGAGACATTCTCCTGCTTTGAATGTCCCAGACAGAGGTGCAGGGAACAGCTGCTCCTTTCTCAGAGAGAGAGAACAGCAAAAGAAGAGGAAACGTGAGCAGCCAAGTGGCTTTGTCCTGTGGACAGAAGGAACAACTGGCATTAGCTGGTTTTGCTTTGCCAACCTTATAGCAACAAAAATGAGAGAAATAACTGGACAAAAATATTTGAGAACAGTTTAGGAACAAAATATGGGGCAGCTTCCCCTGCAGTGGCAGGGCACAGCCCTCCCCTCTGTTCCTCTCTTGCTCTCTCACTATGATGGGAGTCAAGTTTAGGGCTCACTGGCCATTCCCTGGCCAATGCCAGACTCACTCTCCAACTCACAGGGCCCAGACAGTCTCAATACTTTCCCCATATTATTTCGCAGCCCCATAGCCCTTTCTCATAGTAAAACTGTGTGGATTGGAGCAGGGATGTTTTTTAGCATGCCAAGCTCATGAATGCCATAGCCTCTTATCCCAGAAAGACTGAAAAATAAACAAAGAGGGACTGGAAGAATAATGATCAAAAAACTCCTTGATCTTAACTTCAAATCCAGGATATATCTATATTAATAAACTGAAGGGCTCAAGCACTGGCTTGGAATTGTACCTAGATTGTAATTTATAAAATTTACAGAGATATTTTGGTCCATTCTCCACCTAGGCATGGCCCAGGGGACAGCACAGCCAGGGACTTTTCACTGCAGCCAGTTTGGTTATAGAGATTTCCTCTATTCAGATGTGAGCCATGGCCAGGGAACATTTTTACTGGGGACTCTCTCCAAAACACAGTTAAATCTTCTATCTGGCTGCCCAGTATAAGGGATGCCTGGCAGGTCAAAGGTGCCTCCTTGATGCATTCAGATTCATTCCCTGCCCCCTCTGTTGCCTGGGAGACACCAAGTGCACAGAAGATCCTGGGAGCTGCAGGTTGGGAGGACTCACCCTGGCACAGGGATTTCCCACCAGTAGGCACAGAACCAACACCAGTAACTCCCAGGACACCTCCATGGGGCAGGGACAGTGGAGTGGCCAAGTATGGCATGCTGCAAGACTGGCTGATGGTGCTGATGGGTTTGGGGCTAGCTGGAAAAAGCTCTAATTAGTCTGTGCTGGCTTTTGCCAGCAGGAGCATTCTGCCTGATAGACTGCAGAAACACCAGGAGCTCTGACAAGCTGTTATTCTTGTGTTGGTTCAAGGCATCTCTGGTTGAGTATTGTCATGTTTTCAACGTTACAAACTCTAGCCCTAAGAGCAAACTCCTGCTTCTGAGTTGGGTAAGCTTCCACTGAAACAAAACATGGAGAAAGGTTTTCTTTTTTCACTAACTGGGAAAAGGAAATGCACTCCAGAAGGACATGGATTCCTTTGATGTCTCAAAATAGAGAAGAGAATCTTTGCTTTTCTGTGCTGTGAGAAGGACATCATTGCCATGTCCATTTTTTGGATCTGCTGTTTTCAAAGATGGATAAAAACAATAAATAAATAGCAACATGCCTCTCTCCTGCATTCTTGTGTCCTCCACAGGAACAGCTGCCAAAGCAAGGAAACTATATTAAGACTGCCTCCCTCAGACAAAGATAAACCCTTCCCAAGGTTTCATCTCTGCACAGTGACAAGAAGCTGGGAAGTCACCATGTAACTGTCCACATGAGCATTCCATGTGTGAGAACCCATTATTGTCAGCACTGATCCAAGAATAATTCAGCTGGTCAAATACCCATGATCTGGTTAAATATGACTGTTGAGTGCTTTTGAAAGGCCCTAGGGTGAAACATCAAAGACAGATTGTGCAAATATTAGGCAGGATCTATAAATAAACCAAATTGTCTAAAATACTGCTTTATGTGTATATATGGGCTACTGAGCTCTATATATCTAGTCAGTACAAAAACAAATTTCCTTAGCTACAGCAAGAGCTGTGAAACCTCTGGACAGCTATATTCAGAATCAGAATCAAAACCTGAGTTCCATCCTGCAAACACAGGGTTCAAATCCACTGAAGGCTACGAACTCTTCAGATGAGATGCTATTTACACAAATATATTAATTAACTATGTAATAATTTTCTAGTTTTCTGGTAATAAGACATGAAACTGTCAAAGACTAAACCTTAAAAAAAATTATTTGAAGCAATTTAGTAAAATTGTAATTAATGTGCTTGAAGTTCATTTAGACATCATGAAGATTGAAGACATAGGAAAATAATGAGAAATAATTACTGAAAATAGATAATTTTCTAGAAAACATATTCAAGGTAAGAACTATCTGGCCTAACTTCAGATGTCAACAGTGCAGATATTCACACCTGGTCCAGTCACCACAGGTTCCTCTAAAAATGAGGGAAAAACAAGCATTTGTAAGGGGTACCTGAGATACCTACTTGAAAATGAGATGAACTGCAACCTAGAAATGCCTTTTTCTTTTCGTTTACTGACTACAAAGGGAGGCCAAGGTATCCAGTCCATATGTAGCTGGTTATACCATAGACAGCTACATCTGCTCAGCATTAGGGCATGTTTAATAACACACCTAATTGCAAATGCATTCCAATTCAGATCTGTGCACTCAGGACTCCAACCTTCTACTTATACTCCAGGTTTCTAGTCCAAACCTTTAGTCTTGAGCTTCAAAGTGGGTTGGACCCAGCTACAATGAGACCAACAACTTACTAAGTAAGGTCCCTCAGGAAAACACAACTCTCCAAGCCAGGATGAGACCCCTGAGGCACAGAGACACAGAAATCCCTCCAGGAATTCTGCAGAGGAGCACTTACAGAGAAACAGAAGGAGCATTACAAGTCCCTCTATACAGGAAAGTATTTTTGCCATAACCAAAATGTCAGTGCTAATGGTGAAATACATTTCCTCGAATACAATCTGCCCAAGACTTCAGGAAACACATTTCCAAAGAGCAGTCCTGCCAGAAAGTAAAGCAGTTTGTATGATCCTGGGTTCAAGAGCCCCATGAATGTAAAGAGCTGATGAACCTTTTCACAGCCTGGGACAGCTAAATCAGTTTTTGCACCAGTTTGGCTTGAGAGTCCAAAATCCTGGCTCAGCCATGAGTGTCTGGAAATTAAATGCAAACATATGCATAGACCTAAGTGTTGCTTAAGAGAAGATCACTACCCTGACAATGCTGAACAGGAGTAGGAAGGAAAGACCAGTATCTGTGCCTTCCCCATTTAATTTTCTGTACTGAAGTACCTTCATATCTAATTCTAGACAACTTAAAGGACAAAGAATTATGAGGTGAGGAAGAAAAGAAAATCCATTTGTTTGTTAGTACTGTAACAAGCTAAGAAATACCTGTCAGAAAATGTACATGTGTTCCAGTTCCAGTTTGCTAGGTCGTTCAATCCTCCCAAAAGAGAGCCACAACATTGCACCAACATCCTATAGTTCATTCTTCATTGATACCCAAGGCATTTGCATAAGGTTTTGATCATTTCTAATAGCACAGAGGAGAAAAATTGCCTTTCTTCCCTGTGGGAATCAGATATAGCTTTCACACAGAAGTCAGACCCTTTGATCAATATCAATATGCAGCATGTTAAAAATAGTGTATTAGTATGTAATCCTGAGTTAGTGATTTGATTTTTTTCACTGGGGAAAACATAGAAAGAGAATTTAATATTAGCTATTTTTCATAGTAATAAAAAATATAACAATGAGAAACAACCAAAAAAAGTAAAATAAATGTGAAACTGCCACTGAATTCATGACTGAGTGAATTATCATGACAGCAGTGGACATGTCAGGCAGGAGCTTAACACCTGATCATTCTGAAGCTTCATGTCAATAAAGTTCAACAGCAACGGCAGGCACTGAAAGCAGAGACTCCTCACATCTTTGTGATCATGTCTGCACTCCATGCATAAACCAAAACCCCAGGGAGGCGGGGAGGCTGCTGCTCTCTCCTGCCAGATGCTGAGCAAACAGCCCCAGGGTCTAACCACAGCAGGCAGGAGGAAGCACAGTGACTGCCCAAAGAGCCCATGATTGATCAGGGTTAAGCAGAAAACCTCTTGCCCTTAGGCCAGTGCCCCTCCACTGGGCCATGCTGACTACCATGCCTGGGGAAGAGATGCAGTAGGGGGTTGCCCTTTTGTAAGCTGTTATTTTTTTTTCTAATTTTTCATGGACCCTTTAAAAAAAAGGTATTTCTTGTCCATTCCAAGAGGCATTTTTTTCTTCTAAAGAAAATACTTAGAGAATTTCATCAAGCCTTGAAGCACATACATATAATCCAGGGACTAAATAGTGCAATCCCCATTTATAGGCTGGTTCTTCATACATACTCCCTGAGCCCCTGCAAGCCATCAGCATATCCAGACTGGGACAACTTTTGACCCAAAACAGGTTTGGTGGACTCCAGACGAAGCTGCATACCAGTTTTCTGCCTCTCCCTGAGGCTTTGGTTTGAACCAAAATGGAGTGACACTCATTAATAAAGAGACCTCCAAGACTCTGCCCTCCCTCCCTTGCTCCCTCCCCTTGAGGCAGGACACCAAGGTCCATCTGCTGGGATTAACCAGCCTGCAGAGTCTTTGCAGGCAGCTGTGAGATGGCTTTCCAAGATAAGAGATGGCCCAGGGTGGGCTCATGGGTTAGGAATTTAGTTAAATATCTTTGGAGGGGATCTAGTAGGATTTGCTTGGTTGTTTATATTATGCAGTATCAGCCATCCTTAAGACCCCAGGCCCCTGTGTCAGTAAAGCTGAAAACACAACCAGGCAGCAAAGGATCCTGATGCTGCTCCCCATGGTCCTGTTCTCCCCACACAGAAATGCTTCCCTACTCTGACATCCAGAAATTCCAAACTTTTTTTGGCTCAGTTCATATATATGAGGGACAGTAAGTGAAATACTGAGCAGCAGGATACTTGGGACTGAAACTCCAGAGAGTCAGCTTTTCTTCCTGGGCAATGGTGCTGCTGCTGCCCTATGCTGAAACAATAGTCATGGCTAATATATGGCAGATTGTAAATCTCTGCTGGCCCCCAGGGGGAAAATAATCATAAGCCTGCTCAGTGTTTGTCAAAAGATACAGGTAATTGTGGAAAAGAGCAACAAAAAGACAATTGAGTGGCTGGGCAGGTTGATTTATGAGGAAAGATTAAAGGAGCTGAACATGAATGGCTTAGCTAAACAGTGACTAAAACAGGACATGAAAAGTAGCCACTGTCAACAGTATTTGAAGTGTCTGTCTGAAGGGGCATTAACTGTTTGGGTGTGGATATTTTGAATAAATGGAGGTCTTGAAAAGGAGGTCGCAAATGCAAGGGCCAGGTGAATGTTAAGGAAAGTTTTCTGAAGAACAAGACTTCCATGGCAATCTCCTCCCCATTGTAAGGTGGGGTGTCCCCCAAAAGGTCATCTGTGCTGAGCAGACATGACCTAAGGAACTTCTGGGAGGTGTCTGCTCTTAAATGCCTCCTGGCATCCCCATCTCTAAGCACCAGGGAAGAGACAACCAGACAGCATGACAATAAAAACCCATTCCAAAACTTCCATACAAACAGAAGATAAAACATGCCTCGGGCCTCAGAGATCAAGCAGAAATGCAAGAAAATGTCCAAAGTGAGGGGAAAGAGTGATTCCCTGGAATTCTCCTATAGTACTGAAGGAAGATGTAGGGCTGGGTTTGTTCACAGGTAGTGAGAAGACTCATAAATTTCAATTCTGCCATTCTTTGGCCTCTCCCAAACAAGAACTGGAATAAGAGAAATGATTTTTAGTGACACTAAAGAGTTGGTCATCATTCAGCTGTTATAAATCACATAATTCTATAAAACACAGTACCCTCCTCCCTGCCTAGTCCACACAGGACTGGTGGTTTGACCATGGAGAGCCACACCTCAGGGCCAAAACAGCAGTGAATTAGAAATTAACTTGACCTATCCTACTGCTTTCTTTTCATTTCACATAATCAAAGATTGGGCAGGAAATACTGCATGGTGAGAATTCCACCTGGAGAACAAAGTGTGGATCTACTCATCCAGCAATGAATATCCATTGCACAGAATATCCATTGATAAGAGAGTTGATAGTTCCTGAGTTCAGCTGCCATGACACAAAGCCCTGTGTAAATGTTGTCCCCACACCCAGAATGAGACTAACACTTTCTCCCAGAGTTTGGCTGCCCTGCCTGTGTAACATCACTCACAGCAGGAAATGCTCTTAGCAAGTGAGTGCATTGCACAATAATCCTTGCTGATGCCTGTAGGTGTGGTAACATTCATTAATTGCACCCAGAAATTAAATTACACATTTGATCACAGAATCATAGAATCATTTATGTTGGAAAAGACTCTAAGATTGAGTTCAACCCCATTAATCCCAACTAGTTCACCAGTAAACCACATCCCTAAAATGTACCCATGTCCGTGTAGCTCTCATCAATGGGCAACACCCGAGTGCCTATTATATGGATTTTCTATTACAGCAACAGCTCACAAACCTCAGTTGTACCAAGACACCACCTCAGAGGTCAGGTATATTTGCATCTTTGATGACTTTTTAAAAATTGCTATTTTTTTTCCTTCTCTCTGTCCTGGTCTTCTAATTCTCTTTTCATGGTCAGGAACAAATTTTCCAAATTTTCATTTTCCAGATCCCAGAGGGTTTCCTATTTGTTTCACTTTAAAGTGGAGAGAGGGCAGTAGAAACCAGCAGGACAGTAGTAGGTGCACAGCAAAGAAATGTGCATGTGCTGGTAGAAGGGCACCAGCTGTGAACCCTTCTATAAAGGGTGCAAGGAAATGTCATTGTCTTGATATGCTTTTAAAAAAGGAAGGTAAATATATATTAATGCAAATGTATCTTGATCGGTCATGGTGTCAAACGCTCCCTTTAAATTTACTCTAATGTGTCTCACTGAGCTGTCAGCAATCTCCAGCAGCCTCCAGGCACTAATGAGTGAGCATCAAGGTGTCAGTGCTTCTGGCATTAACCTCAATTAGGAGGAGTTAGGGTGATCAGGGAATCAGGGGTCAGCCACTGATTGTTGAGACATTCCTCTGGCCAAAGACTGTAATCTCCTGCTTGAAAAGGGCTGGCAGACTGGCTGCCCAGCTCCTCACCAGGAAAGAAGTCTCATACCTGCCAACATTGCTGTTAATTACTATATTTGAAATCTGCACAGGTCTTAACAGGCACGGAGACACAACAGTAATCTTATTTATGAGGCTATTCAATGAGGTTCCCAGGTAAAAAAAATAACCCGTGGTATTAAAATTATACATATCTACCACTTACTCAGGGTCAGAATTTTCAAAGTATCATTAAAGGCATCGATATGACAAAGAATAGAAAGTCTGTACAGCAGGGTAAAGCTTACAGAAAAAAAAAATAATCACCACAGAGATAACCCATGTAATTTTAATTCTGCTCTGCTTCTCTCTCTCCACAGTTCCTGAAAGATTTCCTTTAGGCATATGACATGCAGCTGTCATCTTGCCCAATCATTCTCAGGTAGATCTGCTTTTCTGGAACAAAATCATGAATGGATCATGAGTGATTTTGAGACTGTACCCCTCCTATTCAAGCATGGAGGTCTCAGGACAGCCAGGCAGAACCCTCAGGATCCACCCCGGCCTGAAATCCACTCTCTGGATGGCAGATTGCTGTTCAGCCTCAAGGACCTGGGCATATTTATGCCAGAGGAAATCATTCTGTGAGAAAATCTATTTAGTAACCTCGAAGTTGTGTCAGCCACCATAAAATCTTGGTTACATTGCAGTTTAGCATTACAGTTACTACAGTAGAAACTACAGGTCCATTACAAAACATTTCTTAAATTTCTGAACTTATAAAATATATTAATAATACCAGAATGAAAAGCAAAAGTCCCACCTGCCTCCTTCCTATCACTACTACACTACAATAGACTGACCACTCTTCCCTGCAGTCTTCCCCTGTGATTTTTGGGCCACAGTCCTTACCAAATGAAACAAAATAAAACAAAACAAAACACACAAAACATAGAGATAAAAGGATTAAAGGTCTCAGGTGCACACACAGTGGCGGTCAGAGGTTGCAGAGTACTTTAGCTAACTCTTTATGGGACTCTTTCCATAGCAGAAGCTCTCCCAGAGTTGAAGGACCACAGCAGCAGGCTTGAAAACCTTGCCTAATTGTAAGGTAGCACTTGTCTTACAGCTCATTCTGCTCAGGATCATGACAAAAAGTGTCCTTTGAACTCCCTGTCCTTCCTCCAGCCCCATCTTCTTTCCTCCCCATCCCCAAGGCAACGATTTTTATCTCCAAGTCTCCGTTTCTTCTCTGCAGGAATCAAAGGGGTTTCAAGCCTTTCCCTTGAGGTGACAGCATTACCTGTTCCTCCTCCACCTGAGATTCAGAGCTCTGCCACCTCAGAATATTTATTTACCCTAATCTGTATCAGACCCAGGTTCATTCTGCCCTGGTAATGAAGAGTTGCTGTGTCTGGGCCAGCCAGGGCAGGAGTGTTTGGACTCTCCTGGGTTGATTCATATCAAGCTACAGCGAGCTGTACAGTAACCAAAGACAAATAGCAGCAGCAGCACAATGACAGCTTTCAATTACCTGATTTACCAACCTTCATCTTAAATCTAATGAGGCTGTTTGTGTCATGTTTCACATCCCAGTGCAGCCACTAATGTTAAGCATGAACAGCTCTTGGTCCCTGTAGCATGTTCCGCTTTGGTGCAGGATGGCAGAGCTGCTATAGCTATGAGCAGGTACCTCCAAACCCTCAGTAAAGCATGTGCCCCACTCACTTCAGCACTGGCCAGCAAGAGATGGCATCCTGCCTTTACCCTCAGGTAGTCCATGAACTCCAACAGATCCGTGCCACGAATCCAAATTATGAATCTCACTGACTGAGAGGTTCCTTCTTTGCTTCTCTCTGAGATGTAGGAAACTGCATCCGCAAAAATTATTAGAGCATCACCAAAGGTGATAAAATCACAGCCTCAGAATCAGAAAACGTCAGCCTTGAGCTGTCTGGTCACCCCATCATGGTGCAGACTTTAGTTACACTGCCACAGCTTTTTTAACAGGTTCTGAATGTGAAGTCTAAGTTTCTGAAAGGAAAACAAAGTCCTTGCTTTTCCTTCATCAGAGTGGAAACATGCAGAAGTCTGGAAGGAGGTTCAATGAGTCCATTTGCTTGCAGGAACTGGTAACAGATGTTATATCACCAGTAAAAATCTACTCTGCCCTGTCTCCCATACCACCAGGTGCAGTCCTTGACAGTTTAGAATAAATCTGACCTTGAGAACAGAAGTCTAAAATAACAACCAGCCAGTCAAAGAAGTCAGCAAATATACTGACCCCATCCAAGCTCCTGGAAATACTGAGGGAATTAATGAAGATGAAATGCAGAAAATGGACCTCGGTCCCATGAAAAAACAGCTAATAGGAAAATCCCTCTCCAAACCCAAGTGTAGACATGAATATAATCTTGAGCTGAGGTGCAAGACACCAAGCTGCTATTTGAGAACTTTTTCAGCATTAACACTCATGGCTAGAGGTAATTTCTCAAGAACTTAAATAAACATTATGTTCCTCTCTTACCTAGTTAAATTTTCAAGATTTGGAGATCTGTCCAACAATGGGAGTGGAAACCAATAGATATAAGGAGAAAATATCATCAAGTAGAAATGGTTATCATCAAGTAGAAATGATCATTTTGACCAAAACAAACATTTGCATAAGAACATGGTGGTTGAAAGCATCTAAGCAGATCATGAAACCATGGAATCACAAAACGGTTTGGGTAGGAAGGGGCCTTAAAGTTCCAAGCCAGGGCAAGGGACACGTCCCACTCTCCCAGGTTGCTCAAAGCCCCATCCAACCTGGCCTTGAACACTTTCAGGGATATTTGCATTGTAGATATTTGCATTGTAGAGGTTCTACATGTAGATAACAACTTGTCAGCTAAACACCAGGAGCTCCATTTACAGTCAGTACAGGAGAATTGTCACTTCAAATATGCAGTTCATCTCTTTCAGGCACTTACTTTAGGATGAGATGATTTGTGCCTCAAAAGCAGCTGCTTCTCCACATTACCTATAAAAGTAGTTTTGCTCAGATGGGAATGTATACACTATAAATCTCTATGGCTTATATGTCTACACTTGGTCAGATGAATCCCATTTCATGAATTTTTCAATATTTGTAGTCATTACATGAGGACTGGATAGCTTTTTTAAAATACCCTATAGCTTGAAGAGAAGCATAGGCTTGATACAAAAATTACTTGACAAACCTCTATTAACTTAGGAAAACAAGACAAAGGATTTGAATAGATGTCCTAAACTATGACTGAACTCAGTGTCTTGACAATGAAAGTAGCCACATGGAATCATATCAATCATATCATATCATATCATATCATCATATCATGATTCTGTTCTTTATTTATTTGGTAGGTGAAACCTATGTGGCCATGAATTTCAAATCTACATGTTTGTGAGTTCTATTTCACAGCATTATACAAGAAGCCCAGTTCAACAAACATTATCAGACATTATACATTCAGTGGAACATCCCTAGAGCTAGATTTCCTGAAATGTTTACTTGTTTGTAAACAGAAATTTTATTTCAACTTTAGAAGAAAGAAAGTTTGCATTATACATTTTATGTCTGTGTGTCCCTAGCAAAACCCTGCCTGCATTGCCCTATTTCAAAGGCATGTAAAAGGCTTTTGTTTTTTCTTGGAAGTCTGGAATTGCTCCTTTTCCATTTTATGCAGGTCTTGGAACTTTTATAGCAACAGAAAGCGCTTTTGCGGTGATAAAAATACATTTTCTACATTCATGAATTCATAAATGTTAAGAGCAAAAGGAACCATTACATTCATCCAGCCTGAGGCATTGATAGATTTACTGCACAGGAACTAAATGCACCAGAGCACAGTCCCTTTGAGATGACAGGAGAGAATTTGTGCAGCTTTTTTGCCTCCCTCCTCATCATCCTCATCATAAGGGCAACCACCTCAGAGCTGCCTTGTTCAAAAAAGACCCTGCCTCTAGTCCAACTTGAAAGGACAATTATTTAAACATGGCCTTTCAGAGAAAGCCAGGCTGCTTTCCCAAGCACTCAGAGAAAGCAAAGGTCAGCACACCCCCATCACCCCAGAGTACCTCAGCCACCTCTCCTTGACCCCATTTGGTCTCCCAGCAGCACCAGACACCCCAAAGCAGCCGTAGCTGCTGCCCCTGTGCTCAGGCTTTGTTCTTTACCTGCACAGTTCTTATTTGGGACGTGAAGCACTTGGCCCCTGGGACTCAGCTTATTGCCTCATAAAGCAGGATGGCAGGATTATTAATGTGGCAGAACCTGCAGGGTTTTCCAAGCAATTTATGAGTTACCATGGCAGTTCATTAGCTCTCAGCCCAATGACCCCTTCATGGAGAGCATGAATCAAGCAGGAGGCACGCACACATCGAAATGTATGACAGATATTCACATCAAAAACACATCCAAGGCCATATTTCCTCCATTTTGTTCAGCACATGTCCAACCACAGCACTAAAAAGTCACCAGTAATCAAGACTGATAACCAACCCACTGAAACACATCTAGACACAAAGAAATTCACAATCCCCCTGTTTTTCTTTTGTTATCATCAAGCCATTTCTGATGGATGCCTGCATTTAAAGAACTGCAGGTCCTTAGCAGAGGGACTGCCTGGACTGCACAGGGAGGCAGCTCTGGCACTGGGGACAGTGGACACTGAATGGCTCCCTTGACTTTCAGTGCTCAGAATAAGGTTTCACTTTACACACAGACAAGCCCCTGATCCCCACTCAAGGAAAGATTTGAGAAAATATTTAACTTTCATGGTAATTATCCATAGGTTTTAAAATAAAGCACACACTTCAATGCTTCCTTGAGTCCAAGTGGCACTGTGTGGGTGGAAAAATTCCACAGGTTTTAATGCAGTGCTCAGTTAGGACTTCAGCACAGGCCAAAAAAACTACTCTAGCAAACTAGAGAGGAAAGAGATAGAGAGAATTAAAGAGAGACTTTGAAATTAATAACTGGGCAATTAAGAAATTATTATGAAAATTAATTAATGAAATTTAATTAATTAATAAAAATATTGTGAGAACAGTAAGTTTTATCTGTAAGTAAAAAACCACTATCAAGCTACTCAGAGATATTACAAACAAATACAATGTTATACTAAAAAAAGACAAAAGAAGATGTTTGGGGGGAGAGAAAACAAAGAGAAAAAGACTTCTACTAAGCCTTTATTCCATTATTTTTCTCAGCTGCATTAATACTTTTTTATTTTCTTTTCTTAGACTTTTAGGGTATTTTGAAGAAAAGGCAAAGCTAAAATTTTTACAGTATTGCATCTCTATTACAGCTGCCACACTCAGACTTCAACTTCACTATGCCTTATGTGCTTCCCAGAATGAACTTGCCTTTTCCTTTTGAAAAAATAATTAATGTATTTATTAGTGCAGTAATGGGACCCACATACTGGAAAATCCCACCTTCCTCACCATTCCATTAGCTAAATCTGGCTTTGTGCCAAATGTTTGCAATTCAGCTCCTGCCAAGGTTCAGGTTTGGAATGTTTTTACGTTGGAGGATTTTTCATCTGTTTCCCTGGCTGGGCCAATGGGACCCTGATGCACACAGGAGGTTTCTACCCCACCAGGCTGCTGGGTGTTTGTTTGCCTCAATCACCTCGTACATACACACGAACTGGTGGCGTCTCCCTCTCAGCTAAGTGATGCCAACAGGTCTTGAACCCATTGTGCAAAGGGGTATAATTTGATATGGAGAACTGCTGACTGGAGACATGCCCACTGGCTGGAGTAATTACAACCAATATCTTAAAAATATACAGCTGGGCAAAAAGTTAGATGACGCCTTTATTTAAGAACAGATTCATCAGCAAAATTGTGTGTGGCTGGCAGGAATTCTCACGTCCAATAAAACATGGAAGCTAGAGGAATGAACCTTCAAGAAATATGGATGTGGCTTAAAGAAAGGAAAGCTCTTGCCTCACCCATTCACCTCTTGAGATCTGGAATAGGGCCCAGGTCCTGCTGTCAGGCTAGAGAAGATCATGTGGACATGATGACCTGAGAGACCTTGCAGAGGTTCTCCTGCCAGGACTGGGAGATAAGACACCTCACCAGCTCTTCACTACACCATAAACATTACCAATCTGTCACAGGGTCCATCTCAGCTGTGATTTCTGCTAACAGCTCATGAGATTTCAGTTAATATTACCTTTTGGCACCTCATAAATTACTCGGCAGACTTTTCTTCATGAGTTGCTATCAGAAGACATATTGGTCTCCGTCCAGTCCTTCTCATGCTTTAGCACCAGAAGCAGAGCTCAGCTGCTCTGTCCCCATAGTCACTGAGGTTTCTCACAAAGGAAATGTCTGCATGAAGACTCTCCAACCCACAGCCACGGCCATCACTGCTCTTGCTCTCACCACTTCTGAAGCAGCACAGCAGGTCAGTAGCACTGGCCAAGGACACGTGGCAGCTTTTCTCACAGGTAAGACCCGTGACACATGGCAGGACATCTCTGGCAGTCTGGCAGGCAGGGAGTGACAGAGAGGAGCAGACTGTCTGCACTGCTTGATCTCAGAGAGTGATGGGGTCACTTACTTGAAGCAGCAGCAAAAAGGGTTGAAGCAACGCTCAGAGACACCGCTTGGTACACCCATCACATTTCCCAAGCTATGCCACAGTCACCGCATCCTTGACTGATCTCCAGAAAACAGCAGCAAGAGACAACGTGTTTCCAAGAGCAAGAGGTGGGAAACACAGATGTGTGTTGAGATAAAGGCAGTAGGGAAGGGCAGTCCTGCCCATTTGTCCCAGCCTGTGCCCTTTCACTCCCACAGTTTTGGTGAAAGTAGGAGAGCTCTATACCAGGAGCCATAATGTGTACAGCTGTAGGGAAACCTGAAACAAAGAGACAGCCAGCAGGAGGTTTTCTACACTGGTATCATAAGAATACCAAATTGTTTGGTTTTATCATTTCTTCCAAAAGAATTCCAGGGCTTAGTTCTGTCTGGCACAAGCACATAGAACTGGAATTTTATTTCTTGTTTGTTTCATCTTCACGTGTTGAAGGACTTTGCTATTTGAGACAAGAAATATGTGTCTGTTGATCACAAAATCCAGTTCAGAGACATGTCTGAGATCATGGTTTTGAAAAGGAGCCATGGCCACCTTCAAAGGATGAGGCAGATTTCACCCACAGAAAAGCAAACATGCCATTTTGTGCTCTCAAGCGTGACTCATTTCCTGATGCAGTTAGGCTTGGACTGGAGAGTTAAGGTCAGATTAAGAGATCATTAGTGCCTTTTGTAGTGGACTTTGAGACCAGGACCACAATTCTAGAATAAGGCCTTTGAAGGAGAAATCCTCTTGGAAATACATCATGGGGCTCTGTTTGTTTTCCCTGGATTTTTGAGGGATGGAGCTCCTGTTTTTCCTTCTACATTGCCTTAGTTTCTGTCAAATCCTCACAAGGATAAGCTTCTCCCCAGTCTTTTTATGAGAGAAATGATATAAAAACATCACCTTCCTGACTAAAAAATTCACAGGGCTTTGCAAGGATAGCCTTTCTACTTCTTGCTGCATCACTTCAAACAAAACCCAACCTTCCAGCCACTTCTGCCAAATGAAACAACAGCCAGACAAGCTGAGAGCCTGATGCTCCTGCATCCATGTCTCTGCTTCTCAGGGTGCTGCACATCCACCACGCTGTAGCCACTGCACAAAATGTTTTATGACTCCATCTCAAGTGCTTTCTGTCACACTCAGCATGCTGCAGTTACACCCAGAGAGTGACCCACAGACCCAGTGTGGTCTGAGGGCACAGGGAGCTTCTCGTGTACTCCACGTCCCTCTGTCTGCTCAGCACATTCAGTGCAGCACCAACATTTGCACTTCCAGATGGATGCAGAAAGGAACACAGAGAGAGAGACTGAGCTGATCCTAGTGACAGCTATGTAAGCAAAACCCCGAAGGAAATATTTTCAAATATGTCAGCTACAAATGACCAAAATGTCATCACAGTAAGAAGACAGATGTTGTTCTTATACTACAGGGCTCAGACAGGAACAATTTTTCCTCTGTTGCAAAATAAGATGACTAGTCAGGTAAGAACACAGTGTCTGCTCAATGCTATGACTTAAGCTCCCAATTGAGAGCACCAACTGTTTATTTTTTTAGTAACAGTATTTTGTTAGAAAAATTGTTGCAATGTTTACCTGAAGATTTTGGGAGCAATTTCCTACTAACGCAGTGCATGAGTATGGTTTGGTAGGAACCTGATTCTATGGGACAAAATTAAATAAATACAGAATAAAGTAATAAGGATCCTACTGATAACCACAGCTTTGCCACAGGATGCCAACATTCAGTATGTAAATGTCCACTGAGCAGATTGACTTCACTGCCAGGTTTTCCTTCCTTGAAGAAGCAGATGAATGGGTTAATAAATACCATTTCCACATTTTTGCATTTTCTATGGAGCCAAAGAGTACAAAAAGTGACAGAATTAAACTGCTCTGGTGATCCAAAGCTTTCCCTTATTGACCAAATAAGAATCACCATAAGCCAGCTGGAAGTTCAACAACTTTTTGCATCTCATTCTCCACACACACATAGTTCAACAAACACAGACCCCAGTGGGAGTTAGAGAATTTTGTAACTTACCACAGGTATAGATGACATTGAGATGCTTTTGGATGCCTGGGTAACAAGGATCTCCAAATTCATAGGTGCTGGCATAAATGCTGCAGCTTCTTTTCCCGTGACAGCGCTTGATCATCAGCTGGAGAGCAGTAGCTGACTGACACTCTAAAAGGGAAAAACAATTCCTATCTGAGAATATTTGTCCATTCACAACAGAAATCACCTAAAATAATTTACCAGCCTCAGACTGTGAGAGCACATAAAAGATTCCCATATTTAAAAATCTTTGTCTTTACATGAGGTGTATCTGACTCTAACACACCTCTAATAAATTGAAAGAACACTGAAGAATTAGAAACTCCCATACATCCATACAAAGAAGGCTGAGAATAAAAGATGTTTCATCTTTGTAACAACCACAAGATGTGTCTCAAATCCCCCTCTCTGGCCCCTGTGAAGACAAATATGATCAGTGTCTGTCTGCTCTTAGATGTTGTATTTCTAAATTAAATGAAAAGTATTATGAGGTGCAATAATTACAATATTATCATCTACCATATAAGTAGAAATACTGTTTTAATCACATTCATTCCGTGTAAGTAGAAACATTTAGAAATTTAGAATATGGGAAGTTCCAAAAGTAAGTGTTTTCCCAAGTATTTTTCTCTACCAGGTGGTTTTGCCTGTTTTCTTACTTAGGATGAAAACAATTTGCACAGATAAAGTCTAGAGCTTTTAGGTGCAAGACTGACAGCTTGCTTTCACTGTCCAGCCAGGACCAAGTTCGGGGGAAACTCGCAAGGTAACATTTCTTCAACATCAAATTGTTGCTAAAAGGAACAGGACAGCTACAGAGAATGGAATACAAACCCCTTTTGGTCACTAATTAGGAGGAAAGGAAAGGAAAAAGGGACCTCAAAAGGTCTATTGCTAGAACCAGCCTAGCAATAAAAGCCATGAGAGACACAGAAAGCCAAGCCTAGAGGGTAACATGTCTTTTTTCTCAAATCAAAGGTAGAATTTTATTTTGCATGCTGCAAATGACAAAAGAAGGCGGCTCCATGCAAACATTTTCATACTGAATGACCCAAACTTCCTTAGGGGATTCCTGATCCAATGAGTGTCAGAGGTTTCAGTGGAAACATCTGGCATGCAGCAATCCTGATTCATTATCTTTTTACAAATGTCCAGTTAGAGAAACTCAGCAAATCTAAAAGCTGCAGAGGATTTCATGGAGGGTGCCATCCTTTTCATTTGTTATTGTTCTCACACAAAACAGAGAACATCCCACAGCTGTCTGCTTAGGGGCCTTGCCCCCAGACACAGGAGCATACTGTACCCCTGAGAGTCTGGGGAATTGCTGGTCCTGTGAGAGGCACAACAAGGCATCAGCATCAGCATCCAGCATCATCCAGGCAGCCTTTGGGACATTCCTCCTTTAGGAATATGTGTGCACTAACAAACTACAGACTGCTCTCCACCTAAACAGATTGAGTTGACTCTTCAGGTGCCAAAGCTGTAGATTCATCACGCTGAAAATGCTTCTAGGAGTTTTATTTGTCATATACCCTCACACACTGACAGTTTTTCTAGCCATCACTTGTCATGTCCTGGTATTGATGGCCTCCTTCCTCCCATGCAGTTCTGAGCAGGCCATGGTCTCCACCCAAACTGACTTTAGCAGCAGCATCTGCATCAAGAAACCAAAGGGGGCTAAATTATGGACACACCTTTACTCCCTTTGTTTAAGTGATAGCCAGTACCTTAGAATGATTTTGTCAACTAGCATTACTCCAAACAGGTAACACAGCCTGAAATATAACAGGGCTAGCCCTAATAGTCAATTTTCAGAAGGCTCCCACTGTATCTTTGGGGCTTTGAGCAGCCTGGTCTAGTGGCTGGTGCTCCTGCCCATGGTAGGGAGATTGGAACAAGATGATCTTTGAGGACCCTCCCAACTCAAACCATTCCAGAATTCTGTGATCTTCTGGACTGCCTAGAAGAGTTATCTGAGCCAAGACAACCTGCTACACTTTCCCAGCACAGATCTATTTCCAGTACCTGCACCCCGACTCTACTCAATTACCAGTATCCATGTAACCCCAGCTACCCAAATTATTTGGGCATAGACCAGGCCAACATAGCCACAAGTACCCATAGTGAAGTCCTCAACTCTCCAAGTGCCAGGCTGCTCCAGCTCAACCTGCAGCAGCCAAAATGAGCAGAAGAGTAGAAGGAACTCTCTATGCTTCCATTACAGGTGAAAGTAGGGCATCAAGATTGTAAAAGCCTCTTTTGCACGGACTTTTTGCAAACCACAGGATAAAAAGCTATATCCAGGGGGAAACATCGCCTGCTGGGACTGCAGCACATTAACCATCCCATCATTTAGCTGGAAGCAATATCTGGAGCCTATCCACTCTAACCTCCTGCCCAAAGAACAGCCAGCTTTGATGTTACATCAGATTGCTCAGGAATTCGCCCAAGCAAGGTTTGAAAATCTCCACAGAGAAATATTTCCCAAACTCCTCGGACACTTGATCCTGAGCTAAGCCCCTCTCCAGGTGAAGAATTTTTTCCTTGTATGTAATCAGGTTTCTATTGCTGCAACTCGTGTTCATTGCTTTTGTTGTTCATCTGCTGTTGCCTTCTGTGCATTTCCAAAAAGGTCTTCTGTTGAACCAGTTATTCCTTAGTGAAAAACAGAAATAAGATCCCACCCAGAGCTTTCTCATCAGGAAACTGAAACCCTGTGTCCCTCAGCATTACCCCACATGCTGTGTGCTCCAGGCCCCTGACCAGCTTGCTGGAGCTTCACTGGACTTGCTCCAGTTTTCCAAGATCTCTCTGTACCTGGAGAATTCTAAACTGGACACTTCAGTGTCCTAGTTAAGCTGTTACAAATGTCCTGCCCAATTTGGTACCTCCTACAAACCCAGTCTCAGGGTTGAAGACTTCAAGCAATCTCTGACTGCTTTTAAGTGGCTGGCAGCCTGACTTCAATATAGCACAGTGGAGGTTTCTTGTTGTGCTCCATTTTTTGCCTCTTGCTGCAAACAGTCACAACTTAGGCAAGTCTTACTGTTTTCCCTGACCTCCAGACCTTAATGAACACCAGAATCTGGAGAATGCAGGAGTGGCAGAAAGTCATCTGAGGTATCCATGTTACAAGATACAGCTAAACTCTACTGACAATTACAGTAATTTCACGACCATAAGGCGCACCGGACTATAAGGCGCACTTCCGGGTTTGAGGGAAAATTTTAGTCAAAAGGGTACACCTTATACTTGTGAAATTTCTGTAAATTCTGCCACATGGTAAATCCAAATACTCTTCTCATTTTGCCCATGGTAAGACCTGAGCCATGTTCTTGGAAACAGCCGTATTTTTCTAGCCCTAAATAAAAAGAAATGGTGCCTAGGCACAAATTCTGACCAAGTGCTCACTTCAAAGACTTCCTTTTGCTCACTGCAGGGAATTTTCCCTGGTTTTGCCTCCACACAATTTCGAAGCAAAAGTGTTTTGTACATTCCCACAAAGGCCAGGGCAAGCAGCCTGCAGTGTTTTGAGGGAGGACTACACCAACACTGAAAATAACTTTGTCTCCCATCTTGGATTTCTTGGTCTGTCAACATGTTCATCCTCCACATAACACATTGGACTGGAAAATGCAAGAGCAGCAATCAAAACCTCCAAATGGGACCATCTTCCTCACACACTTCAAAGGGTTTCTGATAAGGAGTTTGTTTAGCTGGGTGCCAAAATGTCATACTCAAGCATCTTTACTGCATCACTAACGAGCACTGAAGATGCCAATAGTACATCTGAGAGGTGCCTGAGTGATAGATGAGACTACAGTACCTTCATAAATCAGTCACCACCATGTCTAGAAGGGACAACATGGTATTTTCTTTCACCCTTGTGTCTCAGGTTTTATAAAAACACTTACAAAAGCACTGAATTCAATCCTGTTGGATGTTATGAAGGGCACATAGGTAATTTAACTTCCAAATGTAAATAAGTCCTTGGGGAGCTCATTGAAGTGAGAGCTCTAATTATATTAGTACCTCTTCAGAAGGTGATTCCAGGTCAGAAGTCTTCACCTCCAGGGGCCCATCCTCAGAGTGGCAAGAAAACAGAGGGGTTTTATCCATAAATCATGCAGTTATCCTGCCAAAGAGATGCAGGGAAGCCAAGCCCAGCAATGTGGTGCTGCAGAGTTGGGCTGTGGCCAAAATTCATTTTTTCCAGGTCTTCAGAAGTGGGAGACTAGACATGGCACTTACTGTGCCAGATGTCATGCTCATTCAGGGCAACATTACAGTTGGACTAAATGATCTTAGAGGTCTTTTCCAACCTTAATTATTTTATATTCTGTGATCTCCTTTCTTCTGCTGCTTGTTTGCTTGCTAAATGCAAATTCCAAATGTTTTACAAGATACCACCCTGGCACCAGTAACAAGTAAGTGACCCCATGTGTCAGAGATGTGGGAAGGATGCTCACAAATGCCAACACCATATCACTGAGTCTGAGGTAAGCACTGCTAAGCAGAGCCAGGCCCCTGCCGAGAACCCCTGAAAGCCCACAAAGCTCAAATCCCATGATACAGCAATAAAAACTGCTTTAAGAGCTCAGAGATGATAGAGAGCCCTCGTGCAGAGGTTCGGTCAGAGTTACCCTTGGCTTTCATTAGTCTTGGATTGCTTCAGTACACTGCCAGAGCGCACATACAAATCCTGGCTATGGTGAAACTTTCACATGTGAAAGCATTTAAAGGTATCATCTGTGCTTTTTAAAAATAGTATTTTCAGCTAAAGTTGGGGCTGTGGGGGAGTGGGATCAGCTCACTTTATTCTCTTTACCTCTGGCTCCACTTTCTAGAAGTTGCACTTCCCTCCAGCCTTGCTCCTGGTGCAAGGTGAATTTCCTTTCCCAGGATCACTTCACAAAGGCCAGGATTTCATACCCCTTAGTCTGAGTCCTCAGTGGGTAATTCACCTCAGCAGTTGCACTTGGTATGATAGGACTCCTTGATCTCCATCAGCCCAGACTCTGTCAGGGTAAAAACCCAAACCAGGGCAACAGAGCCACGATGGAGGATTTTACCAGCTGCAGCCTGCAGACTGTGCTGGCTTTCAAACTGGAATTGGTCTCGGTGATGTAATGTCCGTATCATCAAGCTCACCACAATGAATGGATTTTAGTCAGTCTAAGGCTGCTTCCCAGCATGACTATTTCTTTATTACCTCTTCCCGGTGGAAAAAAAAAATAAAATAAACTGGATGGAGCCAATGCCTATTAATCACATCCTTAATTTTGGTTACTCAGTGTT
>PYHW01010395.1:535120-572711 GCA_013186435.1 Turdus rufiventris | reverse complement strand
CAGTTCCAATGAATGTTTTTCAATTATTTATCTTTAACTCATGACTGTAAGAGACCCTGATAGTCTGAGAGTAAAGAAAATACTTGAAGGTACTGTAAGCCAAGTGTAACATGAAATTTAAAAACTTGCTGGTTTAATTTGCTCCCTTGCTTTAACTTCAGTAAAAGTTAAAATGTAAAGTCAAGGTTTCAGTGGCTTCAGATGGTACATGACATTCCCAGATAATCTGCTCCTCCATATTACAGGCAGAGGCTCCGTGGATGAAACACCATGAAGACAGAAAATTGTACAAGAAATTCAAGCACCTTCAATAATACAATCAGATGAATCTGTGAAAAGCCTGTGGAGCTAGAACATGAAGCTGCACCTCAGTTTGGTGCAAATGCTGAAGCTCACTGCTGGTTGACAAGGTACCACACATCAGGAGCACCACCATGGCAGGTTGCATGTCCCAGTCCTGCTTTTCTGACCAGGATCTGTGCCAGCTCTGCTGTGACAACAGTAAATGAAATCACCCTGCCCACATCAGCCATTCCCCTGCTTACCAATCATGGGCATCCCTAGGTTTTGGTATGGGCACTCCAGGCTGCCTCCTTGTGTCCTCCCAAAGATAGCAGAGTAAATGGCTATCACCATGCTCTTCTTACAGCTCAGCCTCAGCTTGTCATCTTCACAGGCCACTTTACTCTTGTATTCATCTGGAAGCAAACAAACACTTAATTACTCAGCTGTTCCAAAGGTGGGCTCCCAGCAGGACAGGACCCTCTCACTTCCCCATGGGGTGAGCTCAGCAGAGACAGCAGCAATTCTGGGACCAGGGGTGCACCTCAGCTCCCAGCACAACCCCAGCCTTAGTACAACCCCAGCCTTAGCACTGCATTTGCACAGGAGCACTGATCTCTCCCATTACACATCCCCTCTGTGGCATTATCAACACATTTAATCAATGTATTTTAACCCAGCACATCAGCTCTGTTAAATAGACTATAATTTCATTTTGCAGACAGGTAGGTGAGGAGGCATTTGAGTGTTTTCTACATGGTAATATGGCAAGGGAAGGTAAAAGCCCATCTTTAGGAACCTATCTCATCCATGAAGCAGCCCTTTATGTACCAGGCATTTATTCAGTATCTTCCATGGCAGATCCAATATAAGTTATACTGAATTTAATCATTATGGAAGCTGCTGCTGCCTGTTGCAAACACAATATGCAGAAGCTTGTCCCCAAATCCTTCTTGAAATAGGCACTCTTGCTCTTGTAAAGCTGGTACACACAGAACAATCACTCAGTTTACATCTCTCAAGGAGACTGGATAGTCACTTCATAAGAAATCACGTCATTCCCTTGTCTTTACCATTATTATTTGGATTATGGGAACCTCTAGAGGTCCCAACCTAGAATAGGCTCTTCCCAAGTGTGCCTGCCAACACACCACAGAAAACAAAAACAGTTTTTAAAAGCTGAGTTTTTTACAGCAAGACATTTACATGTGTGAAAGAAAGAGACTAAGAAAATGGAAGTGGCGTAAAGAGACTAAAAAAACTGAAGTGGCATGTCTATGGACACTCAGAGCACAGTCAGGAACATAACCTCAACCTCCAGAGCCTCTGGTAGAGTGACCTTCCACTTCCTTATGCTATTTACCATTTGAAATGTAGCCAAAACAGCATCCAGATTGCTAAATGGGAAGGGTTTGTGACCCATGGTTAAACCCCAGGCATGATCAGCCATTTCCTCTTGAATGCCTCTGCTTGTACCAGGTCAAAGTGGTGCCATGGAGCACATGAGCACCATCCAGTGCCTGGGACTGCCCCTGACCCTGTGTCACCTACTGGCACAGACATAATTTTTGTCCTTCCCTTACATGGTTCTCTGTGTCTAATATCTCAGACACACACACACACACACACATGTACCTATATATATATCTATAATACATATATATGAGAACTTATGCAAACTCCATATCCATAAAACTATTCAGTAATTGAGAACACTAGCTAATAATTAGTTTATAAATTAATACTTAAGTCTTTAGACCATGGCATTCAGCACTTAATGTGACAGTTTTTACTACTGTAACTCTAGGTTCAAGAATCATTTTTCCTTATTAGAGATTGAGGGTGATCTTTCCAAGCTGAATTCCAGAAGAATTTAGGTTGGAAGACTTCTCAGGAGGTCATCTGGTTTAATCCATCTTCAAAGAAGGGCTAATTTCTTCCTTAGATTAGATTTTTTCAGATGAAACTGCATGGAGAACCATTATTGGTATTATGTCAAAACAGGGGCATGATGATTTAAAAGAAACATCTGAAAACAAAATTAATTTTCATGCTCAACTTGGAAATTCCTACTTGAAGTCAAAAAATAGCCTCCTCAAAATAGCCAATTACCTGGTGATGAGAGCATCAACTGCAATGTGAAAACCCTGGTCCAAACCTTCAGTCCAGCTGAGAAGCTTAACCTTGGACCCTATTCCAGTACATCATTTTCCTTCACACTCTACAACCTTTTTACAAAAAACTCTGAACATTTTTATCCTGCTGCAGAGAAACTTTCAAACCTCTAAAATATTTAGTGAATATGAAAACACTTTGTGATCCACCTCTCTAGATGAAGACACAATTAAGGCCTCGCTCTTTCATGGGAGAGTCTGTGCAAAGAGCAGAAATCCCTCAGCAGTAGCTGTAGGGATAAACCCACAAGCACTGAGTGTATGAAACAGTGGCTGGGATCAGAAATAGAAGCTCTTTGCACCTTCAGAGTAAGTAAAGAGAGAGAAACCTCATATACTGTGAAGCCTCAATGGACTTGATCGTGTCAGGTTAATTGTGGCACTTGATGATTTTAGAGAGCTTTTCTAACCCAAATAATTCTATTATTCTATGTCCATTTTTTCTGTGTAGGTATTTCATCCACAATCACCATGAAAGCATCTGAAAGATAAACTCCCATAGGAATTTTGTTTCTTCTGTGAGGGAAATTAAATCAAAGCTTTAACCTGCCTATGCAATAGAAAACTTAACAGGCTGTAATAAAACTTTATCCACTTAACAGAATTTATTTTTTCCTTAGGGAAAAAACATGATTCAACCTAAAAGCACAAAGACACAAACTCTCCAATAGGACAAGTTACACCTAATTTATGTTAACTCACAGTCACAGAAAAAAATACACTTGGCTGAAGTGGTTGAAATATGAAATAGGTGATTAAGTTTAGAAGAAGAACAATTTTGAAGTCTCTAATGAGAGGGTCCACTGTGAATGTCTCATTTCTTACAGGCACTAACTCAATTTCCTCTTTCAATTTTGTTATTATTAGCTACATCTCCCAATTAACAAGCATAACTGCTTAACTACACATCCTATGATCTCATTTAAGATCCTTAGGACATTTATGAAATTTTGCTGACCATTCAAAGCCAGGGATTGTCATTTGGAAACTTGCCTGGGATTTAATCACGGAGAATATTGCATGAAGCTCAGTAAACACTGGGATGGACAGACATCTGCACCTTTGCTGAAGATCAGTCCAGCAGCCATGAGACAATCAACAGCTTGCTCCAGTTCCTAAAGGGGCTACAAGGGAGCTGGAGAGGGACTTTTCACAAGGACATGTAGTGAAAGGACAAGGGGCAATGGCCTTAAGCTGGAGGAAGGCAGGTTTACGTTGGATGTTAGGAAGAAATTATTTACTATGAGAGTAATGAGGGGCTAGAACTGAGAAGCTGTGCCTGCCCCATGGCTGGAAGTGCTCAAAGCCAGGTTGGGTAGGGCTGTGAGCAACCTGGGACACTGCAAGTTAGTCAGAATGAGATGGTCTTTAAAGTCCTTCCCAACCCAAACTGTTCTATGAACAACAAAACACTGCCTCTCACACTCCCAGTTCTTACCCCCATAGCCACTCTGGGAAGTCGTGTTCAGGGCTGATGGGGAAAGCTGCCTGATGGAAAGCTCAAGAAATCAGGCTGAGGAGGTGAACCCAAGTGCACATTCCTTGGGAACAAGGGCAGCTCGTGGGTGATGTGTTCCTGGCACACTGCAGTGTGGAGTAAGAGGGCTGTGCCACCTCCCAGTCACTGAATTCTGCCCCAGGAAACGCCTCCTGGAGCTGCCAGTTCCCAAGGCTCTGGCTGAGTCCAAACTGGCTCGGGCTGCAGTTGCCTGGGCAGGCACAGAGAGAAGACACTGGAATAAAGAAAGCATGAAAAGAACAGTAGTACTTCAGTCTCCCAAAAAGTTTGCTTAAGCTTGACCACTGGAAAACAGGGAGTCTCAGTGTTTCTGGGCAACCTGATGGAAATCTGCATAAACAGATAGAAAGTGATGCTAGGGAGGACACAAGTCCCTGAAATTATTTTGTACTTCATAGCATTGTCACCTCCATTTTAGCCAGAATGAACCCGTGCCAGACACTCACAGCTCCCAGGCACTGGATGACAGTAGGGAATGCGATTGATATTAAAAAAGTACAGAGCTAAGCATCATCCATATAGTTACTGTACTTCAGCCCATGATAGCCTTACATAAATAGTGAAAAGAAGCGGGGCAGCGTAAGTGACATAAGAGAGCTGGGACTGGGAACAAAAATGCATTTTTCTCTCTCACTCTCTCAAGCAGAACTGGCCTCCTACAATCACTCACAATCTGGTCCTAAGCCTGCTCTAACTGTTACAGTCTGGATATAATTCAGGCCAAATGCAAACATTTGTATTAGTGGGTTTCATGTTTCACCCTGAAAAATTAAACACGCTTAAATGGCCTCGGAAAGGTGGCAGTGATATTCAGCAAATGGCTTACTCCACTCTAATCCCCCATGCAGTCATTTGTAGGGCAACAGAGATTTACCATGATTAAGATATTTGCTAAGGATAATATCCCTTTTATTACTGCCTGGTTTCAGAGACACTGGCTTAAATATAACTCATTAGAGAGAACCCAAGGAAGGAACAGCTGCAGGCTTTTCTAGACACGTTTTTAAAGGTCGTTATATGACACAATTGTAACTTAGCTCGGACAATTACAGGAAAACAATTAGAAATGTTTCTAATAGAAAAATGGTCTCCCTCAAACAGTAAAGTCAGTCAGAAGACCTTTAGTAACTATTGGATGTGTACAATAATATTAACCTGTATGACCAATAGTAATTACAGCTATCCACTATCTTAAGAACATTTTCACTTACAGCTCACAAGAATTTTCTGAATGATCATGCTTTGGAAGCTCAAAAATAAATGTCAATTGCCTCAATCTCTGTGAGACATAAAAGCTCCTAAAGAGATTTTGCTTCTAACAAAATGATGGCATGTATTAATGCCATCTAACAAATTAATGACATGTTCACCTTGTCTAAAATGATATTTTTGAGCAGAACTTGTGGAAAAAAATTATGAAATTTGCTAATTGAAGTATCCATACTTCACTTAATCAGTGCATAATAGCTGACTCTATTTCCAAGATCAAAGAGCTGGAAATACATGTAAAGAGAAATCTGTTTTCTTCACAAAATCCTAAAGGATTTATATCTTAGAATTGAGGATCTCAAAGCAAAGAAAGTGAATCTTGAGCAAAGAAAGTGAATTTGTAGGAAAAATAGATGCTTCTGCCCAATCAGGTCAGGATCATTTCCCATAGAAGACTTTCTTATCTAGGTTATAATTGTTAAATTAGCATGACTGCCCCAAGATGTCACTTCAGAACAATACTGGACACCATCTTAGCCAGTAATTTCTCTTTAACCCAATTTTTGCCTTACATTCATCCCAGCTTTTTTATATGTTCCTCCTCATGCCACCCAAAACAAAGAACATTTCTTGCCTTGAAACTCATAAATCTTCATTATATCCACCCATTCCACCATCACCTAATTCCCTTCAGCTGATAAATGATTCATTCATGGGTGTTGCCTTGTGCTGGTCTGGGAAGAAGGGCATAGGGAGAGTTCTTCCCCACTCAGCCACTCTCTCCACAAGAAGTGTGCTAATGGTGGGTGCACCTCCAATGCTTCGTGCCACTCGATGCACAAGTGGAATACACAACCTTTCAACTACCAGTTAAAGTTCAACAAACTTTTACAGACACTGGAAGCCATCCCCAAATAATAAAGATGGTGATAATGCACATGGTGAGATTTTGGTGATTTCAGAACATGTCTAGGCAAAATATTTACATTGCAAAAGCCACCACATAGGAATATTTTGTGTCAGACTAAAGAGAGAAGCCAAGGTAAGGGTTAATTATGGAAATTTGAACTTTTTACTGTGGATGCAGTCACTCCAGACTATAATTCACTGAGTCATTAAAGACAGAAAGCAGCTCTGGAGAATGTCTGGGCCAACCCCCATGTTAAGACCAGAGACAACTAGAGCAGCAGGTGGCTGAGGACCATATCCATTCAAGTTTTTAACACCTGCAAGGATTGAGACTTCACAACTTCCTTGGGCAAGTTGTTCCAGCCATCCTGTTAGTCACATGAGAGATGAGTATAGTGAGTACCTGTTTCCACCTCTTCTGGGGAACTAGGAAAATGAGTTTCCAAGACAGGAAATCTATTAAACACTAGGACAGACTCCTCTAAGCAGCATCTTTGAATAAGAGTGCTGTGCACAGGACTGCCTGTGAACAGCTCATCTCAGAGGTATCCATCCAGTACCCTTCCTAGTAACCTGTGACCCCTGCTTTTATATTTTCTTTTTCTCCACAATCAGCTAACTTCCAGGAACTTCTGTGATATATAGAGAATACTGCTAGAGTTAAGTAGAACCAGGTCCATCCCATCTCAAAGCAGTGAGAGCAAAGGTCCCTTCGACAGCATTCACTGCTACTACACCCTGTGGAGAAGAAGACAAATGTATTAAAGAGTGTTTTCTAGTTGATGCACCACTTCAAAGCTTTCCCCCATGCTTCTATTCCTATGTTATATATTTACTTATTTTTCATTTCAAGCAAGTGTTTATTATTTCAGTATTTTATCCTCTTTTGCACTTTGAAACATATAAGCAGTTTCTGGCCTTCAAGACCTTGAATGTAAATCACAGATTCATCAATTCCTAAAATGGTTTGGCTTGGAAGGGACCTTAAAGATCATCCCATTCCAACCTCCTGCCATGTGCAGGGACACCTTCCACTATCCCAAGCTGCTCACAGCCCCATCCAGCCTGGCCTTGGACACTTCCAGGAGTGGATCGGTCACAGCTTCTCTGGGCAACCCATGCAAGTGTCTCAACACACCCAGTGTGAAGGATTTTCTTCCTAATATCCAATCTGAACCTACCCTCTTTTAAAGAATAGATTTAAGTTAGATATGTGGTTTAAAACCATTCCCCCTCTCCTATCAGGGGACAAGTCAACAAAGATCAGAAGTTTCTCCCAGTGACAAAAGCCCACTATTTAGATTAGTTCACATTTCTGTGGCTCCTTTCTTCTCTGTTTTCTTCTGATTTTACTTATGACATTCACTTCATATCCTGAGTTCCAGAGCTTCCTCCCAATCCATGTGAACCTGCTACTAATGAGAACTTTCTGTTCATATCAGGATTTTAATAAATCCATATCAATCCAGTCAGCATTGGCTTAGGCATGGGTGGGTGGAGGAAACCTTTCCAGGACACCAAAGGTCTCCAGAGTCCTTGAGTACAGCCCTCACTATCACTCCCCCACAAGCATTTTACTGTGGGCTACCTGGTGACTGCCTCATTTCAAAGGAATCTAAAAAAGATTTTACCTTTAATTTGGAGCATTAAAAAAAGTTAAGAGTGTCACAAATTCATACATTTGCATGGAAATTTCTTTTAACATTATTTCAGTTCCATTTTCCCTTGAGAAAATTTTTGTGAAGATGGTCTCATTTAATTTTTAAGAACTGAAATTTGCCACCCTCAGCAGCCTGGCATGCACCTCTTACTTCTACAGGAGATAATCTGAAACTCTGAAAGGTACAATTCAGATGACAGTCCAGAATTATATTAAATAGGCAGCCTGCCAACTTCAAAAGCACCCTGAAAACCCAAGAGTGCCAAGTTTTGGAGGTCTGAAACCCTTTAGACTAGTAAGAAGATTGTTCTTTGCAAACGACCTTGTCAGATTCCTTTAAAATTACACTCCTGATGCACCCATCCAATTTGCAGTGTCTAAAAGGCACCTCTCCCCACTGTCACTTTCATTAATCTGAAGTAGTTGTCCTTTTATATTCTCTTGTGAAAAGGCTGGCAGTGCTGCAAATTAACTGCTACATTTCATTTCCAAAGTAGAGTTCAGATGCGCCTATTTGCACTTTCCTGTTGGACCAAGAGAAGTATATGGCTATCTAAGGAGGAAAAAAACATAAAAATCAAAATATGTGCACTAAACTAAGAGATGAGAGTTAGAAATAACACCTGGGTGCCCAGAACAAATTTAATTTTCTTTCCATTTCTTCTATTAATGAAATTGGGCTGATTTTCTGAAGCAGCTGTGACTTACTGGTGCTCTGCTGCCTAAGCCTCTGCCTCACCATTTGTTAGCCCTGCTTCCAAAAACCTGCTGGCTAAAGTTCAGTGAAATTTGACAGAAACATTGAGATGACAAATGTAGTGAAGTCCCTGTACATTTTTTAAGAACTGGTAGCCAATTTCAGAAGAGAGCCAACCAAAGCTGGTTGTAATCGTTGCACCTTCCCACCAGTCAACCAGCATGGATTTAAAACCTGCAGAGCAGCCAACTAATAACCTGCAAACTGTAAACTAGGCCAGCTATCATGGACTTAAATCTGGACTAGCTGCACCACAGGAGGCAACATGGGAAGCACAGCCATATTTTTTGTTCTCCAATGAAAAGATGAGAGAGATGCACTAAGAAAAAGCAGCTTAAAGATATATATGATCAAAAATACTTCATTAGCACCACTGCTCACAGCAGTTTTGTTCTGCTCTTCCAGTGGTTGTATAAATCTGGAGTAATGCTGCTAAAGTTATTATTAAAAATAGCTGAAAGGGAAAACTTAGTCTCATATCATTAAAACAGTTTTCTTCAGATGTTAAAATAATGGTGATAATAATTCTGACACAGGAACATTAAAAGGATACCTGATTGATATTTTTACATGTAACCCACTGGGTTGCCTAAAGCACAGAATATGGGAAAATGAGGTCTACTAGATTAAAAGCTAGTTCACTACTGTCCTAAATAATTAAATATACAGTATTCCCCCAATGGCTTTGTCTAAGAAGAAAAAAATGTAGCTGGGAGAAATACAGTAACCAAATTTCTAAAATTCATCATGGATGCTTCAGAAGTCCCAGTTTGCAGAGACATGAATAGGTGACAGCATCCAGTGCCTTTGAAATAGTCAGAAAAATCAGTGTGTGAGAAGAGCTTGATACACCATTAGTAGGATAAAACACTGAATATATCAGGAGATACCTGCTTTAAAAGTGTGTAGCTAATTTGCAAACCAAGTGTAGGACAGATATTGAAAAAATAATGAGGAAATGCACAGTAATTGAAAGAGTTTATTACCATGACAATACCTCAGAGAAGATTTACTCTTCTCTGCTGTCTTTCTTTTTCTCCTTTTTTTTTTTTTCCTAAAAGACATTTATTTGAGGAGAACAATTGGTTTATATTTTCAGTCTTGAATAAGTCCATATATAGGACCTCCTGCAGAGGCACTGTATAAATTTACTTCTCTGTTCTGTGAGTCCCACACTCACAGTTTCATCTGTGGAGTCAATACAACAGATCCAAACTTCCACAGAAGTCAACCTTTGCAGCATCTCAGTTTGCTTTTACAAATATGGTTTCTGGAACATACTTTTCATCTCAGTTCTTCCCCAGAAAATCTTGAAATCTGTCATTCAGTGCTTGCAGACCTCTACCACAGTAGCACTGTGTTGGGCTCCATTTTTCACAGCTTGGTTTCGTCGTGTTCTGGTTAATCTTAGATCCCTTTGCCCCTGCCAGCAGCCAAAACCTTTTCTGATAGCTGCAGGATCAGGCAGCACACAGCCTCTGCTGTCAGCACATTAAGGCACCACAGGTGCCACAGTGCCCAAGGATGGGCTGGATCTCCTGAGGAACAGGGAAGCTTCTCCTGGCACTGCTGTTAACTCACCTATCCCAGCATGAAAGACCACGGTCTAACCCTTCCTTGTCCTTCACTTAAAATTCATGGCTTAAAAAAGGGTATTGTTATCCCTGCTTTGTTGGGGGTTCTTTCCAGCCCCACAGAAAACTTAAATGACAATGGACAAGGAGGATCTGTAAAAGTCACAGTATATAATTTAGGCTGATTTCAGAATTTTTTTTAGTGGTTCACATCTGATACTGGAGACCTGATTCAGCAAAGGAATCCTTATATCTACATAGTAGGAAACACTATGGTTTTCACTGACTCCTTATTATGTCAATCAGGGCTGACTGATTAAGTTTGAAAGAAAAATGGGATTTGATTTTATTTTATTGTCTTTTTTTTAACTCTCCAAGATCCAGCAGCAATTTTCTTCGCCGCAGGGGCAGGGAATTATGATTATAATAAAAATAACATAATATAATTACATTAGCGGTATCATATTTCTATTTATTATATTAGTTCATATATTGTATTAATATCGCAATCATATTTATAATTAAACTGACAACAATCCCTGCATTTGCTGACACTGGAATCACATGTTCCTGTTAATCCTCCTCCTGGCAGTCCAGTGATTAATGTGCTAGAGACATAGGGCTGTTTGACAGCTCCTGAAAATCCCTGTGCATCAACAGCTTAAAACAATATTAATCATTAGCATTAGCATTTCTCTGGCCCCAATTGTGGGCTGATAGATCTGTCCTCTGTTGTTCCTTTATTTACACCTTTTCATCACCACAGCGCTTGCCGCCTGAGGTTTTATTGCCCTTATAAATTTCCACTCCCTGCAGCACCTGAACGGTTTTGAAGTGACCCAGATAAGCAGGAGGGAGCTGGTGAATGCAGGAGGGAGCTGGTGAATGCAGGAGGCCAAAGGCTCCTTCTGTTGCCTCGGTGGCTGGGCCAGGGGGATGTGCCCATTAAACATCCCCAGCTCCATCCTGCTGCTTTGGGGAGCCTGGCCCACCAAAAAGCAACGCAGCAAACAATGCAGTGAACTTCTCTTGCCACCAATAAACCTGTCTGATGAAAGAGATTAATGCTGTTCTGAAAGGGTTGATGACTACTGAATCACCAATCTACCCAGCACTGAAATCAATCACCAGCATACACCAGGAATACATTTAGGTCCTTCTCTGCTCTCATCTTAAACTTCCACAAAACCTCTGTGCTTTCTATAGCCCTGTGCTCTTGCTCACAGGGTTTTACAGATTCTGTCTAGGGAATGCAAGCCTCGAGGATGTGCGATGAGATGTGGCTTTTCAGGCCGTGTTCACTGAATTTAACAGAAAATATGCAATCCCCAGCCAAACAAAGCCAAGCAGAGCCCACAGGATTCAGTACTGAAGGAATGGGTTGTAGGAAAATTAAAAGTTGGACAAGAGGCACTCATTGCAAGCCTAGGTGGTCCTTCCAAAATGTCCTTTCTACACTTTCAGCCAATTCAGCTGAAATCTGATGAGCAGACCTGCCCATTTCACCAACAGACATGAAATCACAACATAGAGCAGGACTCTTCATCATTCTTTGACAGCTGGAATAGCTCTGGCAACACTAATGGTATTCTGCTGCTTGCACAGGTTTTGAAGTACCCCAACAAAAAAAAAATTACACATCCTCACCAAAAGGCAAACACTCCTGGGACACAGCATGGCAGCACTATCACTGTATGATCAAGACCATAAATTTGAAGATTACACTTTTATCGGAAGGTGATCTAATTGGAAGTAATTTCTAATTGATTTTTAAATTAATGCTTTCTAGTTAAAGCTGCCTAGGGTTGTTAAGAAAAATAAAGTTATCGGAGTAAGATTTTGGTAAAGACATCAGGATGGTCTTTCCCATGTTTGAAAAAAAATCATTGACTGAGAGTTAACTGGGTTTCTTACATTTTTATCTTACATTTTATCAAATCTATGGTGAAGAGAATGAAAGCCTGTTGTCCTCAAAACATGTGTCCAGTTGATTCTCAGCCCAAAGGTTTCCCAATAAATCAAAGCTACAGGTTCCACACCAGGACAACAGGACCTCCCTCACCCCATTCCCTCCTCCTAAATCCTCACAAAACTTTTGGCACTTCACCCTTTGCCAGCAAATGTTTCCTTCCCAGATACATTTCTCAGAGCCTTGATGTTCCTTTCCCAAATAAGCTTTTTTATTGTTGCAGAGGGATTTGATCTGAAATTGAAGCCCAGGTCACAATCCAGGCTTTCTGAAACTTCAAAGGCTTCAGGCTTACATTTGTGAATAGAAGGTAGAGCAGCAAAGTTTGGATTTACACTTTGTTACATCACTGGGATGATTAGTACAGGGGGGCTTCATATTCACCATCCTTCAATTATCACATCCAGCTGCTTCACTCAGCATTTTAAAATTAAAAATAAAATAAAAAAAATTGGATGTAGATTATCCCTCCCAGAGTCCTTGAAGTCGTAAACTAAAGTAATAACTGCCCAAGAGAAAAGTGGGAAAATATCATTATAGCATTTTATGGGAAGCTGCAACTTTAGTCTCTTCAGAGCTGAGAAGGAATCAGTGCATCCAGGACAGTGTGGCAATGGCAAAGGACACAAAATAAAGTCACTATGTGGGGGTCTCATGGAGAAAGTCAAATCAATAAGGTAGGAGCCATCTCCTCTCTTGACAGCCCAGCCTGGAAATGGCCACTCAGACAACACATCCCATCCTGAGCATTCCCTCTGCAGAGCAGGGCAAACATGCAGGTCCCATTTTGTTCAGGAGCTTTGACACTTTTGAAACAGCAAAGCCAAAAAAATAACCAAACAATCCAAAAGCCGCAATGGGCAAAGAGCTGCTGTGCAGGATGGATCCCTGCTGGTGCAATAGCCCAGAGCAGTGACCAAATCCAATAAAATCAGCTGCAGTGGTATTGTTGGGGTGCAGAGAGGTGAAGTCATTTCTTCAGCATGACTTGGGCAGCCCCACAGATCCCATTCCCAGCCAGGATTAGATCACACAGCCCCTCCAGAAAGTCTGGCACACAGAGCAAATATTTCCTAGCTTACAATAACATGATCTTACACAGTTCTGTCTCTGAAGTGAGGGGGATGAACAAACATTGAATTGTTTGAATAATATTGGTGAATCAAGATTTCAGTTGGAGGGAATTCATGTTAGACCAATTAAATAGTATGTCAATTCCCTCTAATTATCTGTTCCTGCAGCCCACCCAGTAATTACACTTAATGGGTCTAAATCAAATCAGCAGGTTACCTGGGAAATAATTGGATTTATGTGCAATTTTTTAATGATCCTGAAAGATACCCTGGAGATTTAAGCCCCCTGTGTGTTCAGGGTTTGATCTTAGCCTTCAATGTACTTTGGATGTGGCTCTCAGAATACACTGGCCCTGATAAATTGAATGTGCCCACTCCCTGGCACCAAAGCCCACTGGTGTGGGACCACCATCCTCATCAACTTTTTAAGATTCTAAAACAAGATGGCCATACCCAGCCTTCCCACTGGAACCCATCTCTGGCCAGTGCTAAATGCCAAACTACATCTACACCAGGAGAGAACAACTCCAGGTTTCAGTGCTGCAGCAGCACATCCCCATTTTGAGCTTCAGGGAGCCTGCAGGAGCTCTGCTGGGGCTGTGGACAGCAGGAGGATTTGCAGAGGCATCCCCAAGGTAAGAAGTACAAACTGTGCCCTGCTGAGACCTGTGCTGTGCCTTTGACCATTCCCCCAAAGGGTGGTGCACATTAGAAACACATAAGGCACACATGGTATAGAAAAATAAAATAAACACAGAATCACTGAGGTTGCAAGAGACCAAGATCATTGAGTCCAAACTTTGATCAAACACACCATGTCAACTAAAAATAAAATCTAAGCTTCTGTACACTTTGATGAACCTTGGCCCTCAAGTCACTTGGTAGTTTGAAGTAAATCTCCCTTGCCCCAAACTGAGACAGAACAGAGCATTTTATTATTGATCATTTATCATCTCCTTAAACATCCCAAAGTTTAAAATTAAAAGTACACACATGTCGTGTATTTATTTATTTACAGACACAGAGAATTTGCAGGACTGCTGAACCCTGACACCTAAAAGCAGTTCCATGCACATATCTGAGTCCTGTAGGGGCAAGATGAGTGTCTATTAGACCCCAGATCCACCTGGTGGGTCAGAGGAGACCATGAATAGCACAAGGCTTCCCAAAAACCACACAAGCAAATTCATTTCTCACTGCTTCTAGTTAAGCATGCACTTCTCTGAGCAATTTATTTTAATTTCTAGAGGAGGTGAACTGCAACACCTCTGGACAAGTTTTCCCTGCTTCCAGCAAGAGCAGTCTCTGAGGGATGAGTACAGGAGTCATCCCCTCATTGCCCTGCTCCCCAGAGCCCCACCATCTGAAAAATCTTTGTCTTTCAGTTTCAGCATGATTTACTGTCCTCCCTGAAATTCTGCCCATGAGAAACCAAAATAGCACCTTGCCTTGTGCATGAACCCCACACGGCGAGCGAGCATCGAAAGCACTCGATTTCAAACGCAGGGAATGTCAGGGAGACAAAACTGCAGTGACAGTGGCTCGAGGGGATGACTGCACCATCTCATAATTCTTCAGCAAAGGTACAAGCAAATGCCACTAACTTCAGTTTTGCTTTCTTTCAAGAAAATCTTTCTCTTTGGATAGCTACCTCTGTTCAGAGCCTTTTGAAGCTTCAGCATGACTCTGACAATGGAAGAGCTTGGGTATCCTTATTTTGTGTTAAAGATGACTTGTCCAAACTCTGCAGGCCACTTCCCAAAGTGCCTCTAACACCTGTACTCAAGTAAATTCACATTACCTAGGTAGGTGCTGAACCCAAACACCTACTTCAGTGACACGATCATAACAGACTCCCTCAAAAAGCAACAAAAACAAATAGATATCCCTATCAATTCAAGACAATTCAGACCTTAAATAGCTTCTTATCAAAGTATTTCTGTTATGCCTGATGTTAAGACAGACAAATTCAGGAACAGAACCAAAAAAAATTGTATTTGTCTTTTGATAAAGCTATGAATCGAGTCCTGTGCCAGGCAGTGAGCTCTTCACAAGGGTTCTTTGATTACAACTCTGTGTGCTCACACTTTGTGGAACAGCTCAACACTTCATAGGATCACAGTCTTGGGGTTCAGCTCTTAAGCATATATTCACTCACAGCTCATAAACAATACTCAAATAGTCAATAGCCCAAAAAGCCCACCAAAATTTCTCATGGTCCTTTATTTTGCATTTTACGAGTGCATCATTCCTCAGCCCCCTCATTGGCCTTCTCCCTGCAGAAAGGTGGAAAGGCTTATTGAACTCTCAACAGCACTAGATACTGTTTGTGAGACTCAAAATTAATATTTTGAATCATCAGGGAAAGGCTGACTATGACCTGGTATCTCTGGACAGAGCTAATGCTCACATATTTCAAACATTGTTAGTTATCTAGTGGGTTGTGATTAAAAGTTTGCCCAATCACTAAGAAACAATAATTTCTGTCAGATTACCATGTTTCAGCCTGCAAACTTTGAGCTGCCTGAAAAATGCCTTGGAGAACTGTTTTCAAGCAGCTTCCCCTGCCCTGTTTCAGGAAAATCACCTACCCTACACACTGACAAAGTCCTTCTTTTCTACCATATCTGTAATTAGCAAAGAATACCAAGCCATAAATATTAATGCACACTTGGGTCCTGAAGTACCTTCAGAAGTTCAGCACAGGCCTCAATAGTCAGATTTTTCAAGCGAGCTTTGATACAAACCCTGCAGGTTCAGGAGGACTTGTCAGAACACCCAGCTAATCATCCCTCAAGAAATGCATTTCTCGCCCAACAAGGGATGCTATAATCACTTGTGAAAATCCCACAACAAATGCAGGTGCTTCATTACCTACTTCTGATTTGAATTCTACACAGACCTGGTCAGACCCCTTCACTTCATTAGCACACATCTCTGCCTGCTGGGGCAAAAAGTCTTCTTTTGTGCTGCTGATGGCAGTCTGAATGTTTCTGCTTTTGTTTTAAACCTTTTCTGAAGTCAGATCTGGTTTTCTCTCCTGTGGAAACTTTCTTTTTTTTTGTTTCTTCCCCAGAAATATTGCTGATGAGATGCTGGGGCCACATTAGTTATATCTTCTAAAAGTCTTGAAGCTGAAATGCCATGTCCAGACTAATTGCCGTGTCCAGTTAATTCATAGAATCATCAAGGTTGTAAAAGATCTCTAAGATCACCAAGTCCAACCATTAACCCAGCACTACCAAGTCCACTACTAAACCATGTCTCTAAGCACCACATCTACACATTTTTGACTTCCAGCCATGGTGATTCCACTTCCCTTGGACAGGGTAGAGCAAGGCAACTTGTTCCAATGCTAGAGCATCCTTTCAGTAAAGAGATTTTTCCAGTTTTTAGACACTATCTAAATCTCCCCTGGTGCATACTGAGGCCGTTTTCTCTTGTCATATCATTTGTTATTTGGAAGAAGAGGCTGATCCCCACCTCCTTTCAGATGGTCATAGAGAGTGATAAGGTCCTCCCTGGGCCTCCTTTTCTCCTCCTTTTCTCCTCCTTTTCAGAATAAACATCCCCCACTCCCTCAGGTGCTCCTCATCAGACCTGTGCTCAAATAGAAACGGGTCCTGTTCTCCAGCTGACATCAGTGGCAGTTTGTCCACATCAAACATGATTTGTCTCCAAAATAATGTATCTGCTTCCAAAGCCCTTGATGGAGAATGGTGCCTAGGCTGTGCTAACTCCCTGCTGGGGCCAGGAATTGGCTGAGAGGGTGTTGGTTGTCCTGAGCCAAAGCTGCCCTGCTCACTCCTCCACAGCACACATGACTGCAGCCCAGCATCCAGTCCCATTTAATTTAAACACAGCTAATGAGATCATGCAAAACACAGCCTGATCTGGGAGCAACTAAAAGCTGGATTCTAGCACAGCTGGGCAGATGAGGCTCTGTCACAGCACCATCACCAGGGCTGCCTGAGGCAGCCAGCTCTGAAGGAAAGCTTTGTCCAGGCAAGGAGCTCCCACTGCCCCTGGAGGGGCTGGAGGAGAGGGGACAAGTCCCTCTACCCCACCAGGACAGGAGGGAGGACACAGGTGGGGTCAGGAGGAGCCCACCCACCACTGACAGCATGAACTTAACAGTGGCAAAGGCTGGCACTGGCACCTGCAGAAACACTCTGAACTCTGCTGGCAAGCAGGGGGAGACAGAGCAGGAGCATCCCAGCAAGGCAGCAAGTGATGGGGAAAGGGGAAACACCTCACACTGGGAGTTACCTTACACTGAAAATAAAGCTGGGAGGGAACAAGAAGTCCTAGAAAGCCTCTCTGGTGAGTATTGAGCATGGAAATGCTTTGGTCTCAACAGAGCAAACAGATTTGGTAGAGAAATACTTACTTGGCCTGCACTTGTACCACACGAGGAGGTACTTGCCGGTCCCAGGGCACGGATCCATCCCGAACAGCCGGCTGTTGACGAGGAACTGGCAGCTCCGCCTGTCCTGGCACTCATCCAGCATCTTCTGCAGCCCAGGACACAACAAAAAACAGAAAAACAAAAGCACTTCAGTGTCCCCACTAAAGGGAATATCAAACAGACAAACTGCAGGAAAGCAGGGGGATGACGCTCAACACAGTGGCTACCACAGAGCCACGGACTCAGCACTCCTTCCACTGTTTCAGGAGCAGGTTTCCATCCCCTGGCATGGGTGCAAAAGAAAGGATTTGCACTGGGATGGTGACAGAGATTTTGAAACACTTGCATGCCATTTAATCATAATATAACACAGTACAATCCCAGGAAAAGCAGCTTTGAGGACATGGATCCACCTTGACAGTTAAAAGTAAAAACTCCAAGTCTGCCACCACCAATCTGCTTTAGATTTCTCTGGAGATATACAATTTCAAGACAGCTCTTGTCTCAGTTATATAAAAGCTGGTATAAATATATATATATAAATTGCTGGTATTCCAATAATTAGTAGTTGTGGTGGGAACACTGTTATACAGCCAGCTGAGTCAGTTTTTAATAGGGTTCATTCCTCTTCCCCCATGATTATTACATTCTTTTAGCTAAACTCAGGAAGGGGCTGTGAGTCAGGAGGTTCTCTCACAACTGGCATTTTGGGTCCTACCCCCTTTTCTGCTTTTCCTCTAGCGCTTGCTCCCCACTACCCCATTCATAACACTCACAAAAACTCCATCTCAGAATCCACAGGGGCAAGACATTCTGTCTCCTGCTAGAAAATAGCTTCATTAAGGAAGATTAATGATTTCTTTTAACCCTGTGATCCTCTAAAGCAGTAGTGGGGGGGCAGGGAATATTATTGAGTGGGGCAGTAATTAAGTTTTAAATTCAGCTGGATGGCTAGGGTGGTATTTATGTACTCCTGTAGAGCCCCTAAAGCGCTGAAATTACCATAATGTTTGCCTGACACACATGAACCTGTCAGAGCATTTTGAGACCACAGAGCGAGGTAATCCACCAGCCTCGTTAAGTCCCTGTGACACAGAGCTGTGAATTCCAGCCCCAAAACAATTAATTTTCACTTGCAAGGAGGCACTGGAAAATCCTTCCTCAGAAATTCCCCTAGGCTCCCCTGGTCTCTTTTGTCTTCTCTCTGTTCATTTTTCCTACACCCACCTCGATATTTGGGCTTTCCCACAATCTTCTCCCCGTGCCATTAACATAAAGGCTGTTCCTGCTCTACCATGTGCCACCCAAAACAATTTTCTCTCTGCTTCAGTGACTACTTTCTATTTTTGAGTTCTCCCTGGATGTAATATATAGAATCTTTAGCATTATAACTCTGAATGTCACGCTCTGAACAACAGCTGTTCCAGTTTCAAGTGCAATTTGAAGCCGCCCCATTTGCGGTTGCTCATAACTTCCTAAAGCTTTCACCTTTTGGGCTGACACATGCAGGAATTCATGCTTGCCTCAAGTCTGACCTTTATTTTAAAGTTCAAACCAAAACAATCCAGGCCTTTTCTAGCAGGCAGAGAACATATGCTGTTGTTTTCTACTTACAAAGGTAATAAAATGCAGGCATCTCATTTAAAAATACAGGATTTAGGATGGAAAGGCTGAGAGGTGAACACTGAAGGAGGTGCCTGGGAGCATTAGCCCCAGTTTGACCGTCACGTTAAAATGCATAGAAACAGCATATTCTTTCCTCTAGGCTCATAAGGGCTGGCTGCTCACTCAGCATGCGAAATTTAATTTAATGCAAAATCCAGTGAGTTGCAAAGGAATTTAAGCGATGATCCAGCACAGATATCTCTTTTCATCTCAAAAAGCAAAGAGCAACTGAAACAACTCTGGAGGGCTACACATATGGAAAGAAATTCTCTCCAAATCATTGTGCACCTGGAAGAATTTTCTGGTACTGGACAGCCATGCTTACACACAACTGGAACTAAGAATACTGAGCAAAGGAAAAGAATCAGCACCCCAAATGTTTCCTTTCCCTCTAAGGAAGATTTCTCCCCTCAAAGGCAGTAGACTTGGGTTTTTTCTCTACAAACCTGCTCTTAGCAGACAGATGGGCATTTCAAGAGCCTTCAGCATTGTTTCATGGGTGCTATAAAAACCAGCTGGAAAACTTCCCTGGGTTTCAGAAGAGTCTGAGTAAGGCCAAGAAGAAAACAACTTTGAAAACCTCAACTGAAATACCTCAGCAGCACTTGTTCATCTGTGCCTAGGCTCAGCATCAAGAGTGAAGACAATTCACTGACCTCAGAGAACCACAGGCAGCCTTCAGGCAGTGCCACTTTGTCTTGGCTCTGCTCTAACTTCTGGCAGCTCTTGCTTATTCCTTATATTCCACATAAGTGAAACCTCCTGAGTTTACTTCCTGTGGTATGCAAAGGGTGGAGCAGGGCAGCAAAAAACAAAGCCTTGGGGAGAAATTTGTAACTAAATTAAGGAGCAAAAGTCGTCCCTGACATTGTAAGCCTACAGAAAAAGGTGAAGTGTTCTTGGGTCTCAATATGCCATTTACTAATTTGTTATAGTGTTTAGCTGCAGTTCCAATTTAATTTGACAATAGCCATGACTGAGAAGTTTCATGGGGGGAAAGAAATCAATATTTCCTTTTCATTCACGTAACTCTATTTTACTTTCCCCAAAGGGCAACATTTTTCCTGAAAGTATAAAAAGAAGCATTAAGATTTCTGATTTCCTGTACACTGTTTGAGTAATGTATTATGCATAATGAAATATATCCATGAAGAGTAAAATAAAATTTTAAAAAATTCAACCCTCAGTGAAATACAATAGAAAATAAAGGCAAAGAAAATTAGCTGTAGTTGAAGGTGCATTTTTTTAATTAAAAATTAAAAATATGTTGTTACAGCAGTGTTCATGTTAACTTAAAATATTTCACATACGACTTTTACCTATCCTGGCATGCACAGAAATTCTTTCCTGCTGCTTTCATAAGTACCAGCATCTTCTTAAACACTGTGCAGAATATGTGTGACCAGATGGTCCCCCAAAGGTACAGCTCCTGCAAGTCCAGGGGTTCTGGTGTTTACCAGAATCAAGATCTTGTCTTTCTGGCCTCACTCTCAAAAATCACACATCCAGGCAGTATCAGAGCTCTGTCAGATGTCAGATGTTTTTTCTGAAGTATTTGAAGATGATCAGACAGGCTGACACCAGGAAAGCTGGGAGTTCACTTGGTAGTGAGGGAATGTCTTGAGCTCACACGGGTTTTGCCCAATGGATGGGAAAATGTAGGCAATTCATTCTGTTTTCCTTGTTGTTCTGGTTGTCGTTGTCAGCTGAAAAGGTGGGAAAACACAACCACAAAACCAACCAGAAATAGGCCCACAAACAATCTGGACTTGCACAGAAATAGCAGTGGGCTCACAGATCCATCCCTAACTGGGATGTACATCCAGCTCCTTATGTCTCCAAGCCTGGTAGATCCCTGACTAAAGCCAAATAAAATCACCTCCGTTTAGATTATATTATAATAATCACTCCAACTGAGGAAGGTGGAGGAGGAATTCAGGAATTCCTGTCTGGCATGAAAGGGGAGGGAAGACATGTTAATTGCACTGCACCATTTTATAATTGCGTTACAGTGGTAAATCAGGCCTGAGGGCTGACAGCCAGTGCTCAGGAGGGAAGTTGTGGCTGTTTAAACCCATTCCACTCCCTGGTTCATGACTGAGCTAAGAAGCTGCAAGATTTAGAGGAGATAAGAGAGCAAGAAAAGTGAATTCAAGTAAAACAAACACTAATCTAACCCCTGTGATTTATGCCCTGGATTAATCTCCCCGCAGTGACCCAGGTCTTAAAGCAAGGGCAGCCTCAAGCTCAAAATCACATCTTACTAGTGGCCACTGCAGATGAAACACATTTCTCGTACTCATTTTGTTGTGCTCATTAGCTAAGTAATTGCTTGTGCTCATTAGATAACAACCTTTTAAATGAGGATCTGGATGCGAGCTCTGCAAGGAGGCCATCCCCAGCCATTCCCAAGGGCACGCTCGATTTTAGCCTGTCTCTTCAAATCACTCTTCAAGAAGTGCTTCCCCTGCACACTTAAAATAAACCACAACTGAGCTTAACACCCAAGGCAATTAAACTTATCTCAGTTCTTGGTCCCCTGGAGCAGTTCATGGATTCAACACGCTTGGGGTGAAACTTTGGACCCATAGAACCAATGGTGAAACTCAAAGAGAACAAGGACTTTGCCACAGGGCTGCTCCCTGTACACTCTCCACCTTCAAAGGACCATAAGGATGACTGCAGGGCATGTCAGTCATGCATGAAATTACACAGAGGAGCCCTACTAAATAATTGCCCAAATTGTGTGATGCTGGGGAGAGTAACTCACAGAGCAAGTTGCACGAATGTATCAGAGCCATGTGCAGTCAAATGAAGATGGACAGAGATTTGTACTGAGAACTTGATGCAAGAAGATACCAGTAATTTTAAGCATTTTCAGGTCAAATTCAGTCCAGGCATGGCCATTATGGTGGAGTTACACCAACACTTACATTGGTGCACCTTCAGAGTTTTTGCAATGGGAAGAAGTAAATACAACAAACAAGGCAGCAGGAACTCTCCCTACAGCACAGTGCATTCATAATGGCTTCATGTCACACTTCATTTGAATTTTGGTACTCTTTTATGTACCCTAGAACACTGGTAATATGTTAAAACATGCTATAAACTTAGTGCTTTCAAGATGAGAACTTATTTACAGGTCCTGTTACTGTACACTAACCATTCATCTCTGTTCATGTAAATTATTGAAGTCCATGGAGCAAGAAGATTTTCCAAGAATCAGCAACAGGGAAGCACAGACTATATGAGGAAGTGAAATCCATGCTGATTACATGCCTGCCTGTGGATTCATCAAGCCTGCTCATCAGAAACTAGTTCAGCTTTGCCCAAATTACTGCTTTCCATCTGTGCATCATTTGAAGAAGAGATCAGAGGTCCTGAATCCTGATCTATAGCAGGTTTTAGGGCTCTACTATCTCTTACACTCTCCCATGGACCTTGCAGTACTCAGAGCAGAGTCAGCAGGACAGAACTATGTCCATATATTTGGTGATTCACATAAACACACCAGAAATAAAAAACTGTGAAATAAAGAACTGAAAACTGAGCATGCATTCCCTGTCACCAGCTCTGCTATGGAAGTAGTAAATGCCAGCAGGACAGTAGAGCAGACAGCAGTGGGCTGGGATGTTAAAATACCAGCAGGATTCACCAGTGCTCCTCTGGCAGGCCCTTGAAAGAGCTCAGAAACAGCAATTCACAAAGAGCAGCAACACATCCACCAAATAGAAGCATCTGATAAAAGCTGCATTACAAATATCACCTAATTAACATTACCTACACTTCCTAACAGTAGGAAACTTAATCTGTATGCAGGGTCAACTTCAAAGGGAGAGGAGGTCTAAGCTGAAGAAAAACAAAAGGATGTATAACCAAAAGTCATGGGATTAAAGAAAGGGAAAGCTTAAAACACAAAGTGGGAAAAAAAATCCCTGGGAGCAAACCATTACACTGTCAAGCAGGGTCTTAGTGGCAATGATGGAAGTTTAAATTTAGAGTAAACAAAGCATTAGGAGGCTTACACCCCAGGGAGCAGTCCTGCCTCATCAGGGAGACAGGCTGCACTGGCCACCTCTGCCTCCAGTGCCTCTTCTCCTGCAGGATATAATCACTCTGCTCTGATGAGCTGTTTCAGTCAAGCCAAAGAAAGACACAGCAATTTAGAGATTGTCTGTGACCTCTGCATCCAACAGTTCTATCTTCAAATAATTAGCTGGGGGAGCCACTTGCCAGAAAGTTCTGTCTCAGCTTAGGCAGATTCATGAATGAAACTGCACTGGTTCTGTGATTTTTTTAACAGCAACTTTGGCAGTGCTGTAACCTCTTCTGAACCCTGAGCTCACTGCTCACCATCCTCTGCAAAGTAATTAATATGGTCTGAAAAAGAGTTGCCCACACTGCTCTTTAGTTCACTGACATTTTTGAGACCGAAACCTTCCTTGTTCAAACTGCCTAGAAACTGGTGGAGTTCTAATATGCAATATAACAATGGGTTCTCCTCCCAGTGGTACTATGACCATTATTCTTGTTTTCTACCAATTTCTTCCTTCTTTCCCCTTGACCATCATCTTATAGATGTTCAGTCATGAGAAAGGGCCCTTTCTCATTCCTGGTGAGGCCATTTAGGGCTGTGACATCAGTGGGACCATGCAATGTCCGATGACTGGACCTGTCAGGAGCCATTGTCCTTGGCCTGCCAAGAAAGCTGAAGCAGTTGGGAATGTTTCCTTTTGCTTGGTGTTTTACTTTTAATCCAGAATAACTGGGGTAAACAAAATCCGCTTTGGAAACAGCAACACCAAGCCTCTCTTTTTGTGTTCAACAGCTAGCCTGTGCTTTGAGAGTCATTTCTGGAAAGTTTATCTCATCTTTCCGTTTTTTTGTTTGTTTGTTTGTTTTTGTTTTTGTTTTTTTGTTTTTTTGTTTTTTTGTTTTTTGGTTTTTTTTGTTTTTTTTTTTTGCTGTTTCACAGAAACCTTTCTGGAGGATGAAAATTTTTGAAAAGGGGAGGAAGAGTTCAGGGACTCCTGTGGTCAGCATGCAAGGAATCTGCTCGCTTTTGTACAAGGAATCTGCTCGCTTTTGTAGGGCTGCTGGAGCAACAGAAGGAGATGGTGGCAGCAGAGCTGTCTTGTCTCTTACCCAAAGGACAAAAGGAAATACCACATCAGCAGCACTAGTGATTCTTGTCACCAAGGACTGGTTGTCCTGGAGAGTGTTGAAAGAGAGCTAGGGCACAGGCCATGCCCACAGGCCCTCCCCAGATTAGCTAATCTTTCTAAGGGGAGTCAGGATTCAGCTCCAGAGCACCTTCTAAGCACAGCTCCTCTTGGGGAATGAGTGACACAGTAAAATACTGCCTTTGGAAGAGCATCTGCCTGCTGATTTCAGTGCCTGTGCATATGAAGAGAGAAGTTAGCCCTCAATGCCTTTGATACATTTCAGCACAACAAGTTAAGTGTCTCTCCAGGGCTTTCTGCTTTCCTTACAAATAAACGTAGTTTTATTTTCTGCCAATTTATCAAAATGAGAAAATTGCAGGTAATCAGCTCTAAAGTGTAATATAGTTTTCTGGTAATAAGCAATCATTTTAGCCAACCATCAGACATTCTTTCATATATACCTAGAGTGGTTCACTGCTGAAAACAAGTGGCACAGAAATACTGATCCATAATTCATCCTTCCAGTACATAAAGGGGGCTTGCAAGAGGCTTACAGGAAGGGTCTCCAGTCATACAACAAGGGGAAAGGCTTTGAGGTGAATAAGGGTAAATTAAGATTAGATATTAGGAAGAAATTCTTTACTCAGAGCATGGTGAGGCACTGGAACAGACTTCCCAGTTCTGGTTGTCCCATCCCTGGAAGTGTTCAAGGCCAGATTGGATGGGGCTTTGGACAACCTGATCTAGTGAAAGGTGAACCTGCCCACAGCAGGGGGCTGGAACAAGATGATCTTTAAGGTCCCTTCCAACCCAGACCATTCTATGAATCTGCGATGAGTCTATGAATGTCCAAATTCTTTGTGCATTTGGAAAGCTCCCACAGAATCTGACATTACAGTTTTAGAATAACAGAATTGTGCAGTCTGGGGTCACTGGGTCACTGCCTTAATGTCTCACATATTCTCCCAGGTGGTCTGCAAACAAAAACAAGTGACTAAAGAAAGGAATCCTGGCAACCAGTCACATAAAGCTGAACTAGTAGTGGTTCTCTTAGTGTAATCAACCCCTTTTTTTTCCCTTTTTAATACAGAAACAATGCCTGAACTGGACGTTTTACAGTGGAGAGAGATTGTAAATGGGAGCTTACACACACAGCCAGTGTTTGCAGGGAACAGAGTCAATAAATGCCCCTCACACTCCCTCCAGACCACTCTCCAGAGAAGCAGCAAATTTATACAGTCATGGCTTTGATTAGACACAGTGATTTTATATACTTAGTTATGAAGGGTTTGGTTTGGCTGACTTTTTCAATTACTGACAACCAGAATATACACACAATTGGTCCTGCCTGCAGCAGCCATATATCTGAGTTGCAAAACCACAAAAATACACGCAATTTCCTTGTCTACAGCTTTCCAATTTTCCTACACACATGCATTTCCTACCAGTGAGCTGCAGGCAGCTTGCCATTCAGCTTGTGGAGTTCCTGGCTTACCCCTCAGAGGCCTCACCCCCTCCAGAACTGAGAGAGGAGATGAGATTCATCTCTGGCATTCAGACTCATCCCACCTTGGACAATCACAATGCATGAAGGGCTCAAAGCCACATCTGGGGGCACCAAAGAGGCTGTGAGTCTCCTCCAAAAATACTCAGGAACTTGCCTGGGGTGACCCAAGAAATTTGTGGCAGAAGAAATAATATCAGCTGCTTTTCCAGCACATCTGCATCCCCAAAAATGGGTTAATAATAGTGTTTTGGTCTCAGTCATGTCACAAATGAGCTGCACAAGGGATCTGCTGCAGGACTACCTACAGGGACCACAATTCTCACTCTGATAAACAGGGATTGGGAATTACAAGTCACCTAAGTATTGAATGCAAAGCTAATGGGGAACAGGTCTGAGGACATAAAAAAAATGAGAGGCAGGTAAGGATTTCTTTTCAATTCCTCCTAAACCTAAACCATGAAATGGAAAGCCTAGGGTAACATCTTCCCTCTTCTCAAGTTCTTCCAGCTGCCTTAAGTGGGCCACTCGCCCACAAGGGGTGAGGCAATGCTCATAGCTGTCAATCACCTTGGTAAATCAAATGTTGCAAGTAAATTTTTCAGTAAATCAATAAAAGAAGGAAAAGCTAGCCTGTGCCAAAAGCTTTGTGCCAAATCTTTCTCTCCATGTTCTCCCAACCTAAACAACACAACTGCCTCTCAACTGTTTCATTGTGAACCTTTGTTATCGTATCTGGGAAAAGTTTCCACTGATAAGGACCACGTCCTCCCCTACTACAGCTCAGCCCTTTGCTGTGCAGTGCAAGTGTCATGAGGACAACTTCAAATCTGTCAGTTTAAGGGTTACACTGCAGTCAAACACCAGCCTTGTGCACATTCTTGAGAACTTACCACTGGCATTTAGTAGCCAAAGCACTCACATCAACTTTTTAAAAAATGCTGCAAATGTCTCTTAAAAATCCTGGAAGCAAGAGCGAGAAGTGATGTGGAAAACTCTGGCCTTTAGCCAAATTATAAAAGAAATTACTCACTAACCCTGTAGGTTCATTAATCTAGTCTGCTATAAATTTTTATTATTAGTTATTATTGATTCTAAGCCATAAACACACGGGATGACTGAGAGCTTTGCCCAAAAGTTTTCACAGTCCCAAATCCAGCACTTGGAAAAGCTTGTGCTTGCTTCAACACCCAGGAGCAGACCCTATTCATCTCAACAACATCAGCCAACCCGTGTTTCTAATTTTAGTTGTTCCTACTGGCAGTTGAGTAACACTGGCACTTCCAAATAATCCTTTGATTTTTTGACGTCACATGTGCTCTTGGGACGATACACAGAGACAACTTTCCCTGCACAAATGGACAGAGCAGATTAACTACTGGGGGATGTTAGGAGTTTAAGTGATGTATGACCACTTACAGTGGCCTAAGAGCCAAATGAGTCACAAGAAGTAAAGCCAAGGATTCTCTCTGGGTTTCGGGTTACCAAAGTAAAAGCCTCTTGAAGTAGGATCTAAAGCAAAAAGAATGCTACAGCAATTTCTGAATGTGTTGAAAAAGCTAATAACTGGGAAGGAAAACTAGAAAAATAATGCACTTCAAACCCAGTTAAACATAATGCAGTCCTGACATGTAATTCTCCTTCAACCACATTCCTGAACTGTTACTGACTAGAGTTTTAGGAAAACTAAGAAATTCACCACCAAAATCTAATTCAGTCTTGTCTAAACTACAAGGATGAATTATCCACTAAGCTCTGTGAGATGTCAGAGCTCCCGTGCTGGGTAGCTCTGCTTAATTCAGGTCTGTGCAGCACCAACACTGAGAGCTGCTGCCTGCCCAAGGAAAGGTGAAGTTCAAAATTAAGAAATGCATTTTAACAATACCTGAAGAGAAGTGCCAACTGAACAGGCAACATCTTCTTTAATTAAAGTTGCATAGGAGTGGGGATAGCGAGAAGGACACAGCTGATGACTTGGTACAATCCGGCCATAAAAAGAAGACTGGATGCTGATGGTAGTTCTGTGGGGACATCTCAGGGACACATATTCTCCATCACAGGCATGGTCAGTGTAATTCTTTAGTACCTGTGATATGTAACCTGCAAAAACCGTGACAAAAGCCATGATTAGTGGAAAGTAGTTAACATTTAGGTGATTTACAGCAGTGCTGCCAACAAACAAAAGAACAGGCAGTGAGGGATGCAGATTTTATTACTCATCTCACAATGGAGCAAAGGAGAGACATGATAACAGGGAGATTAGGGACACTTGGTGACTTGACCTTTAGCCATGTTTCATATCCTTAGTGGAAGCAACATTTGGATGCTCTAAACTCTTAGTCGAATCATACAACTTATTTACATCAGCATATCTGTCAAGTTTACAGGAAGTGCAGCTGAGCCAGACTCATCATTTGGACTCAATTTAGATGCCACATAAAATTTTTGACCCCTCAATACAAGACAGATTTCAACAAACTGGAGTAAGTACAGAAAGCCACCAAAAAACCTGGAAGCTGGAGCACTTTCCCTGTAAGAAGTGGCTTCTTCAGCCTGGAGAAGAGATATCTTTGGGGGAAAATAACAGCAGCCTGCCAGTATCTACTGTGAGGTATCAGAGAGATGGAGCCAGGATCTTCACAGTAGGAGAATGAGAAATATCAGGCACAAAGAAACAAGGGAGTTTTAGACCAGATATATGGAGCAACTCCTTCAGAGAGCATCAAGGAGTGGAGCAGCTTGTTCAGACAAGCTGTGCAGCCTACATTATTGGAAGTTTTCAAGACATTACTGGATAAAGCCCTGAGCCATCTGGTCTGACATTCTAGAACAGTAGGTTAGACTAGAGAAAAGAAGTCCTTCCAACCTCACTTTTCCTATAAACCAATGATCACAGGCAAAAAGGCCCAAATGCAGAATCACTAAGGGGAAAGATGGGGTGCAATTGGTTGTATGAGGTCCTGTTGCATCCCAGCACACCAGTCACATCTTTGATCTCCCTTCACATTTCACCATTTTAATTCTTCTGCCTGCACCTTGTGTTCTAGGCCTTTAACACTTCCTCAGAGCTTTGATTCCTCTCTAATTCTGCACAGTCACAACCCTTTTAGAAGGAAAACACTGCACAGAACCAAATCTCTCCTTGTTTCTTAGAGGATTATGTATCCACTATAATTAAGTTGTTGACAAGAATAAAGCAGGAGGACAAAGTCTCATTAAAATTGCACTGAGTCAAAAGGGCTGATTACAGTCAGGTTGCCATGGGAACTCCCAAACAATGCTGACTTTGCCACACTCAGGGAAGCCTCCCTGTTGCTGATACAGAGACATCCATACAGGGAGCACTACAGCACATCCCACATCAGCCATGGTTCCATTCAACCCCACAGGTCTCCCTCCTCTCTGCAATGGGTTTGAGAGTCCCCTTCCTACTACTGCCACCAACACAAGCTTCAAGCAGCCACAATGCCTGTTCTACCTTCCTCTTCCTCTGTGGAGGAAGACAGAGAGGGCAAGGTGGGATGGCTGCTGCTATACTCTTAAGTGATAGAATAGAGAAAAAAGACAAAGCAACTAAAAGAAACAATCCCTGGAAAAAATTCCTATAAGGGAGCATAAAACTTGGTTTTCAAAAATAATGACTGTTCTCTTGGTGACCCATAATAATAGAATGAATTAGGTGTTTACCTTTGCAAGTCATCTAGTCCAGCCTCCTGGACTTCAAAGCAGGGCCAGTTTAGTCCAGCTTTCCCAGTTCTGAATATCCCCAAGGATGGAGCCCCCACAGCGTCCCTGAGCACCCTGTGCCAAAGCTAAACAATTGTCAGTGTGAAACTTTTCAGAGAGAAGACTGGTTCCATTTTGTCTATACCTTTAGGTACTATAAAACAGTAATTAGATCCTGTTTTCCTAATTTTTTACTTCTAGATGACCCCTATCCAGACATTTTACTGGGAATAGCTCTTCTATGCGAACACGAAAACTTAGCTCACCAGTGCTGTGAAAGACCACTAGTCTCAACAAATTTCAAAATGTCTAAAACAACTACAATTGCTGTTCTTTGAGAAAACCAACGCACAGTAATTTAGCTTCATCATTCAAGCTGCCACTCTGGGGGCTGGATCCTCTGTTTTCTCTAAATTTTAGCCTGTAGTTCTTACTTAACAGTTCTGTTGCTGCTCTGCCTCGAGGTGTGTGCCAAATAAATATTTACTCAAATCAGCATATTCATTTCCAAGTCCCAAGGGCAACATTTGCTCACAAGAAAAAAGCTGAGACACAGCCCCAATTATCAGAGTGAGTGACAGGGCTGCACCAGATCAGGAAAAAGCACTATTTAATTTAGCGCCTTTATCTCACTTGTTCAAGGAAGCACTTGGGGCAAAATGAACTACTGGGGTGGACCTCCTTCCCCAGCTGGTGGAACACATGCCCTGGGGTGCTGCACACCTAGTCCTGGAATTAGATCAGCTCTCTCCCTCAAAAATAAGGCAACTATGCAGGATGGCCATCAGGGCAAGCAAACCAGAAATGGAATCAGAATACAACCCAAAATATTGAAATGCACTTTCCATGCTATTATTCCAGTGCATTAGGACTTTTCCCTGAGGCCACCCTATTAAGGAGACAGAGAAATACAACCAAAGTGCAGTCAAGACTCTTCTGTTTCCTCTGAATATTCAACTACTCTGTCAGAACAGCCTCCTACAGCATGCCTTTCATATTGCCAATTCAGGATCAGGGAAGGTTTCAGCCCCTGCAATTAGTGCAGATCACTTGTTGAAACAGCTCCTTCCTCTCATCTTCCATCAGCAATCTCAAAATAACTTGAGTTCACTCAAGCTCAAGATATTGAAGGGATTGAATGCTTTGATGGTGACTGACTCACAATAAACAAAGCACAGTGTCTGAAACTCTGGCACTGACCACTGTCAGACAGAAGATACTGAATTAGGCACAGGCATGGTCACGGAGGAGATGATGTTCTTCAAAGTGCAAAAGGCTGTAGAGAATTATTGCCCTTTTTTTTTTAACCTCTTTAAGTCTGTCATATTTTTACTATTTCATTGGTAGTTCTTTTGAAAGTGTTGGCATTTCACTACCCATTGATTCATGGTTCAGTAACCCAAAATCTGAATTCTTTTCAGGATCCTTGTTGAATTTTCAGTAACAAGTCTGCAAATAACCTTTTATACACTTACATGTGGTACCAGGGAGGGAACTACTGGGGTTCTTTTCTGAAGGAAATACTTAAACATGAAGCCAATGGCAGGTGTCTGAGAACTTTAATGGCACTTGTATGCCAAGGTAAGACAATATTAGAGCAGGTGGTAATTTGAGTTTTTCTTAAAAAAATATGTATTTCATTTGAAACCATGGTAAAAGCAACAAAGAAATCTAGAGAATTAAGCCCATCAAACCTTTTTAAAATGCTTTATGTTTTGAAAACCTGGGATAACAAAAACAATCTCTAAATGTTTTGGGGATAGCACTTCTCTTTTCTTAAGGATTGTGTCAAAGATGTGGAATCTTCGACAGTGGGCTTTCCTGCTCCCAAATTAAATCAAATTAACTCCAGAGTTAAACATCTCCTTAATTAAAAAAAAAAACAAAAAAACACTGTCACCACCAAAGCAGGGATTTACACTCTGGAGACAAAATAAACAACCAAAAACAAATGCATCACAAAAATTATATAATATTTTTCCAAGAAAAAAAAAAAAAGAAGGAAATGTTCCCTTCAAACAACACTTGCAATTTATTTTTCCAAAGTGTGGGGTTTACCTGCTATCAGTCATCAACAATTAGCCTACACTACTCACCAAGCGCAATGCTTAATGCTGACTGTAACTTTATCCCTCCCAGCAATGTCAGCTCCCAAGAATCATTTGAACCCTTGCCTCTCCAGGAAACTGTTGATCAATTCCCATTCAACAGTCAGTCCTAAATCCTAACACATATGGAGGAAAGAGAAACATAACAGTGTCATACAGAATATCACCATTTTACAGGAACTGTAAACCTAAACATTCTCCTTTATTACTCTCACGAGCTACAGCCCTTCCTTTTTGAAACCAAAGCAGCTGATGGAGCAGTTCACAAAAACACAGATGGCACAAGAGCTTCCACCCCATCCAGAAGTAGGAAAATACAGCCTCCAGTACATAAAGAGGCTTTACAACAAGTCCAGAGAGGGGCATTTCACGGGGGCACGAAGTGATAGGACAAGACAGAATGGCTTCGAAACAAAAAAGTCTCCTCTTAGACAGAAATTCTTTACTGTGAGGGTGGTGAAGCCCTGGCACAGGGTGCCCAGAGAAGCTGTGGCTGCTCCATCCATGGAAGCATTCAAGGCAGGTTGGATGGGGCTCTGAGCAGCCTGGGATGGTGGAAGGTGTCCCTGCCCATGGCAGGGGATTGGAATGAGAGGATCTTTAAGGTCCCTTCCAACACAAACTGTCCTATGATTCCATGAGTCTGAGTCTGTAACTGTTCTATGATAACACTAGAGCACAAAAACATTCATTCATATATCTCATTTAACCATTGCTGTCTAAAACCAGCAAGTTCTCTTCTCCTGCTTCCACTAAAACCAGTTCTAGTTTTGCTTGACAAGGCACCAGTGCCAATCCTCAGAGCAGAGATTTTGTCTTTCACCAGGGAACATCTCTGTGGGAATGTGCTGGAAGAATAGAGACAATCACAATAGAACTAACTCCTTTTACAGTTTGGATGTGATCCAAATCTTCTAATAAATTACAAGAAAATTCAAAGGTTTCTAATGGTTAATGAACTACTACATATAATTAATGCCAGAGCTTCATAAACATCTGCACTGAGCTAGAGCCAAGCTATTGTAAAGTCTTCTTAAAATATCCCATTTGGAGCTCTTGTGGTTACAAATACAGGAGTACATGCATATCATAGAGACAAATCAACCTCTTTAAAAAAAAGGAATTTATACTTAGAAATAAGCAATTTCCCAATATCTGAAACACATGGAGTCGCTGCAATTAACTGCTAGTGAATTAAATATTCCCTTGTTGCTGGTTGACACAGATTCTTTTATTTTTAATCCACTTATTTTCCAAATCCATATTGCCATTTTCTTCCAATTTCCTCAGCTTCCTTGCAGGTGTTATACAGATACTGAATGTGAAACTGAACTTTTTCCAGGAGATACCTTAATTGGACACTTTTCTGGAGTTCAACAACCCCAAATCACACTGGTTTTTAGACAGGCTGTGGACTGGAGAATTTCAGCTTATTCTTTATGGGCAGAGCACTGATACCCAGGACATCTCACAGAAACAGTGCTGAGCCAGTGGGGTCGAGTGACAGCCACGAGGATGGGCCAACAGGGCTGAAACGTGACCCCAGGCAAGGCTTGAAGCCAGAGCAGGGAACTCAATTAATGCATTTCATACCAGGCATTACTGATAATCCTGTGGTTGTAGCAGTAAAAGCAGCTCTCTCAAATCACAGAGCAGCCCAGTGCAGACAAGCAGGGTTTGTTTTGCTTTGTTACTAATGCTGGAGATTGAAATGTGCTATTACAATCCTTCTACAGAGAGATTTGCTTTCAGTTCAGCTACTCCCCAAGCCTTTCACCTTTCAGACACCATACAGCTCTGAACAAACCTGAATATCTTGTGAGCTTATTTAGGAAAATATTTTTATTTTAAGTCAATAGTTCCCTGCCCACTATCTGATCTTCTGTATCTCAGCTCCAGCTCCAAACAGCATCCAGTGTTAACTCAGAAAAATGGTCTTGAAAGAAGAGTGAATTTAGAACTGCAGCTGAATGCCGACATTTCAAGGTTAAACAAGGTAAGGTTTTGTAAACGCTGATCAGTATTTCATAGGTCTCCCAGGTTTGTGTAGGGATGAGAAAATACTGGAAGTTAGATTGGTGAAGGCTAGAGCTGCCAGGACTAAAAGCACTGTCATTTTCAATTCTGCAGGCATGAATATCACACAGATACTGCTGAGGATTATTGCTAATTATTCCCTTAAATTCCCTAACTCTAAACTCCTACAAAATTTAACAAACACTACTTTTCCACAGACAGTTGGGATTACTCTGGAGAATTAAAAAAGCAACTCCAACTGCAAGTATTTTTGGTCTAGAACTTCAAACAATCAGTATAAAAATCAATACAAAAGATCTTTTTTGCTGTTTGAATATCATCTTAGATGATTTTCTTTGACTGTGGACTGTAAGTCCATAGTTTCTTGAGAGCCTACTTTTTTTTTTAAACAAGTTTTAAAACCCTTTAAAGTTATGGGGATTTCTTTTTTCTGATATTCCACATTTGGAAAAGACAAATAGACAGAGTTTTAAAAATTATCTTTTTTATTATTGTTCTTGAATCAGGGAATATTTATGCAGGAGTCTGCAAAGAGATCCCTCTGTGTGCTTCCCATCTGTGTGAGGTGGCTGGGGATCACAGAGCTGAGTGCTGCATGGACTCTCTGGGCTGGTTCTCAGAGGATCCACACTGAATGTATGTGCATATTTCCACTAAGAGGCTTCCATCCTGCTCAGCTGGAGAGGGGAGCAGGATGAGCCCAGTGGTGCTGTTTGTGCTTGTGTGGAAGCTGATGTTTCTGCCTGTGATCCCAGTGATCTGCCTGACCCACCCACACTGTCAGGAATAGCTGCTCAGCACCACAGCTGCCTGCAGCTGGGGACTAAAAATTCCATGTGTCTGTACATGTGTGTGTGTGTATATACAAGAAATGTATTTATACATAGACATATGCACACACACATGTTAAAAAACCCAAGGAACTTTGCAGAATATTTTACCTAATTTAAGTTGCAGGAGAGCCAGAGCCCCACTACAACTGAGGAGTTCATTTTTTGCAGTACTACATTTCTTAGAATGCTTTGTTAGAATACTGTCATAACTTCATAAATATTAATATATTATATAAGTAATATGTTGTGTTACAGCATTATAAATATTAATGTCTTGCTTTAATTGAAAAAAAAAAAAAGGATAACTTGCAGTGGTATATATTCTGTGTCAAATGCATAAAGTACATTGCACATAGTGCAATCAAATTTACAAAATACATCTTATAGCATAACCAGGTTGTCTTGGGAAGCCTTATGGGGTTTGTTCAGTACTCAGAGAATGAGAGCTGTGATTTTGAGAGAGATTTAGCCTGTACTTCCAACAGCCCCCAAAGGTCAATTCCACGCACTGTGACAAGCTGGGCACTATTTCATTCCAGAGGTGCAGCTGCAGTAAGGCTTAAGGTCATTGCTTTACAGCTGAGGGAACTGCACTGCTGATACTTCCTGAGCTTCAACTGGATCCTTCTCCTTGGCTCTCAACCAAGTCCTTTCCAAAACACAGTCATACCACACATAAATCACAGCACTGCTCACTCTGCCCTTGCCACTGCATTCTAAATAGCAATAAAGAACTTACACCACCGTGGCCATGCAGCTCTTCTAAATTAAGTTATAACAGATTTATTTTATTCAAAGGACAGTTTTATCTAGGTGGTTTATATACAAGAGATTTTTAACAGGAAAACGACAGTGATATAACTAGTCTGCCATAATTATATCCATATAACACTTCATGATACATTCATGACTACTGATGCACCTTTCTTCATGTAAAAATGTCTCACTGGTGTTCATTTGGACTTGAATTTCCACAGTAAAGTCCTTTTGATCCCACCCCTTCAGCTGATAAATTCTTATGAAAAATTCAACATTACAAAATTAAAATGCAAGTGCAAAGAGCCTAGCTAAGAAAAAAAACAATCCTAAAGCTTGCTGTCTTTCTGCAGACAGGTTTAAGAGCTCAAACAGGATCTGTCCCCACATTCACCTTTCCTAGAAGCATCACAATGGTCCTGGTCCAGACACTAAAATTCCTGAAATCAAATTTGTGTCATTTGGCACCTCTATCTCCATCAAATCCCTTCTTGGGCTCAGCTGTATCACAAGTCAGTCCTGGCAAGCACAGTGCCTGTGACAGTGAGACAAAGCAGCAAATTGGGAAGTTTGGGGATGGTCCAACTTCACCAAAACCCAAGCTTTCACCATTGCAAACACAGAGGGCAGGGTTTGGTTTTGTAGAGAACATGCAGCAAGGGAACTTTAAATCAGTATCCCACTACCACCTGAATTAATAGAAAGCTTTTGCAAACCATATCACACTCGGACAAAGACAGTGGTTATTTGACCATGCAAGTGACAGACAAGACTTTATGCACACTGACCAATTCTTTAAGCAAATCAAGAAATCAGCCATGACACCAACACTGAAAACAGGTTTCTGCCCATTCAGAATAAATTATTCTGGCAAGGCTATGAGTCCAGGGCAATGGCAGATTTATTTAGACCGGGGTAAGTGGCAGGAGGGAAGGCAAAAGTGCATAACCCCACAGGAGGTTCTGCTAAAGCCATCACAAACAGATGTGAGTGCTTTGCACACAGTGCCAGGAGCCAGCTCTGGGGCTCTCAGAGTGACCACACATCCCTGGAAAATGTAGATTTCAACTGGCAGGTGAAAGTGTTGGACAATTCTTGTGATCCCAGAGAACAAATCTGAAATCCTATTACCTTGCACGAAATAATACAGTGTGACTTACCTGTGCAAATACCAACTTGGTAGGGAAGAGTTTTCCTACAGGAAAATTCTTCCAATCAGTTTGTAGTGTCCCCCACTGATTTTTAAAAGCAGTTCAGCACTACAGTGGTCATTTTTATTAGAATCTTTTTTTGCCTTGCAAACTAAAATTCAAGGCCTCTCTCATTTGGTGCTGTGCAATGATAGGTAGGGTTGGAAAACTCAGGGAGATCAAATCACTGGATTGCTTTTCCACCTGGCAATTTCTCCAGCGAAAAAAGCAGAAAAATTTGGGGAATAATGACAAATCACAGCCTATGTTTGGAAGAGCAGCTATTACTCACGGACATACAGCATGAGCTCTTGTGAGACACTGCAGAGAACCCATATTTGTGATTTCCCTCCAGACTAGAGACCTCGTGCTTAATTCTCCCAGAACTCACCTCCCAAGACAATCCAAAAGTTAGGCAAAAGCTTGTTTCCAGCACTGGGATTTTCACATCTCCCTTTTCCTTCTGCTTTACATTCCATATGTTATTTATTTATCTTATTGAGGGTACATTTGTCAAATTTAATGAAAGCAACAGCTCCGAAACAAACTTGCATCCTTTTCCCCAGGACCTGCAGTAAGAGCTATGATGCTGCCCTCTGCATGACCTTTGCCTGTGAAATGCATATTTCTTTTTGCTTTGGCCAGGCCTTGGCAGCTTTATGAACCCCAGGAGAAGAAAGAAAATGAGTAGAGACTGAGACAAGATAGAAAAGGCTAAACAGTGAAAGGATAAAGCAGAGTAAGGGAAAAAGAAGGAAATGAAAAAGGGAAAACAAAAGAAGACACAGGTTAAAGTAGACATATAAAAAGAAAAATCTTTTTCTCATTTGTCATTTAGAAGTGTGGTCTCAGGAGCTTATCCTGACAGCAAGAATCACTGGAAGGATTGTGGAGACTGGGTCACTTGAAACTGAAGGAGCAGAGAGCAGCCTTAAAATAGTAAAAAGGAGAAAAGATAAATATTTTGAGCAAGACTATCCATTTGTAAGTGACCTGTCCTTATGTTCTCATGTGGTCTATTATTTCCAAATCATACCTGCTTGCAAAAAGGTAAAAAAAAAAAAAAAAAAAAA
>PYHW01010395.1:515684-535093 GCA_013186435.1 Turdus rufiventris | reverse complement strand
AGGTAATTATTCTAATAATAATTTCTGATGTGCTCTATCAGCATCTGCTGTTTAAGCCATCGACTTAAGCCAAGAGGGAATTTATTATTCACCACTGGACAACTTTAAGCCATGATAAACGTTGTCAGGATAGCAGGAACGATGATTTCACAGGTAAATTGCTCTTTTATTGTTTGATATAAACAATACTATCAATAGACAGGCATCTTGAGCATCACCAGTCCAAGCTGTGACACTGGCCAGGCAGTCTGAACTCACCTAACCCCAGGTTACCACATGTTCCTCCTGGAAAAGACAGGAAATTAGCACTTGGGACTAAAGGCAGGGCCATCTCTGTATCTTGGGCTGAAGATCAAGTATTCATGCAGGAGTTTATTTTCTACCTGCTAAACAAGCTGTGCCTTCCTGGTGCTCAAGTGGAAAGGTTTGAGCAACCTGGTCTAGAGGAAGGTGGCTGTGCTCATGGCAGGGGGTTGGAATGGGGAGGTCTTTAAGGTTCCTTTCCACCCAAACTATTCTCTGATTCTGTGCTCAAGAATGGTCACCTCTGGCTGGAAGCCACAGATGGACTTCCAGTACACTTCATCTACATTTCACTTGCACCTCAGTTTTCCAGATATCAGCTGAGGAGGATCCTACATCTATATCATGGGAAGACCAGGAAAAAAAAAAATTCAGGACCTGTGAATGTGAAGTAGCAGGGGTCACAGAAAGGGGATAAAGAGATATAAATGCAAACTGATTTTTATTCAGGACCACTCAGTAGTACTTCAGGATGTGACAAAGGGATACACAAAGAGAGGGAACTGCTTCGTCTGGAATATAAGTTAATAAAAATAATAAAGACATCTGACTAACAGAGAAAAGCCAGAACAGCCCCATTCTACCACATCACCCAAACCAGCTCTATAAAGGCAATAAGACAGAACACAAAAGGTATTTCTCCCCACCTTTTACTGAAGCCATTCCCCATATTTGCAACTTCTTTCAGGACAGAAATAATATTTGGCTTCCCTGGCAACGAAGAACAAAGGGACAATAGGAAGCCGCCAGGGGAATTTATGAAGCCGGGTACTGCACTCACCCCTGTATGGGGACAGCAGTCAGGCAGGGCAGACAGGCCCCAGTGAAACAGCAGCTAGAAAAGCTTTCTGGCTAAAAGCTATTTGTGCTGCTTTGACACAGAGCAGTTGTTTTGACTCATAAGTTAGAGAAAGGGATTTCTTTAGCAGAGTAACACTTTGAAGAGCTCTTTGCCTCACAGCTGTAACAGCAGCTACAGCCACAGTGCACGTTTTCCTTGTACCTATTGTATTCCAGACCAAAACATACCACAGGCCCAAACAGAGTCAGGGGCAGCTGCTGGAAAAGTCAGTGAGGATTGTGCTCATATATGGAGAGTGTTACAGCAAAAGTCTGTGATTAAACTGCAAGACCTGGGAGCATTTCTGAGCTGTACCCCAGCTCCATGCTGGATTCAGACACATCAATCCTCCCCAGAAAAGCTGATTTGTTTTTTAGTTTTTGCTTGTTTGGATTTTTTTTTTTTCTTCAGACACCTTAGACTGAAGAATAGTCCCTCCTACACTAATCTGGTTTGGGTCAGGATAGGGACCTGTACCCAGTTTTTCTGCTGTTGAGGCTAATGTTATGTTTTCTAACACTAAGGAACACCTCTGAACCTGTGTATGGCATCTGCATACTTGCAGATGACACAGAACAGGAAGGAGCAGTTGATAGACCAGATGGTTGTTTCATCATTCAGAGAGAATCCTGAAAGTCCGCAGAAATGAGCAAACAGGAATCTCATTCATTTTAACTAAAAGAAAATGTCAAGATTGCTCATAGGGAGGAATATCCCTGTGCACCATGTTGGGGAACAGCAGGCTGAAAAGCAGCTTGGTAGAAAAGAACCAGGGTGTCCTGGCAGATGCCAAGGTGACCGTGAGCCAGTAATGGGCTCTCACAGCAAAGCCAGGCTTTGGTAGGGGCATCAGCAGCAGGTCAGGAGAGGAAAAGCTGCCCCTCAGCACTGGTGACACCCAGTTGGAGTGTTGTGTCCAGTTCTGTATATCCTTGTGCAAAAAAGAAGCTGACACACTGGTATGAATCCATCAAAGGGCCACAAAACTCAAGGGATGGAGCATCTGTTACATCACGAGAGGCTGAGAAAGCTGGGACTGCTTAGATGGACAAGGGGGATCTTGTCAATGTGTATAAATAACTGATGGGACACGGAGTAAAGAATAGAGCCAGGCTCTTCTCATTGGTATCCAGTGAATGGAAAAGAAGCCATGGGAACAAATTCAAATATAGAATATTTCATTTAAACAGGTGTGTGTAACTGTGAGAGTGATTAAACTCTGCTGTGGCTTGCCCAGAGACATCATTGAGTCTCCAATCTTCCAGATTTTCAAAATCCAGCTAGACAGAGCCCTGAACAACCTGCTGTAGGTGATCCTGCTCTAAGCAGAAAGGCTGGAAAAGATGATCTTTGAGGTCTTTTTTAACTAAATTATTATACGATTCTGTGATTTCCCAAACTCAGTCATTCTGTGATATAACTGCTTCTCAGGATTGACAAGCCCCAGTCTCCTCTAAAACAGCTTGGGAAAAAAATAAACAAACCTTTATTGAGGGTAGAAATTCTGTTTGTCGTGACCCCAGATGCATCATTTCAGCATTTCAGCATCATCTCAGCTCTGCTCACACAGAGATGCATATTAATTACACTTGAATGTCCTGCAACAGAGCTCAGGGAAGCAAGAAAAGGCTCTCCCAGGTACATCTCCTGCACAAGCAGCATCACTGGCCTTTATAAATAATGTTATCATTCAACCAAAATGCTGCTCCAGACAATGGAAATGGCACTTGGCACTCTGGCTGCTGAGTAAGCACTGGAACAATATCACCTTTCAGGATGTGTTTAGTCTTCACATCTGTGTTTATTAATTAGATTTACTCTGATGCAAACATGGAGAGTGCTACAGGAACAGAGTTTAAGATAACGAAATCTGAAAAATTTGTTATGAGTTTTACGTAATGACTTAGTGTCCAGATGTTTCACAACCAAAATCATTCCCTTGTAACCTGTTTGACTACTCCTTCTGAAGTTCTGTCTCCCAGTCTCAGCAAAGACCTTCCTGGATCACCACAAGCAATCTCTCAGCAAAAAGAAGAAAAACAGCACACACCCAGCCCAGGTCTAAAGTGCCACACAGTGAAAGTTCTGCCAAGTTTACTGCAGGTACTGAAATTTGGTGAAAAATCCCAAATAAAAGACAGTGTAAATAAAATAACACGTAATAGGAGTAGTAAAAGTTCTGTGAAAATGTAAAAACCAATATTTATTAATAACCAGAAAAAAAGCCCTAGGAGCTGTTAGGAAGGAATAGAAGGCAATGCAGAAACCACCAGGGTGTCACTGTATAATTCAATATTCAATATTCATACCCAGATGAGTGTCTCCATTTCTAAATCCATGTCCCACCTCTCTCCCCACTTAGAAAATATGCAGAGAACTCAGAGACATTTAAGGGCAATGTGTTAAATTGCAACTAACCCTCTTCTACCTGGAAGACAGGCAACTGGGAGGTGGGAGAGACCACACATGAAGTGAGGAAGGGAGATGAAGGGATTGAAAGTGCTGTCTCTTTCAATTAAAATAAAAAAGTGAAATAAAAGGGGGCATTTTCTTACTGTCTGCAAAGCTGAACTGTGGCACTTGTGGCCACTGTACTTCTGCAGGTCTCAAACATTCACACAGACTAAAAAACACCCATGAACAGAAGAAAAATCCATCAAGAACCAATGAACTCACATACAGCTCTTGATTTAAGAAGTTCTTGAGCTGTGAGGTTGGTCAGACTCTAGAACAGGCTGCCCAGAGTGGTTCTGATGGTCCTTTGTCTCAAGCTGGTCCAGCTGCTCTTGCATGATGTTTAGTGTGCATACATCTCTGCAGTGCCTATACACAGAGTCCAGGAGCTCAGATGAGGAAATCTGCATGGTAGACTCTGAAAAAGTTAGGCCAGAGAAATCCCAAGCCTACTTTGCACTGAGTTTTGCTCTCAAGCTACCCAAAATATCAGAACATAAAAGAGTAATAATAATAATAATAATAATAGTAATAATAGCAGCAATAGTTGAATTCTCTGGAAATAAGCTGGAGCATATTTAACATGTTGGTACAGCAGAAAAGTCAATAGGCCTCTATTGTTAGCAGATAAATAGTGGAAAGGGACAGGATTGTCACAGTCCCATGAAGACTGGACTTTGCAGAGCACTTCAGAATTAGGTAGAGTTTTATTAACTGAATCCATCAATCTGATTACAGTATCTGTCCCTGTTTCTGTAGCCTGGGGTTGTGGTACTGAGGTGGATTGTATTAAGCAGAGTTAAAGACAAAAGAGGAGGGAAAGTGAAACAGGAGAACACTGGAAAGCATGGAGATGAAAGACACACAGGAAGGCATTGGATTAATGGACAAGCAGTTACGTTGTGATCAGCTAATGCACAGAGATTAGCATGCAAGGCATTTTCTGAAGAAAAAAATACAAAAAAAAAGTCCTGTCAGCCACAAAGTGATGTACAAAAGACAAAACAGCCAAATGTCTAGGAAGCTGTAACTCCATCTTCCTTCCACTGCTTCTCATGTTTGAGGTGGGAGCAGGGTAAGCCAGGAGAAAGGTCAGGGGATGAAACAACAGAGGGAACTGGCAGAATGCCTGGGGTTCTGTGGAGCAGAACTGTCCCTCCCAGAGGATAAACCAAGGGCACAAATCTTGGGTTTCCACAACAGCCACCTAACAAGGAGGGAAAGTTCTGGGATACAATTTCAGTGTAGACATTACTTTCTGTGCATTGAGGAACAACAGAACTGTTATATCTTGGCTAAGATGTGGGGGGAAGCACCAAAAACCTTCTGTAAATTGTTTTTAAAGTCATAGGGGTCAAGCAGAATTATTCTCCAAATAAAAACAGAGCATTTAGGTGGGATGAAAACCTTCCTCAGGACTCCAGAGAGTAGAACAGCAAGGAATAATTGCCAAAAACAAGTTAACAATTCCAAAAAGCAGCTTCCAGAGCTTAGTGACTCTAAGATCTCACAAGACTGAAATAATTCCTCTCAGCAGCTTTTGTTTCCCACAAGAAAAGGGAAAAATGGTAGGCTCCTGGGATACTTCCCATCTGGGAACAACAGCTAAAAGAGACTGATCTGCTGCTCAGAGCTTCACATACAGCTCTGTGATCCAGGGATTTCCAAAACCAACAGTAACACAAAGAGCCTTTCAACAGCTTGTCCAACTGAGGCAGAAGGGCTGGTTGGAAGAGTTTTAAAGTCTATTTCTTTCTATTAAGACACTAGACCTAACACAGTGCAATGGACTTACTCTTCATTCAGGCTTGACCCAGCCTGGGTATCAAGATGTTTTTCAGATGAGACAGAGGGGGACAGGATCATTAACAATTGAAGCAACTCTCAGCATAGCTCAGGTGCAGACAGGACACATGGCTGTTATCTCATGGTCACTCCAACCCTTCACCTAATTCTCTATCAAAATATCAAAGGAAGATTGAAGGGCACAATCTTCCCAAAAAGAGCTGCAGGTAGCTGATCATGGCAACCCTTCCAAAGGCAGAAGGAAGGCTTGTGAGCTAGAAGCTTTTGAAGTGTTTAACTAATATGCCCATCACTAAGAAGGGTAAAATTGACTCAAACCCAGTTTGATGTTTTCAGGTGACTTGGAGCTTTAAAACCACAAAAATCCCCCATATTTTAGCACCACATCACACTCCTCAAAATTGGGTCTGAGAACATTTCAGGGGAAACATCCACTCATCTGAAAACTGGTGTATATCCAAAAATGTAGGAAATGGGAGTTTACCCAGTTCTGATGTGGGTGATACAAAGCTCACCCACTTCTGCCTTCCCTGTTTGGAATACTGAACATATTTACCAACACAATACTCGCAATATCCTCATTCAAACCCAAACTCCCACACCAATGAGGAGAACATACCTGCTCTACCCTGCTCACACCTGCCTCGCCACCCACCCCTACAGAAGCAGATCTAAGCTGAGACAGGCTGTTTGAGGATGCTATCTTGCAGGCATCAGCCTCATAATAGGGCAATTAAATTTACATCAAAATCTGAACTATCAATGTTTGCATCTCTAAATAAGAAACAGTCACAAGGACAATTTGTGAACTGTCCCAGACCCTTTTACCATGAAATTGTGTAATCTCTGTCCTTGGTGTTGCTCAAAACCCAGCTAGAGACCCTGAGCAACTTCAAAACCTCTGTGGTTACAGCTTTGTTCCAGCTCCAGGAAAGCACTTAGAGACACTCCAAGCATGTGCTGAAATCCTCCTCGCTTCAGCAGCCAAGGGACTGGTGATTCCTATCTCCCCAGCACTCATGGAAATCCCAGCCAGACACAGATGCTGAAAAACTGAGGAGAGTTCACCCAGAGGACCACCGAGATGATTAGAGGGCTGGAGCACATAACACAGAAGGGTAATGGAAGTGTGTTTAGTCTGGGAAAGATTAAGGGCAGGACCTGACTGCAGACTTGCACTTTCGAATGGGGTTGGCTACTGAAGAGAAAGCCAGATCCTTCCCAGAAGTGCACAAAGGGAGGACAAGACACAAAGGCCAGAAGCTGCAACAAGGGAAAACCCAACCAAGCTAAATTTTTCACTACCAGAGTGGGTAAATCTTGGAATAGGTTGCCCAGATAGCCTGTGGAAGCCACATCCTTGGGATATTTTCAGGGTATATTGGACAAGATCACACCATTCTAACACAATTTTGAGGTCCTCCTTGTAGTTCAAGCAGGGGCTTGAACTACAAGACCTCCAATGGTCCCTTCCACCCTCAATCCTCTGATTATTCTGGCTGAATTCCAGCCCCTTAAAGGTGTTTCATTCTCTCATACAGGCATAACCACATGGTACAGCAGCTCTCCACAGGACAGGTATGATTTTCTGAGTCAGGGAGCTACTCCTTTATCTCTTCTTTCCCCCACAAATCTTAATCAAAGTTTCTCTTGCCAAAAGATAGAATGGTTTATTAAATGTGTTTTGAATAATTGGGAGAATTAAAGCTTGTAATAGTAGACTAATTTCTCCATCTCCTGCTCATCTTCAGGCAGCTCCTAAGATTTCCATAATTATCACAGTCTGCTCTGTTGGACTGCTGAGAATTAGTTACAATCTCCAAGCCTTAAAATTGTATTTCATACTGCACATGGCACTTCTGAGAGGGAGGAAACACTGAGCATGTTAGGAATCAGCCCAATGGCAACAATAGGAGCTTTTGTACCAGGGAATGGCATGTTGCCTGGGAATGGGCCAGAACAACAAATTGATATGACAGGCTTTGCCTGCTGTGGAAGTATTAAATCTCAGCTGATAGTGGAACGATCACCTTTCTCTGAAAAGCACTATGATCTGAGCTATGCTGCCCCTTAACATAAAATGTAAATGACCCATGGACACAAGGGGAAGCTGGTATAAGCCCTATTCAGCCTGGAGGCTGGGAAGGTCATTTCCTAGCCAGTTCCTAAAATTAAACATAACAATATGCAACTCTCCCTGTCCCAGACAAGTGAGTCTCTGGAGCAGTGAAGCACAGAGAATTAGATTCAGGAGCACAGGTCCTCTTCTCAAAGCCTTTGTTTGCACATCAGTACACTCAGTCAACTCCTTCATTACAGCCAGGACTCCCTTTCCTCAGGGCTATCAACTTATACCAATGCCCACTTCCCACAAAGGTAAGGGCTGGTAGATTCAGCTAAAGCAGCAAAAGCCAGTAAAATAGAAAGTCCTCAACGATAACTGAGCCAGTGTCACTTGGGTACCTCTCTTCTCCCTCTGCTTAGCTATTTGGACTAGTTCAGGCTCTGGAAAAATCCCAAGGCTCACTCATTGACCGTGAGGCAGCTCAGCAACCAGGGGTGTCAGTGTCTATCCCAGCCTGAAAATTACTTTTCCTCTGCAAGCAAGGTGGGGAATGCATTTGGCACTGCACTGGACATGTTGCAATCCAGGACTTCATGCTCACTTTAAGTTAGGGAGAAGAATTTTTTAGGCATTTGTAGAGAATCTCTAAAACCAGCACTGCGGTCCTGCTCAGGCCATAGCAAAGTGTTCAGGGTCACCTATCCAATATTGCCAGTCTACTGGCAATGCCACAGGGCATTTCAGCCAGCCTGGTGTTCAAGTTGGCCTCTTGTGCCTCCACAGATTCCAGGGTCTGCACGGGACACAGACATTCCTAACACAGACATTGTCTTCAAAAATAAGAGTGAGCACGTTACTTCTGCCAGTGCTGGTTAAACCTCTGACAGATATGAATTCATCTAAAAATAAGAAACATCGTCTTTTTCATGTCTGAGTAACAGCTTCACAAATCTGAGCCATGCCAGTTTTAAATCCCACCCAGGTATTCCTAAGCAGCTAGATCTAGGACTGATCTAGGACTTAGGAAGAGCCACCATGATCCTGCTCCTTAGAGCTGTACAGGCTGAGCTGGGGTGAGTTGAGTTCATAGAGGAGAAGAAATTACCACACAACTCTGCCACAAGGCCTGGATGAAGCTTCTGAATTATATCAAACCCCTGACACTTCATCAGAATACCAGCAACACTGTCAAAATGCACATTCAATGTTCATCTATCCCCTAACTCCTTGTCGTAATCCTTTTTCAGGAGAAAAGTCATCCCAGCTAATTAGTCCAAAGGTTTATGGAGGAAATAAGTAAAGCAGACAGCAGAGAATACTCCTTAAATCTGTAGAGATAACAAGGGAAGTTTCCCTCAGCATTAGACCATAAATTTCCCAGAACCAACCTTTCTCCATTATATTGCTGAGACAAGCAAGTTTCTTAGAGTTACAATGCAGAAAAACGTAATTAGCACACACAGCCTTTAATTAGCATTTCTATTCAGAGGAAGGTGCTCACCTATCGGGTTGTCATGATAAATAATTGTCCTTTTCCCCTTGGTCCAGGTGTGCTCCACCTGATCCCTGTGGCAGAGAAAGGAGAAGGGAGAGGAAGTGTGGGCAGTACCTTTACAACTCAGAGTCTTTCATCCAGTCCTTTCCCAGGACTGACAACTGGAACAGCAGAGATGAGAACTAAGAGGTAAAAGAAGGATGTGAGGAGACAGGGAAATCTGACCCATTTGTTTGCAAAAAGAAAATGTAGGTTTCATCAGCAATGAGCAAACTCACTATCCACTCTAGGCAAAGGACAGGAACATCTAATCTTCCCTCAAATCTCTCTCTCCCTCCCTGTGAAGATGAAGGAGGATTCCTCACTGAGATTTCCACCTTTTCTGACTTCCATACATGCCTGAGACATGCAGTCCATGAATTACAACTTAGACAGGCTAACTCATGCCCTAACTTGTGGGTCATCAAGAGCACAAAGAGCTGATCTGGGCAGTCAGGCTCTGGTTCCTTGCACAGACAACACAAAGAAGCAGAGCCCATCCCTCAGATCATCAGAAACAAATGCCAAGTTATGGGAAATTTTCTCTACTGGCTAAATAAAGCAGCAATAATAAATTATTCCAGAGTATCCCCTCACACCCACCACTGTCAGCCAACAAAGCAGAAGGGGCAGTGGGAGTTGTTTCAGAGGAGAAAATGTCTCCTAGAAAATGGCCAGCTTGCAGGAGAGGCAAGCAACGAGGTTTATAGCAATAACAGAGGGTGTTGGAGAAGATTTGTGCCTGCAACACCAGAGCTCTTCTTCCAGTCTGTTTCGTGCATTAATATTCCCATTCATACTGTAAGGGGTTTGTAGATTCACTGTTCTTGTTTTACATCACATCAGGTACAACATTTACAGGCTTTAAAAAAATCACCTAAAAGCAGCACTGGTCTTTTTGGAAGCTCTTACCAATAAGGGAGCCCCACAAAGACTCTTAGGAAGGGGGATTTGCAGGGGATTAGGATTAAGCCAGTTTCAGTTACTGAAAAGTGAACTGCTGCCCAGGGAATTGGGGCTGGGATAACTAATTGTTTGGCTTTCTTTTGCTTCTATCTTTCACTAGCAAACATTAGAGCATGCTAGGGAGACAAAGAAAGGAAGCCAGACCCTCTGCAGTCCACAGGGCCACACACTGCCTGAATGAACAAAATGTGATGGGAAAAAGAAACCCTCAGAGAATGTCCCCAGGTAGCCCTCTAGGTGAGAATTCCAAGGGCAGGGTCACTCCCAGGGCAAGGACACTTGGAGGCTGAGGGAGGAGTGAAGACCAACCTGCTTCACTTCTCTTTGAAGATGTGCACAGGGTCCCTTGGTCATTACAAAGACCATGAGAGCACAAGGGACACCATCCGAGGTTCCCTGGTGACACAGCTCACCCCACACCACATCACACATATTGCTGCTATGCTGAGTGAAACGTCAGGCTGCAACCTTCATAAAACACGAATCTGCCAAGAATGGGCCAATGTCTAATGGATAAAGGGATAGACTGGGTGTTTGTGGCTCTGGCTATGTTACTGAACTACTTTGTGGTGTTCTGGAAATCTTCCTTTGTTCTTTGTAACTTCCCATTCTGTCCTCACACATTATGCCCCACATATTGTCCCCAAAAGTCTCACCAGGTGCTCCTACAGCACCTGTTTTGTCCCCAGTATTTTGTCCCCAGTATTATTTTGCCCCAGTGTCCTCAGCACCAAAATTAATAATTTTTGAATCCACTCTTTGCTGCAGTTGCCTTACAGTCTGCAGCATGAAGAGCACACACCCACGTGAAGACTAACACTTGGATTCTGAAAACTGTTAGGTAAGTTTTGGAGAATACATGAGTTAGGGGAGTCACACTGAGAAATCGAGTCTCTCATGACCCATCCATTCTTTGCAGGAGGGTTTTATCAGGCATTTCCATCTGTGCAAATGTGTCATGGTAATGTAAAAAACAAAATAGAAGTTCAATTCCCAAGTTCAACAAAAAAAAAAAAGTCTCCTGGTCTCAATAAACTTCGCCTGCTTTTCTGTGCAGGGGAAGTTTAACAGCTGCCTGCTGTTTGTCTTTGATTTTCTCACTCGCAAGACTTTATTTCAAAAATCCCAAAGATGGTCTCTTCTGCTGTAGGTCCAGTGAAAAAATCCCATTTAGTTGAAATTAACCAAAGAGAAATTAATTTCACTCATGTAAAACAGCTTATCATGACAAAGTGAAAGCTTAAGCCAGAAAGGTTTCTAACCTCATAAACCACAAGCCTCTAACAAGGGAAGAATCAAGAGACTTTTATAATCCAGCTCTTTGCAAGAACAGCCACTGGAGTACATCAGGCCCCTTGAGTCACCCTGGGAGAACAAAACCACAGCAGAGCAGCTTGAGGAGCTAAAACTTAACAGAATTATTCACTTCCAGAGCCTTATAAATACTGATTGCTGGAGTAGTCAGAGCTTGATCAAGTGTTAAGTTCAAGAACTGGCATCATTCCTGACATTGGACACTGTTTCAGCCAGAACCTAGTGCTATTAGGTCATTTGGGTCTAAATCCAGGAAAATATTTTATGTATTATGACCTCAACTCAGGCAAGATAAACTCCTTTTGAAAAAGTGAGCATGCGCTCACTCATGTCTCGGTAGGCCAGGGCCTTGGTCTGTGCAGATCTGAGGCATTAAATCAACATCTCTGCCATGCTGAGCAAGGTGAACTCTTCTGCTTCTGCCTCCTAAAGTCTCTGCAGATGTGTCAGTCTAAGAAAGGCCATGCAAGACACCAGCACTTTAATCCCACAAGAGTCAAACTAACTCCACACACCGCACAAAGGTCTAACCTTCTAATCACCTCCTTCATGCTAATGCTACTCATAATGTTACAGCAACAAAGATTAGGATCTCAGCTCCAGAAGCTGCTCTTTGGCAATTTCCATAGCCAAATATAACTGCACAAATGTGACTGCAGCCTCCTCTTCCTTGCAGATATTGCTCTGACATCCTCTGACTGATGGCACTCAGTCTCACACATGCCAGGATATCTCTGATGTTCCATCTTCCCTCTCTGCTTTCCACAGAGAGAAGTTCAAGCCTGCCTGGGGAGACTGTGGAACTGTGCCAAGAATGAGGAAGAAGGGAGAAAGTAGGATTATATCAGACAAATCCACAAATCATCCTAGGTACCTGCTCCCATGATTAGACTTAGAGTAAGCATGAGGCTGTTTCAGACTTCTGCTAATTAGAAGTGTAGTCCAAAGAGGGACATGAAATAGGGAAAATGCCAGACAGCTAATATGCTGATCATTCATTTCCATGCATGAAGAGGAAAGCCAGCACATCTGTCTTGTTTATCACAGCACACAGGTAAATCCTCCTGACTGAATATCAGCAGTCCCACCCCACACTGACCTCCTCCAGCATTTGTTCCCACCTCCAGCCTCTGTATTTTGTCTAGCAGAGAGCAGGTGAGACTGACTGTGTGGCCTCATAAAGAAAAGTAATCTTTAGCCCAAACTTGCCTGCTTGATCCTTCTGCTTTAAAANAAAAAAAAAAAAAAAAAAAAAAAAAAATCAGCTTTCAGCCTGATTTACATGAGTGCTTAGAGGCATCTTGGTTCAGAAAGCAGGAGCTCAACTGCCCCTGGCAAGCAGGGCAAGAGATGTGCTGCCCTAACTGCCCAAAACAGAGGATCTGGGGAAGGACATGCAACCTTCAGCTGCTTTCTTGTTTAACCAAGTCTTCCACTTGGGCATGACAGCAGCTGAGTGGAGAGCACATGAAAAATGTGGGAATATTTTAAATGTAGGTGTGCCTACCTGCATAGCTGTGGGCTGAAGAAATAAAAGAAAAATATTTCCACACTTCCAAACTTGTTTTCACTATTGTTTCATTTTGATGGGGATGTTTCCTGACTCCCAAAGCAAGGTGTTAGGGCAGCTACAACCTCAGGGCAGCTGACACAGAAGTCCCTGGGCTGGTCTATACAGGATAGGTTCTTGTCCATGAATTCTCCTTCTCAGGCAAGTGCCATAACTTCTGCAGCCTTATCACAGAGTCATTTATACAGGAAAAGACCCCCAAGACCATCAAGTCCAACCTTTGACAACCACCACCTTGTCAAATAGACCATAGCTCCAAGTGCCATGTCCAGGTCATTCCTTGAACATGGTGAAGATCAGGTAATATCTCATACACCAAAGGGATATTTCACAGGATAGAAGAGCTTCAAATGGAGGATTCAAAAACAAATTGACTCTATAAATTGGCCCATCAGGCAGTTGTATATGGCTCTTCCAGCTTCAACGCAAGCATTCAAAAAGAATGTTCATTCTAGAAAAAATATAAATGGAAAGATTTAGCATCTCTGATTCTGAAAAAGTTAAAGGATCTTCAAAGCCAAAAGCCTCAAAACATTTCATGACATACAGATTTGTTCTCTGTCCCTCACTATCCAAGTGGTCTCAACATCCCAAATCCCCATGTTGCCTTTGAAATACCAGCCTTAACTTTCATGAGTCACTGTTTTCCATATGTCAAATTAAGTCAAGTTAATGAACTGAAGAACAGTGAATAAATACTTGCCTAGATTAATATTGTTCTTTTTCTCATACAGGGAGGCCAAGTTAGTCCAACATGAATGATCCCATCTATCACTAACAAATTGTTCCACATTCACTGAAGACCTGATCATGGGTGACTAAGTGGCTTGTTTGAAACTGGGACAGCGTTGATTTGTAAGGGGAGAAAAGATCAGAGACCTCCATTAGTATTCCCCCTGCCTGGCTGCCCTGATTCCCAACCATAAGGGAAGGAGGATTTTCTCTGTGTTTTTTCACCTCCCTGTCACAACAAGAGTTTTAACTAGACTTCAAGTAATGTTTGGATGCAAAGCAGATGTCACTTCCTCCTCACATCCCCCTGAAGGAATTTGGTGCTGTTTTCATGTGTGCTGTCTCCCAGGATCCTGGGGTATCCAATTTCCCATTCAAACACAGGCAATAGAAAAAGCTGAAAGGCAGATTCTTGTGGATTTCTCTTCTGTCCCATGCCTGAACCTGTAACATGAATGAGGCTTTTGGTAGCTTTGTCCTTCCTTTTTAATAATTACTTCATTTACCTCTTACAAAAGCCAGTCTTTCCTCATTGCAACCTCCTAATAAGATTCCTCCCACATCACTGAAGCCCAGTTGTGCCCAGAAACTGGGTTATTCAGGAAACAAAAAGTCTGTATTACACGACTGCTGGCATTCAATGCCACTGCACCCCATCCCAGCCAGCTCAGCTCTTCAGCTGATAGAGATCCTCTTCCACACTTCCAGAGTGGCAGGACAGGCTGAACAGCCACATACTTTCCCTCCCTGCACAGTTTACATCTTTGGAAAAGAGAAATCTCTTAGGTGATCTCTCAGATGAACCTCAGGTGAATCTCTTACATCGCTCGTCCTGGTCTCCACTTGGATATTCAGTCATTTCCCACAACCCTTTGAGTGTGACCATCCAGACTATTTTTTATCCATTCAGCAGCCCATCTATCAAACCCATGTCCTTCCAGTTTAGGCACAAGGATGTCATGTGGGACAGTGTCAAATGCTTTGCACAAGTCCAGGTAGATTACATCAGCTGTTCTTCCCTTGTCTACCTTTTATGAGCAGCAGCTGAAAACCTGCACTTTTTTTTTTTAATGAGTGTTTCCTCCTTTTATTTTCTTAAGAAAAGTTGCCTCCTTTTCCACATCCAGATGCATTAAATAAAGAAAATGGAGGGATTTATTACCCCTGTAAGTGCAGGGTCTAATTCAGTCTTATCATCTGATTCAGAACAGACAATAGAGGCAGAGAGGAAGAGAGACACAGAGAGATGAAGTTACTTAGGGAGTCCACATTGCAATTCAGTGAAAGTACCAGGGAACAGAAGCCCAGCCCTGTGCCCTCCTGATACTGCTGTACTTATCTAACTATTAGACCGTGAAATCTCCATTTTTTTCATGGCTGAGAAGAGTTTGAGGGCTCTGAGCGGTAATAAGAAGAATAATCCATTTGAGTATCCTAATTACAAACTTTAATTTGGGCTTCTTACTGCAATAGTACAGTTGTGCCAGGTCATAGTGTTTCTGACACTGTGTCACACATGGACATTCATAATAACAAGCTCACTTCAGCCCACTTCCATCAGCTTTGATGTATTCTTACACCAAAAAAAATGAGCCAAAAGGAGGAGAGCAGCATTTGGCTACTCAGAATTTTGGCTGCTTTGAATTTGGCTGCTCAGTGCAACACTGACAGCTTTGTAATAAACACAGCAAGTGTTTTGGAATGACAGGCAGGACTTTGTGCTTGTTTCCTTGATCTGGGACTGTTTGATTTCCATTTATCACACTCACACAAAGCAAGGTGTGTAGACAATGCAGGGCAGGGAGAAGACTTCAAAGCAAATTCCTCTCCACAAGGGAGTGTGGGGTCCCCTCAAAAAGGAGCTGTTCCACTTGTCAGGCCAATTAGTGGCAGCTTTGCTGCTTTGCTGGGAGAAGTGGGAGAGAGGGTCTGGTGGTGAGAGGAATGAAACCCCTTCATGATTCTTTGAATCACCCCTGAAATATCCTGGGAAAATCTGCATGCAGCAACATCTCCTATTTCCTTAGACAGCCCATGAGAGGAGGCTGCCAAGAAACACTGGGGTCATGGAAAGCCCAGTTCATGACTCTACAATGACAAGCAGTGAGGGCCCTCCTCTAGAATCTGCCATGGAAAATCAGGGAGAAAGGCAATGCCCTTCAACTGCTTTTCCAGACCCCCCAGCCTTTGAGAGTTCTCCCCAATAATAAACAATGTGCATCAGTGATTCACAAGGAGCCAGACACTAGCACCTGAATTAGAAGTCTTACAAGGAGCAGCTGAGGGAGCTGAGGGGCTCAAGCTGCGAAAAAGGGAGCTCAGGAGGATCCTTATTGCTCTGGATGGAGCTTGTAGTGTGGTAGGGGTTGGTCTGTCCCACCAGGTAGCAAGTGACAGGATGAGAGGAAATGGCTTCAAGGAGAGGTTTAGATTCAATATTCAATTTTTTTTTTCACAGAAAAGGATGTAAAGCATTGGAACAGGTTGCCCAGGGAAGTGCTGGAGTCACCATCCATCCCTGAAAGGGTTCAGGAAATATGTGGATATGGCACTTGAGGACATGGCTTAGTGGAGAACGTGATGGTGCTGCTGGGCTGACAGTTGGACTTGATAATCTGAATGGTCTTTTCCAACCTCCAGCAATTTTATTATTCTAGAAGGAGCAAAGCAAACCAACTTCTTGCCAACCATTAGAACAGCTGAAGTAAAGCTGGTACTTGCAAACACTCCGTGGAACTAAGAATGGCAGCTATGAAGACCACTGACTCTCTGGAAACACTGTTCCAAGCTTTTGTGTGGCACCAAGTTATTTCTTAAGTCTGGCTCCATGATTATGGGGCATTTGGGACATTTCCTCCCCAAGTTGCCCTCAGGGCTTGAGTGAAGAACCAGAGGAACTGTTCCTCCTACCAGAAGGTCAAGCACATCAGAGCTGAAGGCTTTGTAAAGTTAGCCCAATCCCTGAGCTCCTGAAAAGAACATGTTCTCTTCTCAAATGATTGTTCACATGATATTATCTGTGCACACTCTTACACAAGGGCAGCCTTGGTGCTCTATTGGAGGCCAAATTTGAGGCTGTCCACAGAACTTCACCCTCTGCAGTGGCAGCACCAGTGGAGCTGGTGATGTTAGAGGCAGCCCCAAGGGCATTCTAAATTTTATGTTGTGCTCAAAGCCTTGCTTATCTCCCAGCTTTTCCCTTCTGCCCATCCATCCCATTCACCTTTGTTGTGAATGGCATAACACTGGTACTGCCTGGAGATCTTCCTGAAAGGGAGCTCTCACAGCCTCCTGCAAGAGCTGGAGAGATCCACAGTGCTGTGATTGCAGCACACCCTCCTCAAAAGCACCTTGTCCAGCTGCCACACCATGCAGTCACCCGTGGGTACACACAGCCCCATCAGAGATTTCATAGCCTTCAGCTGACCCAGGTGATTTCCTACCCTCTCTGGGCTTCACATATTTGCAATCTGACAAGAAAGGATGCCCTGATCACCTATTTTTCTTGTACAGCCTCAAAAATAATTAGTGGTGGGTGCCATTCTCTTGCCCTGAGACCACTGGCATGGCCTGGCCTTGGCTATGTGGTTAATCCCTGTAACCTTTAATCCCTGTAACCTCTGGGTTTACCTGCCCATCCTTAACTCCAGAAACTGGACTCAGACTGTTTAGGAAATGCCAAGGGACCTGTCTGACAGTATGACTATCAAAACACCTTAGCACTATGGTCATGATCCATGAATTCATCTATAAATCACAAGGGAAAAACAAGCCAGAGAGAGAATACAGCCAATACCCAAACCATGGCTTAGCAGGAACTTCTCAGGAGCACTTCAGTTGTTTCTGTACTTTGTGCAGAGTCTGAAAGTGACTGGAAGATATCAACCCTGAAAATCTATGGGCAATAATAAAATCCAAGGAGAATTACAGCTTATAAAGACAGAGCTCAGCACTTCAAAATATCACCTGCACACCAAAGCATTCCCATATTGTCAGAAAATAACATTAAAGAACAGTGATATTGCACTCACAAAATTCCTGTATTATTCGTCTTCAGAAAAATGCCTGTGAACATTTCCAACAGCATGAAGCTGTCTGTTAATTTGATTTCATCTCCTAAATGGACTAATATTGGGGTAGATGTTCGGTCTGAACTCATAAAAACGTATTCAGGGCTCCAGCTGAGTATATGTGAACATTTCTGCCTGCACAAGCAACAGCTATTTTTCAGGCTGAACTGACATCTTTTATAATCTTCACTATTGATTTTAGTGTTGGTTAAAAAACTCCTAAAGCACTTAAAAATTCATTGTGACCAAAGGCCCCTATCTGTCTTAGACTATTAAAAACAAAAAGAAATTAAAAAAACATGACTGTGGACTTCATTATTGATTTTTCTTTTCTTATCACTTTTTTTTTAAAAGTTTTTTGAGAAAAAGTTTTTTGGTTTGCTTTCTTCATTTAAATTTGTCACCTTATTCAAAATTTTTAAATTCAAAAAGTGGGGTGGGAAAAAACTTACAGAAAAAAAAAAACTCATTAAAAAAAAAGTAACTTGTAGAACCCAATTTCCTTTTTATTTAAAATAAAAACCGTGTCTGTTCCTTGGCATTATGTTTTACAGTGAGGTGTTTTTCCACCACCACAATAATAATTGACACTTGTGAGTAGTCATTTGCTAAACAGCTTTGAACTCTTTGGCTGGTCTGTTAAGGTTAAGGTGAGGTCATGGTCTCTCTCAAGAAGCAAAATTTTCCATTAACCCATTTGCAAAGTGCAGCACTGAACAGGCTGGGTGTCTCTCCATCAAACCTCCCCCCAGGATCTGCTGAACTGCATTTGTGCACAGGCAGCTCTCCCTAGGAAAGCAGAGCCCTTTGCAGGCAAAGCCCTGCTTTCCCAAAGAAAGAGCAGGTCCAGGCCGGGCAGGTGTGAGATGTTACAGAGATTCATGTCATTATAGAAATACACCATGAGATCAATATAAACAAAAACACTGAATTCAAAGCAAAACATGGACATGAAACACAAGAAAATATAATTATTTCATTATATTTGTTAAAATCACTTTGCTGTGCTTTTTGGTTTTACGTATTTTTTATTTTGACACTGTAATCATGAATTGTATCCACTTTTTATGTATAAAGAAATGTGGGCTTGTATGAACAGAAACAAACTTGTCCCTGCTGTTACCTGCTAGCTAGGAGTGTGACCTGACAACATGTCCAAGCCTTGTCCTGACCTGATGGGGGCTTGTAGCCACTGCTGCTTGAGTGCTAGCCAACCTGTTTGGGCTTGCTGGGACTTGTACCCCAGCATGTCACAGCCCACCAGAGACCGCCTGTAAAAGGGGCGGTGACCAGGGGTAAGATGGACTTGTTGGCAGAGCACAGACTCCCCACATCCCCAGCGCTGCATGCCTGCTCCTTATCAACAAATCAATAAATTGCCTTATTGATTGACCTACCTGATTTTGGTGAGTAATTTCACGATTATAAGCCGCACTATTTTGACTAAAATTTTGGTCCGAACCTGAAGTGCGGCTTATAATCAGGTGCGGCTTATATATGGACAAAGAACGAAAAGTTGCTGTTTTAGTTTGCAGGACAGGTGTCTGCTGAGAAAGGCAGGAGCTTCTCTTTGAAATGGAGAATGTAAACCCCCTCCCTCCTAATTATTATAAATTTGAAATCGAGGGGCTTTCAGGCAAAGATATGGGAATTAGGAATAACAGTTCTTTACTAGGAAAATTAAGATAGAAATACAATGCTACAAAGAAACAAACTCCAAACCCTGACAAAGTCAGAGTACAACCTGACACCCC
>PYHW01010395.1:477322-515403 GCA_013186435.1 Turdus rufiventris | reverse complement strand
AATATCTCACATGGAGATAAGGATCACTGCCCCCCACTCTCAACAGATGGTGATAGAACCTTTTATCACACTCTGTATTGTAACCCAAGACAGTTGCCAACCCGGATGTATGGCTTATAATCAGGTGCAGCTTATAATCATGAAATTACTGTAATTTATAAAACAGGGAAGGAGGGAGCAGAAGCAGCTGGGCAGGAACAGCAGGAGCAAAAGGGCTCTGCTGCCCACGGGTCGGGCACTTCCCCTCTTTCAGGACTTTCCTTTGAAAGCTGTCAGAGCCAAAAGAGAGCAGTCTATTCAAGCTCCAAATGCAGAGGGTCTCTTTGGCGTAAGTATTTTTAATCAGTAAAGAGCAAACCTTAGCATTGTGTGCAACCCAATTACGGAGGCAGTGCCATTAATGCTGTTTAGCCAGACCTCCACCATAACACAGGCCTGAGGTGTTCACACGACAAACCCTCCACTGAAGCTCAGTAACTTCAAAAAGAAGCATTCACTAAGAAAACCCTTGCACTTCGGATTGAAAAGCTCCAAACAAGCAAAAAACCCATGGCATATCTTCATAAGCTACACTAACAGTTAATTGCCCTCCTTGTTAAATGCTCATGTCTTGTTTCCAGTGAGCATTACTCACAACTGGATACAGGCCCAGGCACTCTGTAGCTGAGGTAAATGAGTGTATTTTTCTCCTCTCAGTTCCTTGCCCTACACTTCTGGAATACAAAATGAGATCCACTCATGGTAATTGAGATGTTGACAAGTCTTCCCAGCCAGGGACATAGAATTAGTGTTGCTAACCTTCATAATTTAAATTACAAACCCAACGGTAATTAGTGTTTTTCTTGGAGCTCCATCTCCTGGAGATAGGTGATTATGGGAGAACCCTCATTTTACTTACTTTCAAAGTACATTTTAGGCACCTTGGAAAAATCTAGAATTACTTTGAATAACCCCAGCAGATGTATGGGTACAACCACAGACAGATTGAATTAATTCTAGCTTTACTTATTTCTCAATAAAGTAATTATTCTTGATATAGCAGATGTCATAATTTGCTGTTGTTGAATGTTGGAGGAAGAGAAACTACAGTTATCCCAAGACAAGTAAAGGCTGAGAATATTAAAAAAACCAAAAAGCTCTTCTTCTGGGGCTGAGGAAAAAAGAGGTGACTGTGAATTGTGAGACTTGGACAGTCACCCCTGGCAGAAATGGCACAGGCACCAAGGGAGCTCACAGCAGCACTGCTGGTAGCTCTGGGAGATCAAGCATCAATTCTCATCTCTGGAAACATCCAAAGACTACTGATATGCAATATCAGATGAGAAGCAGAAAAATCAGCATGCACCTGATCTGAGTGTGTCAAGGTAGATGCACATCCTGCATACTAAAAAGTCCTGATATCTAAAAGCAAGTGTTGGCACAAGACAAGCAAGTTATACACAGCAACTGAGAAATTATGACTTCTATAAACCATTGCTGCTACTATTTAATGATGATTCATTAACTGAAAAGGATTTGTGCTACTTTATTATTTGAATTTATTATTTGATTTGAACTAGTAAGTTTAACAGAGAACAACAGAGATCTGATTGAAGCTTCCATACAGGCTGGTCCATGTGGATTCTGAAAACCAAGGCAAACATCTTTTACAACAGAGGGTGACCTCCATGGTTTAATAAAAGGCACCACCAAGTAATCTGCAAGAGCATACAGGATGTTCAGCTTTCACATTCCTCGCGTGTTTTTCTTCTTCTGAATCCGCACTGTCAATGTTTGTCTCCCAGTTCAATTTGCCTCAAGGGTAATATAACAGTCCTGGGGTTCCCAAAATGCACAGGGTTAAGTCAGGCCAATTCAATCAGTCTCCCACTGAGCTCAGACAAACAGCCCACCCCAGGCAGGGGGGAGCCCACTACTCTGAGACTGACTCCACACTATTAGTAGCAGTTGACACCCTCTTCTCTCAATAAAGTGACCTTTTCTAGTGTCTGCTGTAAGCATGGAAACTGTTTTCTCTGGGAATTCACCCTCCCCTGCTCAGTAGAAGAAAAGTTTTAGTTCAAATATAGCAAATTCTGTGTTATTTTTGACTATGCAACAAAAATTTGTCTTCACTCAAGGCTTGGTAGACAGATTATTTCCTGAATTAGTGCTCTGCAGAAGACCATCTGATAGATTAGCTCTTCCTTAGATGTGATCCCAGGAGACTATGTCAGAAGTCTCCTCTGAGTAAATGCTGATTTTCAGCACTGTAAATGTGTCACCCTTTTTGCTTGTATTTGCTTTCAGTGTGCGGCAGGCAGAAGGTAATCCCACAGCTGCATAACCTCACCGTGTTTTTATGTGATCTTCCCATTTACCCCTGTGCTGAACAAAGTCCCACCGTACCTCCTCAAGCCTTAGCATTATCAGAAAAATTTCCCCACTGAGTCTTCACTCAGCTGAAATCCCCTTGATAACCCTTGGTATTGAGGTAGCACATATCTGTAAAGGGTTTATTTGTCTTTAATTTGATAATTGTGATTTCCCTTTATCTCAAAATACAGTGCAGGGGGAAAATAATTAAATTCCACTGTGCTGCTTCTTCAGCAATGGCATCAAGTAAGAGTCCACCATAAATCTCTAACTTACAAGCACATGTTAAAAGCACCAGTTAATCCTTTTAGAAGTTTAAAAACAAGTTAAATATTAACTTTATAGGTACATGTTTTAAAAGTTTATGCTCCTTTGGCTTTTTGCTTCGAAAGTGAATTTTGTTAAAACCAGAAATGTTTTCAAATAGGAAAATTCCAATTTGATTTGGCTGAATCGCTGCTCTGGTTTTTTGGTAAAAATTATATAAATAAATTATTTAGTTAGAATATATGTAATTATATATTGATATAGTTATATATTATATATATATATTTTAAACTCCGTATACACACCAAAATTTAAGACTTCCAGAGAATAATTAAATATTATTTGAGTCCCAATCTCCTTTACAATGGCAGTGGACAGCATAAGTATCACAAAATAGAGAGGATAAGTGAGGAATCCAAGATTTGCTTTTAAAAGTAGAATAAAAAGAATGTATCCTCCCCCTAGAACTGTCAGATGGTATCAGCTTCTGGCTACATCTGCAAATGGGAAATGATAGTGGAGAATGACAATTCCTAGCTGCACTTGATCAAGACAGCATTTTCAGCAGTGACAGCTGAAAACACAGCAGGATTGATGGGAAACCTTCCCAAAGGCATGTGCAGAGGCATTAGGCACCTGTTTGCTTTATTGACAGGGCGGGCTTTGTTTCAGAAGAATAGCAGGCATATTTCATCATGTCAAAAGACACAGTGGCATTAAAGGGTAGAGAGTTACCTCAGGAACAAAACTGCAGCCTTTAATCATCCCCATCTGCATTGTCTTGGTCACTGGAGCTGGATTCAGTAACTTCACCCTTGTGTTTTACTCCCCACTTGCACCTTGGGGACTTGGAAAGGTTGGGGACTCAGCCCTCGCTCTAAAGGTGGTAATTACACTAAACTGGCAACACCAACAGATTCTCAGAGTTCCAGGTCAAGTAACACCAGAGAATAAGGAGGAGATATTAATTATAGAGAATGGATAATTGCTTCCTTAGCAGCTAATCCTCCCATTTATCCACCCAAAAGGTCAGATACAGAAACCCAACACCCTTTCAAAGTACAGTGAATAATCTGTCCCTGTGGCCCTACGCCAGAATTCTTGGCTATGCGTTAATCTGGACTACTCAGGGGGAAAGAACCTGCGTCAGCATTTAAAGAAAATGTAAACACTCATCTTTCTTCCTGGCCACCTGAAATAGGCTCCTCAAAACAATCAGGAACAGGCATAAATGCAATTCATCACAGCTGGTTTCTGTTATTTAGCCAAGACAAGCAATATCTCAGTGTCTCATTATGCAAAGACAAGGCAAAACACAAGGGCTGCCAGTCTGTCTCCACATAAACTGGTGAGAGGCACAACTATGTTTAAATAAAGATCTGCTGGCTGAGGCACTAATTTCCTATAATAAATCCTATTGATCAACCACCTTGGATGTACAATGTGTGCAGAAAGTCACAGCAAAGTCTTTCAGGCAAAATATTCCTGGTCTTTCACCACTCTGAGGAAACCATAGCACCTATCACACAAGCAGACCAGCTCCACTATCTCCAGCTCTTAATCACACAAGCAGACCAGCTGCACTATCTCCAGCTCTTACCTTCAAACCATGTGCTCCATTTTATTTTGGTCAGACTATTCTTACATCTCGATGCACAGGCCCTCTCACATGGCAGGCAGAGGAACAGCAAGCCACATAGTGGGGAAAAAACATGGGGCCAGGAAACAGCTGGAAATCTGCTCTCTACTGTGATCCCTTCTACAACTCCTACACACATTTCTCTTATCCCAACTGCAGAACAAGACCACACTTCTGAACTAATATAAAATTAAACCCATCAAACTCACTTTTAACAACTCTGAACACACAGAGTTCTTGTATTACAATGCTCAGCATTTTAAATCACAAAAGCCATAAAGTCAGATTTCCTTTTTGGTAAAATTAGACTCCCATAGCAAAGTTTTGTTCCATTCCTTATTCCAAAGCCAAACTATTCCGTGACTTTAAGACCCAGATTCAATACAATATTTGGCTCTTCAATCCTGCTTGGAATCCTTACTTCCCACCAAAACACAACCAAAAACCCAGGAGTTTAAGCAAGAGCTAAGATGCTACTTGGTTAAGATCCAACTTAAGTCTCAGTTCTTCAAAGTCTGTTTGGAGGAACTGACTTCTGGAGTTGCATCTCGCTCCTTGTTGTCCATTAAAGCAACAATAACAAAACTGATTGTGGAAGAAGCTGAAGTCCAGCCCCCCAGGTAAGGAGGCATCATTGTAGACCAGTATTTTCACACAAGAAAAAAAGAAACCACCTCAGACCAGGGAAGAGCAAGGCAATTTCACTTTATTTCCTGTAATGCCTAGACAATTCAAATAAGCATCAAAATATTTTTATACAAAATTGGAGAAACAAACTCTCACACTAAAGAGCTGAATGAATGCATCAGGCAAACAAAAGGATGCTCTCCATAACATTTTAAAATTATGTAATATATTTTATTTAATTTCATTTGCTGTCAACAAGTATCATTCTTTTTTCTTTCTTGATGGGACTTTTTGCACCCCCACACAGAATATCAATTTGTTACAGGAAAACAAAAACTTTTTGGTTTTGACATTTAATATCAGCAGTTCATTTGGCTCACATGGACAGCATTCTAAGGCCAGATTTCCCAGTCCTTGCTCTGTTTACTGATCAGAAAGTGACTCTGAAGAGCAGGGCAAAGCCAGTGCCTCAGCAGCAGCTGAGATACAGGCAGAGATACAGCCTATACTTCCCTCTGTAGCTCCATCTCTGCTGCCTTGGAAAGAGAGAGCAGCAGGGAAAACTTCATAGCCTCAGATCTGGGCAGAATGTGATCTTCCCTTCAACACAGGAAACAACATAGAACCAAATTCTGTAAATAATAAACCCAGGTCAGTTGTCAGTTACAACCCTGTGGCAAAAAACTCCACTGTCTGAAAAGTGTGTTTGAACTACATATTTAAGGTGTTCTCCCTGGTTTTCGACTTTTTAAAACTCCTTTCCCTCAGCCTGCTTGTGAGTCAGTCTCTGCCTCCAACATTGCTCAGAGAAATGCCTTTGTTTTCTTTCCTGTGAGGAAAACGCCTGCCATACAGTGGGTAAGTTGGCACTTTGCTATGCTTTTCCACTCCAACAGCTCCCTGCAAGCCATCAGCTGCAAAGCAAGCTACAGAGGCTGCCAATTAATTTACTGGGCCATTAATCAATGTATTCTCTACTGGTAACTTTCAAACAGATAAAAGCCATGCAGGACTAGAGCAGAGGTGCCAGACTGCCCGTGCTTGGCTGAGCTGTACTTGGTTCAGCTTCTTCTAAGGGTAGAAAGGAACAGAAGTTGGAAAGCAGCTGGGAAGGCTCCAGTAGATGTACTGTGGTACATTAAAATCAGATGTTGAAGTTATTTTCTTGCTTCCCCTCCTATGATGGAAACATCCAATTCCCTCCAGAAATTGACAGTTCTTATTGTGGTTAGTTGAATAGGTGCCCAACCTTTGGCTAGGGCAAGTCAAACAGGCTGCTTATTCCAAACAGCTTTATTTACAATGTGGGCACAAATCAGATGCAGGACAGGACATAAAAATCGTGTCTGAATTCCAATATCCACATTTCTGTCCTGTATATACAAGTGACAGAAGCATTTTGTATCAAATGACACTTGGAGTGTCCATCAGGTGACATGGGATCAAAAGAGTCCAGTAAGACTGCCACAGGTCACAATAATAGTTCAGGTGGCCAGAAGCTATTCCCTGTCCACACATTTAGTGGACTCAGGAAAGGTGATGTCTGGGAGCAGAGAAGGTTCGTTTTCCTGGCAGAGACATCCACTGCAGGAAATTCAGGACACATCTAAATATCTGCCCTCCTGATCACAAGCCCCCAGACATGCAGCATACTTACATCTTACTTCCAGCTAAACCACTGGGGCTGGCAAAACTTTACTCCAGGTCACTGGGCTGGCAAAGAAGTGTGGGAACCCTCCTCTGCCCAGGTGAGCATCACCCTGTGCCGTGCCCAGGCTGCCAGGGCAGTGTGGGCATGGACAGGACCTGCTCCAGACACAACCACCACCACCCCAAACATGACCCATCCCTTCTGCAAGGGACCCACAGTGCTGAACAGCACAGTCCCAGGACCACCAGTAGAGTGCTCATGGGGGCTAACTCCAGTTAATGTTTATGTGGGGTTTAACCTGACCACCTCCTTCCAGGCTTTTACTACCAGCCCAATCTGAGTTTCCACTGTTCATTGACTTTCTGTTACCAGAGAGAGGAGCATTGAATGTCTCCAAGCCCCTTTACCCTCCACCTCACAAGGTACAGGGGTGGGTCCTGTATAAACAGTTTTTTTGTTTGAAGGCGCCTGACAGAGCAGAGCCTGACCTTTCCCCTTTGGGGAACAGCAGGTTTCAATCAAGCCTTGCTGAGGATTGGGGCTATTTTCCCTTCTCGAGGGTCAGGGTGATGCTTGAACTTTCCTTGCCTCAGCTTCCCCACCCACCCCATCAATCTCCCCTCTGCCCTGTATGACATCTGGGGCCACTCTGATTTACAACAGCCCTCCCCACAGCTGCATCTTCATGGGGACTTTCCCTGACACTGCTGAGTGCCTCTGCTCACTGGAGTGCCTGGCAGTGCCCTTACTGCAGCAGAACCCAAGAAATCTCTTGCCAGATTAATGTTTTTGACATTAAATTCTACATGGCCTGCTCTTAGGAAGGCATTAGGTTGGAAATGGCTAAGTATTGTGTCAAGGGGCTGCTGTGTACATGACATTTATAGGTTAAAAAAAAGCATTGATTTTTACCCATGATAATGTAAAAGGACTCAAAATGAGGGCTAAGGAACTACAGCCCTTATTGCTCTTTGGGGATGGAAAGGATGCAGCTATGTTTAACCTGGGGCACTCTCAGGTTGTACAGATCATTATCACTGCAGCATCGCTGCCATCAGACACACACTGCTGGTCATTTGCTGAAGATCCACCCCTAGAACTTCCATAATACCAAACACACCAAACCACTTTGAAAAACTTCCTCCTTTCCCTTCTGCCAGGAAATACAGGTGCTGACTAGCTGTGTCCCAGCTACAAGTACATTTTTCAATAAGGATTCTTATCATAAATATGCTTTCCATTATTTCATGGCCAGATGAAGCCTGGCCATTGCTTTAGAAACTAAGAGCTCTTATCAGACTGTTCCAAGTTTGGGCACTCCTCAGTAGAACTGTTGCAATGGCCCAGAGCCCAGAACAAGCTTTTTCCTATGCTGGATGCTCACTAAAAGAAAATAGCACTGGGGTGTTGCCACGTGAAGTGGCCAGAGTGTGCAATTGGATTTCCTCGGCTTTTGTTTTAGGCAATAGAGCTAAGCTTGGCAAAGACTGTTTATTGTTTTTTTTTCCTGGAAAAATATTGGTGAGGGTGACTGACAGAGGTGAGGAATGAGTGTTTGTGTTGAGTGTGGAGCAGAGTGGGAAGGAGAAGAACCTCATCCAACTTCTTCCCATTTACCTGGGGGTATCTCTTGGGCCACAGCCCCAGGCAGAGTCAGGATGGAAAGTGTCTCAGCCTGTGCTGATGCATCAGTGTGTACCAAGAACACAAAAACAAGTGGAAATTAAGGAGCCATTGGGTCCTAAGTGAAAGCAAAATCTGGCAACAATAGCTCAGGTTGGGCCAAGCCAAAGCAGAGATGTTCCTGTCTCAGAGGTCACTCTTGAAAACTACAGGATTTTTTCTTCTCTATTCTTTCATCCCCTAAACTTGTTTCTGTCTTACTTTCATAAGGATGAAAGACTGATCTCAGAAAATTAAGAGCTGAGCCCAAAGCATTGTGCTGAAAGAGCCTAAAATCTCATCTCCAAAACAAGTATCAATATTTCTGAATCTAAAATCTTACATATTTGTGGATAAGGGGACATGATAAACACAACTTTTCCCCCAGAGATATTTAAATTATCAACTTCTTCTAAAGGAATGAGATGTCAGGATTATTTCTTCTTGCTCAGACACTAATCATCTAAGCACATCCATATAATGCCAATGCCTCATTAACTTTTGCTGTAGGATTGGCTCTTACTGCCCAAAACTGGTCTAAAAGGGGAAAAAAAAATACAGCAGGCCTGGATGGAACCTACAAGTCCTCACTCAGCTGAGAAATCACAGGTTTTTGCTCAGAGAAATCACATGCCAACTCTTGCTACAGCTTTTGTTCTTCAAAACTACTATTGGCTCTCCTTCCTCCCAAATTAGTGGAATCACCATCCAGGCCATCTGGCACATCAAAATTCATCTTCACATTTCGTTATCCGACCCACTGACCCCAGTGATTCCTCCCACTGACAAACGAGATTAGCCCATCACCTCCTAATTGCAGCAGTTACACCTTGTCTGCTTTACAGTGCCCAAGAAAACAAATCTCCAGGTTGTTTCAGAGTCAGTGAGTGTCATTCTATTGTTTAAACAAGCACAGCATTTCTAAGAATAGGGGATGGCGCATACATCAAAACAATGAGTATTTGGGTTTTCTATTTTTCACTTTCCATGCAAAGGAAAAATAGAAAACCCAAATACATTCATCTCAAACCACTGAGACCAGCATGAATCCTTGGGCTTGTTTAGCTCCATCAAAGCAGTACAGGGAGCTTTAATGGTGTTCCTCTGGGTAAGGGAGCAACTGCAAGGCTAATCCAGCACAGACATTCCTTGAAAGGGTGGTAGTCCAGCTTCACACCTCACACCCCTAAAAGTTTTTAGGAAGTTTCCTTAAAAAAAAAAGCCTTAAAAAGTCAGTCAGAAGGAACCAGCAACCATGGATGGGATACCAGTGATCTCTAGAAGGAGATGTAATGCAAGTCAGATGCTGCATCCCCTAGAAGTCAAAGCTACAACTTGTTGAGATGAGATGAGGTGAGATGAAGGTCTCTGGAACAAAGAAAACAGAATTCCACTGCCAATGGTACAATCTGTGTACCAGATTGTTCTCAGGTTCTTCATCTGCAAAATAGTGTTATTGGTATTTATTCTCTACATTCACTCTTCATGAATGATCCATGAGATCTAACTGTGAGTTCCTCTTCACAGATTTATTGAATGTGCTTGACCACATTAGCTGGAAATCTGCTGGAAATTCAGGACTAGAAGAAGAAGTTGGAAGAAAAATTACACTTTCAAGTAAACCTAGAATATTTAGTAAAGTCACAAACAAAAAGCACCTGGCTTGTCTTGACTTGGAGGCACACCAAGCCCCTAAGGTATTTCATTTGCAGCTTTGCCTTTTATTACTGCAAGGTTTAAAGTTTCCAGAGCAATCCTAAAAGCCTCATTAGACACCAATAATTATTTAGCCATGAAGTACTAGCATGACCAAGCCATCAGACTGAGAATAAAACAGCATTCCTCAGAGTGTTGAAAATACAACAAGCTTTGCTTGTGGCTGGGCATGGGGAAGGCTAAGTCCTCCCCTTACAAAGCCAGTCAAGATTAAGATGGAGAATAGCCTGGGAGAGTAAATTTTCACCTCTATCCCCCAACTTTGTGCAAGCTCAGTCTCTGTTTAAACACACCATCAGACAGATATTTCCCTACCTCTTCCCACCACATTTCTGTGATAAGTGTTCCTTCCCCATGCCTAATGTCCAAGAAAACTTCTTGCCCTCATTGCACATCTCACAGGGGCTGGAACACAGCTGAGTTCTCTCATCAAATGAGCCATACTCCATCTACATGTCAGCTTCTCCACAATGCAAATCAGGCTCATTGTCACCAATGGAAAAAAACCCTAAATGAAGTGATTGGCCCTTGATAGCCACTCCTTCAGAGCAGACAAGGGTGTTGACCTCACTCTTGCTCCACCACCATCAGGCCAAGTGTTCAGGAAAAGGCCTGATCTCTGTCCCCATGCATCAGTGCTGCCATAATGCTGATGATATACAGTTGGGATGGAGGCAGCTCTGATGTTCTTCAGAAAACTATACCAGGAAATGGGCCAGAAAGGGCCTGAAACAAGGGAGCAGGCATCTGGCCAGCCTCCCTCCCCATGCAGCATTATCTAGCTTGGGCTGCTTTGGCAGTAAAAATTTCAGAAATATTGGGAAAAGTATTTCCAGTTAAAGCCATTACCTCTTGTCCTGTCACTGCAGGCCTTGGCTAAAAATCTCTCTCTAAGTCCCCTTCAAGTACTGAAAGGGTGTGACAAGGTCTCTCCTTTAGATCAAGGTGGGTCAAGCTGATTTGGTCCTTAATAAGACAAAAATAAAGTTTGGACCAAGATAATTCTGACACTGCACTGGGGAGCAGAAGAGAGTGGACCACAGCTGAAGTAGTGAAAAAATGTAGTAGAAGTGTTTAATTCTCTACCACCTCCACCAGAAAGGCCTGGGGACAACAGAAAAGGTGACACAGCCCATCATCAGGCCATGCTGACAAAGAAAATGCTCCCACCAGCCACATCTGCCTAGTATAGGCAGGCAGCCACCATCAGTCTTAGAGGCTGGCAATACTTGCTGAGCTGTGTTTTATTAAAAGCATTGCATTCAACTTTACATGTGCAGATTCAACCTTCTGAATGCTGCTTTGGAGCCTATTTCAATGTTTGGGACTGCAGCAGTGCAAATAAAGGCATCCTTTCCAGGAGAAACTTTATTGAACTAGTCACAGACAAGATCACTCAGTCAAAAGCAGAAGACAGGACTATCTAACCATCTGCTCAGAGTTATGTGTCTGTTTTGGGAGACCTTTCTCTAGCAGAAAGTTTTTGAGAGGCAGTGCTACTCATGGGGGAGTACATACATCCTTCAACTTCTCAGCCCTCAAACTATTTAGAAGTCACCACAATTCAGGTAACTGTGGAATCTGGGCTCCAAGAAAACCACCAAGGACTCAAGCTACAGTGAAAGACATATGGAGACAATCAGCAATCATGTAATGAAAAGGGACAGGCATGAAAACAGAGGCAGAGCCTCACAGATCCCAAGCTCTCACAGGGAGCTTCAGGGCTGGGTAGAGGCAGGGACAGGAGTTCTGTGACAGTCTCTTTAATCACAGGCTACTCTCACACTTGGATCGGGCTTGGGGCTACAGCCTCAGACTTCGGGACACCCAAGGATTGTGGCTTCAACTGACTTTATGATATTGCATTTCACTGCATGTGATTTCTTTCCCACATGCCTCATTCCCCTCTGTGCACATAAAGGATGGAAACCTTGGCAAAAAGACTGAGAGAAATTCAGGGTGGGCATTAGTTACTATTTTTGAGAGCACTAAAACAATATATGAAAAGGGGGTTTGGGGTTTTTTGTTTTGTTTTTGGTGGGGTTTTCTTTCTGGGATTTGTTTTCCCTGAGTTGCAGCTTAGAGGGGAAAAACAGAAGACAATGTCCCATCTGATGGAGTGACAGAGGCTGGCTCTGCCACAGCACTGCAAAAGCTGTGCTTTTGGGAGAGTATTGTTTTTATTTCAAGAGGGGAAAAAAAAGAGGAAATGAGCAATCCCAGAAGGAAAAGCTCTGAATGCTTCCACTGGCTGCACCATGAAAAAGAGATTGCTATTGTCAGAGGGTGTTTCTTTGTTCTGATCTTTCTTAGAAACCTTAAAATATATCCAGAAATGTAACAAGAACAAAAACCAGATCTGTTTCTTTGGCTGCCCATTTGCAGTCTGCCTGGAGACACGCAGACTACAGCTTAGCAGTGCTAGTTACCCTGGCTAACCCTTGTTCTTGATAATCATATTTAATAATTTTTTTAAAAACACTTTGTGCAATCAGGAGTGGGCACATAGAGAAGCCAACTTTCCCTCATGAGAAGAGCCCCACTAATTTTTAGTGAATTACTTGCCAAGTCAGGACTCCTCACCACTTCAGCATCAGCCCCCAGGCTAATCAATAGCAATTAGGTGCTACAATAACAGACCAGGCTCCTTTTTCCATCAGTGCCACTTTCAAATATCACACCCACAGTCTGCCCTCCCTGCCAGATTGCTTCAAGCACAAACTTCCATCCAGGAGTCAAGCTCCTGGCAATACCTCCAAGATAGAGAAGTAGAACATACCAGAGATGCAAGGGCACAAGGAATTCCTTAAGGATCAGAAAATGCTTTTAACCCAGGAAGCTCTGCTGCTGAGCCACAACATCTGCCCAGGAGCCTGCTGCAGCCATAGCTGCGCTGCTGTCTTGCTGGCACTGGTGTCCACAGAGCCAGCTCAGGACTCTCAGTCCCACCTGCTTGATAAAGCAGCTTGGACATGGCTGCAAACAACCCCTCAGGAGCCAAAATTGGCATGAAGAAGGAGAGACAGAACAAACACAGGTCACAGGTGAAAAGGTTTTTCTTTCTTTGCCCCCTAAAAAGTTTCCTGTGCTCAGATGTTGGGTAGGCTGGTGTGAATAGATTCAGATGACAGCAGTGCTGAGAGGCAGAAAAGGATCATCTTCCTCCCAGGTCAAAGCAGTGACAATCGGCCTTTAATCTTCAATAGCCTGTAACAGGCAACTTAATCGGTCTTGTACTCCAATGACTTAAATCAAGATAAACATTTTAAAAACACCTTATCATGCCTATTGTGATACCACGCTGACCAATCAATTTGTTTTTCAGCCTCAGCAGGCTTTACTTGAGCAGAAATAATCAGCCCAGCTCCATCACACAGATGCAGGAGCGCTGGGAAAATGCAGAGGAGGCTGAGTGAACAAAAGGCACTTCAGGCCTGCTGGGGTCAGAATGTGTATCTGTTTGGGAGCTTGGACTCATCACTAATCCAGCTCTGTTTCTAATGAGACTGGTTCCCATTAAGGCAGAAGGAGATCCATGGCTTAATTTGCCAAGGGGACCATTGTCACGCAGCTTAGGGAAGCAAAATAATCTTATCAGTTTGAACTTGAACCTTGCCCTCCAATTATATGGACAATGTTTATGAAAAGAGAGATAAAGAGATTTTCATTTATCCAGCAAGAAAAATGGATTGTCTGACACCAAGCATTCAGTTTCCTGCAGCTGCTGATGGATCTTTATAATCCAGCCACTCAGCTGTACCATTGCCAAATGCACTAACTACTATCTGTGCACATTAACTCTGGACCAAACCCGGGGTAAATGGCACCAAACACATTTATCGTGCAACTTATTGGTACAACAGAGTCTCTGCTCCTGTAGCAAAGCCAAAGTGAAATCTTGGTGCCATCAGCTAAAGACAAGCAAATCCAAATGAGAAAAATTTTTCACCCCTTCTTGCTGAACATCTTTCTGCATCCTTCTCCAATCCATCAGCTCCCCTTGGCTGCTATAGAGGCCATCCTCTTCTGGGAGTTCTGCATCCCCCACACAGCAGCTAAAACAAAGAACATTATGGCAAATAACAGCCAGGCTTCATCTATTCTTTTTTCTATACAATTCATTCCATCAAAGTTGTTTAGCTGAACAAAACCCCAGCGCTCTCCTTTATTGTGAGGCCAACAATAAACTAACATGTGAGCACAGCGTGGGTCACAGATGTGCGGTTCCTGCATCAACTGTGGAGCCACTTCCTCACCCCACTCACTTTTATAAGGCTTTAACCTCTTTGAGCTGGAATTCAGATGAGCACATAAACCAGGAAGCAAAGAGTGTTAACACAACACAAGTGGCCCCCGTACAAAGGATACATGAAGAGGCAGACATGCTTTGGAAACAGTCAGATCAACAACCTCGGTTTCCAAGGGGTTACCCACACAATAAAAATCCAGAGAGAAATAAACTGAACAAATCCCAGAGGATCTATTTTTAGCAATATCACTTGCACTGCAGGACCTATTTGGTCCTTTGAATAGACGCACACACTTCTTTTTTCTTCTTCTATGGAGGGACAGAAGCAAGCAAAAAAGATTTGGAGGAGGAAATGTTGTCAAAACTCATCTTAAAAAATCTTTTAGAATGTGTTTCAAGGACTGACCCCAAATTTATAACTAGATTTTAAGAATTCTGTCTCATCCCAAACAAAGTAACCCTCAAAACATGAGTTCTCTAGAAAAAAAAACAAAACAAAACAAAAAAGAAGAAAATTTTTAAAAGGAAAACACAACAAAAGCTATGCAAAGCAAGACGCTTCTCACAAACGCACTTGATGGTTCGGATCATATCTGCCAGCTGAAGGTTTCCTATGATATCAGCCTCTAATTCATATTACACATAAAATACAGATGTAATGTTGCCCTTAGTGTACTATGTCTGGCTGTGATGGAGTTAATTTTTTTGGTAGCAACTTGTATGATGCTGTGCTTTGGATCCACAACCAAAACAGTACTGATGATATATTAATGTTTTTGCTATTGCTGAACAGCTTTTGCACTGCATCAGCACTTTGTCACTGCATCAGTGAATAGATTGTAGGTGCACAAGATTTTGGGAGGGATACAGCCAGGCAGATGACCCCAGCCAAGCAAAGAGATATCCCATGCCAATGTCGTGTTCAGCAACAAAACAGAGTGGGGTGGGGTGAGACTGAGCATCAGTCTGCCTGTAGGAGGCATCACTTATTTTGCTTTCTTTTTTATTTCTTCCACTTCTCTTTCACTATTTTGATGTCATTCCATGAGTTTTCTTGCTTTTACTCTTCCCTCTCTCTTCCCCTCTCTTCCCTGTCCTCCTTGGAGGTAGGAAGTGGAGGCAAGCAAGGAGCTGGGCAGTGCTTGGCTGCCTGCAGGTGTTAACCCACAACACTCAGTTATGTGCACTTGACTTGGTAACTGAAATGTTAATTTTAACCTGTGCAACCTATGTGCATTTGTACATAGATATTATAATACTGGAGAAGGAATTGTGTTCTGAGTACCACTTCTGCTTATCACAGTTTAAGAGAATAGATTAGGGGCTGCTCCTGGAGAAAAAGGTAGATGCTGAACAATCTCTGAAATATTGGGCAGTTAGAGCTCCTTGGATCCTTGTGTGCAATGCAGGTAACATTCCAGACTCCTTCCAGAAGGGTAAGTACATCTCTGTCAACCCCTCACAAAAAGCGGAATAGGGTTTAAATAACATAATAGGATTTAAATACCATTAAATATACAGGAAATAAGGCCCCAGGGCCATAAAGAATGGAAGAATTAAGAAAACAATTTTAAGGCGACTGTTCTGTGCATTGGACAACATAGAAATCCCAAGGAAGTAGAGAAAAAGAATGCTCTCATTAAAAACTAACGTGAACACCCAAAGGGCTGAACTCAAGCAGTTAAAACTACCTTAATTTTAACATTTCTCAACTTCCAAATGCTTGATTGGAATAATAATACTGTTATTTGAATGTTTCACCCCAAAACTAAACTTTTTCAAAACCAAATTGCAGAATTCTGTCCCATAGCAACCTATGGGCACTGCCAGGGCTACAGCAGCATGCACAGGCCCCACACAGACCTCAGAGGGAAGAGATTTCCCAAAGACTGAGGCCCAAAACAATAATCCGAAACCCAGCCATAGGAGCGCAAGTTACCACCTATCACTTTAATTGCACTAAGTGTCTGCACTCTTGGCCCAGCACAACTTCTAGAAAAAACATGTGAGCCAAAAGCCTTTGCAAAATACAGCAAGCATGGGAAATTAATGTCAGGAATTGCACCTGCTGTAGAGCACCCTTAATATCAACAGCAGCCTACAGTGTGATACAGAAATCACAGAGGAGACATTAGCAGAAAATCCCCACACTGCTGTGTTTGTTTTCATATTTGCTAGTGGGAGTAAAAGCCCACTTTAAACCCTAGAGGCTGATACAACACATGTTGATAAAATCATAGCAGTAAAACCACAGGCATCTGATAGCAGATGAAAATAAAAAAACACAAGCACACAGGGGGTCTCAGAGTAGGTGGTCTGAATGACCCCTTCTTGACAAGCAACACCCAGTTTGTCAAGGATTTTGTGTATCTCACCTGAAGTCAGCTTCTTCTCACACTCTGAGAATTCTGATTCTCATATGGGCTGCTGGAGGAGTGAAAAATCCCTCTCCTGGTAAATAGTGTATTGATATCAGGTCAAAAGTTGGTGCACAAAAGTACACAGTGAGGTTCTTTGATTGTAAAAGGCTGATGAATCTCCTCTGCGTCTCTAGGCCTTCTTCTCTAAATGTAACATTTTAAAAAAGGAAATATACATTTTAAATCTTTCTTCCTCCTTCTTAAGGATGTGGGATACTTTGCCAACAGCCGGATGTGAACTCCCCTGCCCACCACAACTAAATTGCTTGGACAACATCTACTGCAAATTCTTCAGCAGCACCTACATCCATCTGTTCATTCAAACACACTTCTGACATCTGAGCACTCGGGGGGTTGCCCACACTGCAGGTCTCACACTGCTCCATCTTCATGGAAGGACCCAGATGGATCCAAGAGGGATTACTCAACAGCGAGCCTCAGCATCCAAAGGAGCCCCATAAACACTGACACCACAGCATCTACCAACACAGTTCAAGAGCACAGAGTGTATCTGAAAAGACCCAGCCAAGATTTATTTTCCTGTGCAACCCAGAACTACCAACACATCATTGTCTCTCTGATGTGAGAATGCACACACTGGGCTCCAGGCAGCCAGGCACTGCACATGCTGAAAGAGGAGACATTCATCCTTTTAATTACTACAAATGAGTTCATACCCTCAGTTAGTGAGCTGAGCCAGGCGCATTGGGGTTAGCCCAAACCCAGGCTGAGTCACAACTCACCATCCATCCTCAAGCAAAAGGAGCAGCTAAGTAAATAAATAATAACAACAGGTAACCCAAGCAGCTCTCTTAAACGTGTTCCCAATGGGAATCCCTACACTGGTTTTAATCTGCAAGAAGATGAGTTGGGATTAACTCTTCTGTGCTTCTGCTCATTCTGCACAGCTCTTGGCAAGTCAGCAAAGCTGCCTCACAGCTGAGCAGACTTGGGCCTGTGGCTGTGTTTTGGAAAGAGCACAAAAATCCCAGACAACAGCAATGCTGGATCAATGAGGCACAGCACTGGCAAGGACACAAGGAGCCTTGTACTATTGTACCAAACTAACCTGACCAAAAATCCTCTCAACCACTTTGAGGAGCACATTGGGTCTGTTCCTGCATGCAGTCACACACCTTTCAAAGGACACAATCTGTATAAAGAAATTACAAGAGCATGAAAAACCAAAACAAAATGGGTAGTTGCTTTAAATGGTCCCTGCCCCAGGGATTGGGATTGCTATTTTGGAACACAAAACAGAAAGTTCAATCTATACCTGCACAAACATGCCAAGCATAAGCAGTCATTCTCAAATAAGACATACAAACAGCCCTGGTGCTGGCCAGCTAAATCACTGCACACCCACCTAACCACAGCCCAGGCCAATCTTCAGCTCTGAACACTGAGCACTTTGGGAGATCAGGCCATGTTTAAATTAGCATCAACAAAAGGATCAGCACGAGTGCCAAGTGTAAATACACAGTTTTTCTCCTCCTGCAGAGACTAAGCTTATTCTCCCCACCCCCCAGATTAAATTGTGAGTTCAGCTTCCAAGTATCTCAGTTGAAAAAAGGATGCTTAAAAATTCTCACCCTTTTTTTTTTTTTAGTTGACCAAACTATTTGTGACATACAAAATCTGCTTTCACAGTGCCTCAAGTCAGGGAAATTTTTTTACCTGAGGATATAAAGAGTAGCTTTCTTTACTTCTGTAGCATTTGTGTATCAGCACCTGATAACCCATAGACATAGGAAGAAGGCTGCAAGGAAAATTTTCTCAAATAGTTGGTGCATCTAGTGGCATACTGGGATACTTTGAAGTTAATAAAATTACCACAATATTTTTTTTTCCTTTTTTTGTTAACATTACTAAAGTGTTCCTGGTGCTAACAAAAGTCATTGTTTTCTAGATTATTACTATCTAGTAGTAATCTACTACTGCAATTACTAGATACAATAAAAATATCGCCAGTCATTAGACAGATGTGGGGATCCCTGAGGTCCCCTGCTCTGGCTGACATCTGTCATGGCTAAACCAGTGGATTTCCATGTGACAGGAGCCAGATGCACACATATGACTCTGGAGCTTGAAGTGATTGGTTCATTGAAGTCATACATGAGGTTTCACACAGACATGAGACACCCTGGCATCCACAGCAGCCCCATCCACCCCTCCCAGACTGTGTCTCCTTTCGCTGGTTCCACAAACAACAACCAGCAGCTGGTTTTTGCAGCAGTAACAGCAGTGTCCCTGGTGACTGCCCAGGACCACAAACACAAGGAATTGGAAACACGTGCTTGTCATCCTGAAGCTCAATTCGGTCCCCTCAGCTGTCAGTAAAAGCAAACGCTGAGTATTTTTATTGTCAGCAGGCACAGAGCCCTCCTTCAGCATCACAACTGTTGGGAAATCCAGAGTGTTTTCTGGAGCATGCCTCCAGACAGGGGTGGACAGAAACCTGAATCTTTGCTCTACATTTGGTCTTGGTAACTTGGTTTTGTTGATACCATAAAGTTGCATCCCCGCTGATAAAACAGAACAACTCTCTCAGTTGTTCCAAAATAGCCCCAGCCTCTGTGCTGATTCTTTTCCTGCCCTCCCAAGGAGCAGCAGATCTGGCACTTCATGCCAAACTCCTACCGATTTCCTCCTCCAACACCTCCCAGCTCTCTTTAGACTCTTTTCCACTGGCAAACAGACACATGTGACACAAACTCCAGTTGCAGCTTCCCCCTGTGAGAACCCCTCAGCCGTGGCTCCCAGACACAGACACTCCCTTGCGCTCGCATCCCGTGCAGCCACATCTCCAGAACGTTACCAGAAGAGGCCAAGTGGTTTTAAAACACCTTTGATGAGGTTTTGGATTTTGTCAGCCCTGAAAAGGAGAACTTCTCTAGACCCAGCACAGGCAGTTTGCCCTCAGAAAGCCAGACTGCAGCCCAGGCAGTGATGGATGGGGAAGCACACACAGCCTCCAGCTGAGGAGGAAAAGATCACCTGGGGCAGGGACCTCTCTAAGCAGCAACCTGAGCTCCATCCTGCCTCATCACTCAGAGCCCTTCCTCAAAACAAGGTATGGAGGTGGCCTGGATTTGGCCCAATCTTCAACCAAAGTCTAAAGTATGTCTGTCTGTCCCTGGGATCAAAAACTCAACCCTCATTACTGAGTTACAATTTCTTCCCCAGTGTGGTGGTGTATCTGACTTTCTCTTGAAAATGCCCTCTTTTACAGCCTGAAACCTTCAACACATGGAAATCCTGGATCCCCCTTGACACCACGGCCCCATTCAGGGCTATTAGGCATTCAGAAGCTGTTAGCATGTAGATTTTGATGATAATTTGGTGAATGGAGTTGTCAAACAAATTGCCTTTATTACAGACTGATTAAATGCAATCAGGGAGAAGTGCCTTTCCCCTCCCCAACTCCAGCCCTCATCACTCAAACAAACACACTGAGCCAATTAGCAGGGAGGTGGCAAAAGCAGCTTTCACTTGAAACCTGATATTCTTGGGGAAAAGGAAAAAAAAAAAAAAAACCAACTAAGCACCACTAACAATAAAAACAACAACAAAAATCTCTGTGCTTTCAAAACCGAGATGGGCCTCCAGGGAGAGGTTCCAAAAGCTACCCAGGGCTCACCTGCAGGGTGTGGATGGGATTTATCAGTATTCATCTGGCTCGATGCCAGATCAGCTCCCCTAAAAAAAAAAAAAAAGTGCTGTTCACATCCAGCTTGTGCCAAAATCTAATGCAAAGAACATGAACATTAAAGCACGCCCAAGGGGAGCAGCACTACTGGGGCTGGTTTTTCTTTCAGCTGGGTTCTCCTGTGACAGAAAAAGCTCGAGCTTCCAACAAGCTGTTTCCATGCCTAGAAACCTAAGTTTTTGGCTTAGGTCCTTGCAATGGATTCTCTGATGTCTGCAAATGCTTGAGTTCCCTTTCTGCAGCAGAGGAGGGACCCGTCTCCATTTACATGAAACTCATGGCAATCACACAGATCTGATGCCATTACCCTTCTGCCCAACATGCCTGAAATCAGCTAATGAATGGGAAAACCCTTGAGGAGAATTGCAGCACGGCATGATAATGACATTAGTTTAATTCCTTGCAGGTATGCAGCTGGAAGTTAAATGGTCACCTTGGCAGCAGTGGGCAGGGCAAAATTCAACATGTGTTTGCATGATTTATCTTCAGAGACAGGAACATCATGGCTGAGCAGAGACCACAGAGGATATGAGCAATAGCTGTTGACTAAGCTTTCAATGCCTGCATTTAAAGTTAGCACCAAAGTCTATTTTTGGCCCCATTTTCATTAACCTTGTCTCTCTGAGGAGCCAGGCCTGTGCACTGCACATGGATCACTGCCTCCCAGAGCCCACACAGAGGAGTTATGGCACAGCTTCCCCTGGCAGGGCAAGGGCATTGCTGTCTTGGACTCTCAGCAAAATGTGAAAGGGCCTAAAACAAAGGTGAAGTTTTATCAAACAGCAAGGATTTTGGAGAATTTATTGCTGCTATTGAGATTAGGACTAGAGGTTTAAGGTTAATGTACAGAGATTCAAAAGATCAGATTCTTACCCCACACCTCATCACAGTCCTCAATATCACCTTGAACGAAAGGGGTAAGTGACACATCAAGACAGCAGGTTCTAAGCCTTCAAACAGTCCTGAGCATAAGAACAGATCACAGGATGCGATTAAACCAAGAGTCCGTTCTACAAGCAGCCACAGAGAAAAAGTCCAGGTCTTCTTAAGAAGTGGCTGCAAAGTGCCTGATAACTCCACTCTCTCCCTCAGGATCTGCTTCCTACCCCCACACCCTGCTGCAAACATCAATGTTTAAAGAACTATTAAAGAAAACAACTTCAAAACTCTTCACATAGTTCAAATACTTCACTTAAAAGGAATTTGAATTCTTACATCTCAGATTGCACCAGTCCCCAGCAGGACATGCACTGCTCATGTTCACGTTGTGGCGTTTGAGCTGTTCAAACAGGAGGGATGGAGCCCCAGTGTGAGGCTGTGTGCTCAGGGGTTAGAAATCCCCACAGCCCTGCTTGTGCTCTATTGTGAGAGCTGAGACTCAGTTAACCACATCTCTGGGCACCTTCTCGATGTGCCTTGCCATGACCTACACAAAAATGAAATCTTCCTGCAGCTGAGAGACACATCCCTTGAAGACCCAGCCAGTGGGAGAGTACAGGGAGCAGTGGGATGAGGTGGGGTGAGGTGGGGTGTGAAGTTCTCGGTAAGTCTTTTATCCAGCCCTATTGCAGAGCTGCAGCATGAGAGTCAGGTCACTGCTGCTGACTTATGATCTGCTTAGAGCTCAAGACTGGTTGAGCCTGAGCTTTCCTTCCAGGGCTGGATCCACACAGTCCGGCCACATCCACACAGCCATGACCTATTACAAACAGCAGCACATCCTTGGTAATGCAGAGTCAAACCAAACTGAGAAGCCAGAGAGGTTTTGCTGCTATACAAGGTCTACAGGACTGAGTTTTAAACCCTCATTCTTCCCCAAAGAGCATCAGCTGCTGTCTCTGAACAGTACTGCTGTTCATTTGCAAGCTGGAAAAGCCTTTACATCCCAAAGAGCTGTGTCATCTCCCTGCAGCATCAGCTGCTGCAGAAACCTCTGTGGGATCACAGCAAGCCTTACATTCCTCAGCAGTAATACCAATACAAATCCACTCATCTTCCTGGGGGGCAGACAATTTAAGTTTTGGATGCAGTACCTCTAGGTGGGATGGGCTACAGTAAAACAAAAGTCTTCCCCAAAGATGTTCACCTGCTCAGTTCCATTCATGCCAGAGAAGAATTCAGGACATGCTGAAGTATAGAAAAGTGTATAACAGGTCAGAAACAATTACAGTCAAATAATGTTAAAAGGTTGCCCCCTTTGCATTCCTTAAGCCAGCTGACAATTCACCTATAGAGATAACGGTGACAAACAAGATGCTCCATCAGGTAGGAAGAGTTTCCTGGGCTGCTGCTCCTTCAGAGAGGCACAGGCTGCAAACCCTCATGTATTGGGAGGAGGTGAATGGGGTCAGTGCAATATGTGCTGGGAAAGTATAGGGTGTTATTTGGGAAATGCTGTACCTTTTCCTACCCCCTTTCATCTTGTGGTTACTCAGCTCCTGAGCTTACAAAACTATATTTGAGCTGTTACACACTGGGTACAGCCCTTTCCTGCAACAAATCATGTTTCCTGTCCTGCAAGGTACAGTAAGTCCAACAAAACTGGGGACATTCGCCAAGCCTGCTATCAGAAAACATAGGTTGGACCTGGCAGAAAGTTTCACAGTTGTGGAAACTCATGGGAGGTTGTGCTGTGGGGACTGCAGACCCTGCTTCAGAGTACAGCCTTGCCACACACATACACAGGGATATAAGCCCCCTCTCTTCTCCCAAAGCATGACAGTTCAGCTGGATGCCACAGAAAACATTATTTTGTTATCAGCAACTTTCTTATCCATTTTTAAAAAGAACAGCATCTTCTCCCCCTGCCAGCACCACTGAAGCCTATCGAATTTCCTTGCACTGTTCCAGCTATGTTGTACAAACATAATGTAAAGCACCTTTGCCCTGGGACACCTGCACACATTTTAACGCTTGGCAATTTGGCCTGGCCGGGAAAACTTTATCTACATTTCAGAAAGACAACTCCTTTCCTCGTTGCAGCTTTTGCTCCCATCATGCCCACTCCATGCACCCCTTCTGCATCAACTTGTTTGCAAGCAGGAGCACAGAGAAAGCTCAGTGCCAAGAAAGGGATAAAAGCACACTAGAAACAGGGAAATGCCTCAGTCCTTTCCATTCAGAGGCAGATCTGCCTTGAATGGGAGCCCCCAGGACTGATGTGCTCCTAAAAGAGACTGAATCACAGGCAAGCCAGCCCCCTTCCATTCACATTAAGACTTCCAGCTACCGTATATATTCTTTCTCCCACCCTCCACCACAAGCTCCTCCTTTCTAACACAAATTTCTCACAGCACACTCACAGGCAGTGAGCAGCAGTGCTGGGATGTGCTGAAACCTAAGTCCAGTGAGGTTCAACCCTTGCAAATGACACTTTTTCATCAGCAAACTATAACTGGCAGCTCTTATCCACTACAAGAGTTTTGCAAAACACCCCTAGAGAGTATGCCAGGCTAGTTCTTCACACTAAGACCCAAAATTAGAACCAATATCCAAAAAGAAAAGTGGCCCTCATTGGGCACTCCCAAACAAACTGAACAGCCCTGCTGAAGTTGCAGAATGAAATCTGTTATGTTTTCTCAGATCTGCATGCACATCCAGAAAGAACAGAAGCACAAACACAATTTTAAGTGACTAATGTAACTATAGAGTTATAAAACTTACATGGGACTCCAGAATTTCAAAGTGCTGGATACTCACCTGCTGTGTATCACTCAAAAGAAGTGCTATCAACATTTTTAGATTCAGAAAATATTAAAAAATGAGATACTTTCATGCAGCTTAAGAAAACACAGGCTCAGAATATAATTTGTGCATGCACCTCCTTTATCTCAGCTCAGGGGGCTTTTGCAACAATCAGGAGCTATGTGTTAGGAGGAGGGAATCTGGCCCACTATAAAATAATTTAGGCTAGCTATGTAAACTTTAATTTACGTCCTAAACCTTCCCAGTCTCTTAATCTACCTCTTTTCACTCCTATAAGAAACACAGCACAAAACCTGCTAAAAACTTACACAAGTTAATATCATTCCTGCTACAAACTTACACAGGTTAACACTATTCTTTTTCTTGTTCCCGAAGTTAGTCAGATTAACTCTTTTGAAATAGTTTTGCTAATTACTGAGAAAGGCTTTCAAGAAACTCAAAATCCTCTCACGGAAGACACACTTCATCTTCAGCTTATTTTTAAAACATTAAAATTTCTCCCCAGGTCTGCTCACATCGCCTTTCCCTGAGCTGCTCCTGAGCACTGGAATTATATCCCCCATGCACAGAAAGGATCGGCACTTTTCCCTACCTGAGAAGTCTGCAGAAGTCCTGGCAAAGTTGCTGAAAGCTGTCAAGCACATGAGTGCTAGGAGAAAGGTGGAGGTGGGAAACACATCTGGGCAGCGCATCCTTAGGTGTCCTCACGGCTTGTTTTCTTGCAGAGGAAAGGAAAGCAGTTTGTGCCCCTGCCCAGCACTTCTCATCACCCGGAGAACAGCGTTAGTCCCATGGCTTGGAAGGCTCGCAGCCAGCGGCGGGGAAGGAAAAGCACTCGGCACACACACACACACACACACACACACACACACACACATCCCTGGGAGTGAATGAATCCCGGCTGACGAATGAGACAGACCTACCTGAGCCTTGGCGGAGTTCCCAGGGTCCTAAAAGCCTCCCCTCTGCCCCAATGTGCTGCAGACTGCTGGAGCGCAGCTGTCCAGCTGCGGCACTGCGAGCGGCTGGGGGGCACCCGGGGAAAGGGGAGCACGGGGGGCTGGGCTGGAGGAGCCCAGCTATTGTTGGAGTAGATGTGCAGGCTCTTGGCTCTCTGTGCAGACAGACAGGAGGATGAGCAGAGTTTTTAAAGGAGGGAGTCCAAAACAAAGCACCTGAAATCACATGGATTTCTGGTATGACGGGTATTTGTAGCTGCTGCTGAAATCAGTGTGAGCAGCAGTGTCCTGCCAGGCTGGTGACAGGACAATTCTGTGTCCCCTGTTGACAGTGATCCTATAGTGGAGGAGACTGCACAGGCCCAAGGATCAAACCCTCCTGGATCTCATTGCAGAACTAGGACTGGTATCAGCCATGTATCCAAAATTCTCCTTTCTTTTGACAGCAGAAAGCCATGCCAGGCTCCCTCTTAGCCACTGGTCCCCTCTGTCCTACATCAAATTCAACAGAGGGTTTTTCAGCAGAACTGGACCTGTGGTTTTCTTAGACTCATGGAATGGTTTGGGTTGGAAGGGACTTTATAGATCATCTAACTCCAGCCTCCCTGCCACAGGCAGGGACACCTTGCACTAGACCAGGTTGCTCCAAGCCCCATCCAACCTGGCCTTGAGATCCAGGAGTCCTGGCTCCTCCCACAGCAATTACTTTAACCTCCAACTAGCATGGCCCTAGATGCTCACTGAGCACTGCTCACCCTGCAGAGTTAAAGGAAGACTCCAGCCTATCTGGAAGCAGATCCAATATTTGATCCTGCCTGATTTTCATCCATATCGTGCCAGCATCAAGCCGGTCATATTAATTTGAAAGAGCTGAGAACTGGGGACACAAACAGATGGGTGGACTCTGTTGTCCCACAGGAAGGAGGCCCTGGTCTTTGGTCACCAGGCTTAGCTGCAGTTCAGGCATGTTGCATGTAAATAATGGATATATCTATCCCACATATCCAGGCTAGGGCAGAAGCTGAGTGTTGGTGCAGAGGAGGATGTATTTCACAGCAAAGCCAACATCAGACATTTAGCAGCCTGGGTATCCATATGTTCAAATCTGAGGAGGTGCACTGTGTGGGGCTGCCAAGGGGAGATGTGGCCAAGCTCACACACAGCTGCTGAACAAAGCTGCAGCTCCCATCCAGCAAAAATAACCTCAATGGAAACATCCAAGGAAAACCACAAGTGGTTTTTACTCCTCTGTCCTGTTCCTCCACATGGAATTAAGTGAAACTCTCCAAAAACATTGATTTTAGAGCTAAAAACAAGTGTAAGAAACTTCAGTGCAAAGGGCTCTGGGGCTTTTTCCAGAGTTGAGTGAACTTGTAAAGTGTTTCTTATTCTGAAATTTCTAACGATGTTTCAGCTGTTCTCAGATGAATATTAGACTGACTGCCTGATTATATGTGAAAGACATTTTCAAGAGTACTGCCATGAATACCAGAGTAATTTTTTTCCACCAGAAGTCTGTCCTGGGATGGTGTCTGTGCTAGAAGCAGACCCCAAGGGAGCTGTAAGTGCCCTGTCCCATGTAGGTGTAACTGTCCCATGCCCTGTTTGCCTTCTGCCCAAAAGGCCACGTGCTCAAGTTCCAAACAGCCACACACAGGATGAGTAGTGTGGTACACCTGGAATTTTGAGCTCAAATCCTGTCCATGACTACAGAAATAGGAGGCTGTTCTGGCCTGATCTGCACCTAAGCACCTCCTTCCTACAACACCTCTTCCCACACTGAGGGTGTCCAGTGAAGCTGCAGAGAGAGGAGTCTCCTCAAGGACAGTGGTGGCTCTGGGCTGCCCTGACATCACAGACACAGACTGAGGCCCAACAGGCTCTGTACAATCCAGCCCCAGTCCCTTCTCTCTGCAGACAATTCTGCCCCCTTACTTTTTTGCAGAGGGCTGCTTAAAGCAAGATTTTAAAAAACAGGAACTTCTATAGGCTGCCTTGCTCTTTATTTCACCTGATACTTTAATCCCACCTGCCAAATCTCTCTGACCCATATTTTTCCAGTGTTGACCTAAGTTTTAAAGAGAAAATGCCAGGAGATTTGACTCCTGGCATCTATGTATAATTCTTGTCTCACCTAGTTCTGCTGCCCTTGCCAAGAGGAAGATTCACCACTGCTGTCTTACAGGCATGAGATAACCATACCCATTACCAGATTATCAGTCAAAGCTCCTTATCAGCAGAACAAAGAAACAATAGGACCCCTGGAAATTTATCAGCCTCTGGAAAAGGGAAGCACTATTTGCTGAAAAGAGCCCACCCTGTTAGCAGGTGTTGATTTTACTGATTAAAGGGTAATTAGGTTTGGCTGACTCAGTATATAGAAAAGAGAAAAAAAACTGGTGACAAAGGGTTTAAGGCTAAACATGGGCAATGTGCTTGAGCAGCCCTTTAGGTTATTGTGAATAAAGTCAAACCAAAGGGGAGGAAGTTTACATCAGTGTCATGTCCTCTGAGGGCGTTGTTTTTAAGTAAGTCTGTATAGATGCCTTCCAAAAGGAAAGAAGAAAGCAAGTCCTGCCAAAAAGAAAAAAAAAAAAAAAAAAGAAAAAAAATCGCCTTTGAGAAACAGACAATTCAGTTAAAGCCCATCTCCATAATGCCCTTACTCCCTGGGGCATGTGGGAACATCAGCTGTGTTTAGAAGGCAAAGAGGCCACCTGTCCCAGCACAGCACAGATAAAGGATGTCTGTCATGGACAGTCTCATGGGGTAAACATGAATCAAGGCAACACCAAAATGGAACTTCACTTTTAGGAGTAACAGACCTTGAAATCCATCCATGTCTTCAAATAAGTCTCTGGGGATAGGTAATGACACATGTAATGATACACATTCTCTTGGATCCCTTGTCCCCAAAGCCACCCAGAAGTGGGAATAGGCCAGTACTGATGCAGTCCAGCATTACCTCTTAGCTTGGAGGAATATTTGCTCTCTTTCCCTCCATGTATTAACTGTGGAGAAGTCTCACTAAGATGCTTAACAGCTGTACCTCAGTCCTCCTTTCTGACTATGTCAAGTGCATTTTTCTCTCCTCCTATGCTACTCTCTTGCAGACCCTCTCCTTCTGCTGCACATAATAATATCTGTAATATCTGAAACATGCATGCAAATTCCCAAAGTACAGTTAAGTACAACTGCAGCTGGGGAAACTGAGGCAGTGAGGAAGGAAGTAATTTGTCATTCAGTTTTGTGACCCCAGCATTACCCAGTTCATAAATGGCAATAATTGGGAATGGATAGAATGATTCCCAGTTTAATGCTGTCTGTGCTGCTCTTGCTTCCTTCCAGGGCTGATTTTTGGTAATGCTTTCCTATTTTTTCCTGATCCAGCACCATTAACCTCCCTTGCTGATTAAACCACCAACAGCCAAAGGCTGGTCAGTAGAAGAGCTGGACCAGGAAGAGTTCTCAGCTACAGAACCAAAGTAGGATTGAAGCCTTGTTTGTTTACACAGTCACAAGCAGATTTATTAGTACAAATGTTCTAAGACTAGTCTTTCTTTCTAACCCACCTAATATTACTCACTTCTTACTGTTTTTTCCATAAGGTCTGAAAGCACTCTCCAGAAGGCCCTGTTGCACTTCTGCCACTTCCCACATGGACAAAACACAGTCATATGTTTGAGGTCACTGCTTTTTCAATGTCAGCTAGGGCAAATTGACAGAGATAAGAAAATATTGAATACTTGTTAAGTCCAGCCAGAGCTCTTTCCACTTGGCCACATTCCTTCTAAATGAATGTAAATTAACAACAAAGTATATGTGCATGTATACCTACAGAAATATATGTAAGCTGGGTGGTCAGAGCTTCAATATGAAATAGCAGTGTTTCCTAGCAAAGCACAGCTCTTTGTTTCCTTCTTTTCTTAATCTTTCCCCTAAGAGTGTTTCATGGAAACAGATGGTGTTACTCATTGAAGTAAGCACTGTTTGCTTTCATCAATTTGAAGGCAGAGGACTTCACATAATGCAGTTTTGCAATACAACACCAAGTATCTCACAAGTAAAATCCTCTCTCTCCATATTCAATGCTAAACAACAGCTGTGCAGAATATTCAAACTGAAAAGCCTTTGAAGTTTTCACATTTTGTGTCACTCAATCACTTCAGTTTACAAAACGAACATAAAACCTGGAGGACTTTGCTCCATACTGGGACAGGTTTCAAGTGGGGCTAGTGCTTCAACCAAATACTGTGCAGAGCAAAAGCCCCAAGTGATGCACTTATCCCACTGAAATATTGGGAAACACTGAACAAAGTACTGCAAAATCCTTCAACGCATGAAAATGTCAAAAGTAAAATATTTGGAGACTTCAAAGTGATCCACAACAAAGCTGAAAACTTTCTCCTCATGTCTCACCAAGTAACTGGTGTTGAAACCTCTCTCAGTTGGCATTCTCTTTATTATAATGATTCCATGTTCTGTGTTAGAGGATACTGTGCAATCTGGTGATTTTTCTGGGTTTGGCATATCCAGTTGGGTTTAGCTGGTACCTTGTGCACAGGATGTTCTCAAGTTAATCACTGTATTAGAACTACAGGAATTTGGAATCTTCTTTATCCTTGTACTACACTGCAAGTCACATAAAGGTTTAAAGAGGCAAGTTCACTGAGACATTCAGTGACTATCTTCTGATATCTGTAAAGGGAAACTGTTCTCCACTTGATCTCACTCATAAATCCTCTTCTAACAGTTTCCTGGGTAGATTCTAGATTTCTCAATTAATTGGATGATGGTAGGTCCTGGCTTTACTGTCCACTCACCACTATCTTTCCATTAGTATATTCAAAAGCTTTCTGGGAGTGCTTCTTATCTAAGAGGCTGAATTTAGCACCTGCAGATACTTATCTCTCACTGGTCTTGGCTTTGAAGAGCAGAGACATCCCAGCTGGTTCAATGGGAGCAGCAGTATGTTTTTCCTATTAACTCATCTATGATAATCAAGGGAGAATTGTCTCAATCCAGCTGCTATGTAGGCATGAGTCACATCAGGTTACAAACCCCTTCTAATCTGGATCTCCACTAGGTTCCTCCCTTTTATTTTTCCTGTTTTACTACCAACCCTGAAAAATAATTTACATTGTCCTCAATTTCCACAGGAACCAGAATTGTTCCTCAGATTAACTTGTCTAGAAGTTCTCTGCCTGTCCTGTGGGAGCAGCATGCTATGATGTTACTTGATAAAAAAATAGGAATAATCTCAACAATTCATCTTTAAAATGGTGCCATAGGCATTTATCTCAAACCTCTGTACTCCATTCTGAGGGCATGCAAAGGCAGTAGCATATAGGACAACAAGAGAGTCCTTCAGCATTCCCCCAGGTTCTTCTGTCCCCCATGGGCACACATCCTGTACACACAGTCCACCCTTACAGAAACTACTGTAATAATTTACACTGGAAAAGCTATTTTTGTTGCCAGAGACCTTTCCCACAAAAAAGGACTGTTTCCAAGCATTGTAATGAAGCCTTTTCATAAAATCCACCTCTATACTAAATAGGCTGAACTACATAAGGGTCTGAACAGGCACTGCCACTCACATTTTGGACTCGTCCTTGGTTCACTTTTGATCCAGGCTGCCTGGCATCCAGAACATTTCTGAGCATAGCTTGGGAGCTGGCAGGAACTTTGGCCATTCCCAATAGGCAGGAAGGAATTGTGGTTTGGAGTTTGATAGCATGACCACAACCAGATGATATGTTCTGAGACCCAACAGTATTTCAGGAATTTGTAATATCCTTGATGAAGACACAGTGGCATGGGCTGAGAGCTGAAACAACAACCCCAGAGCAACTGTCTGCCAGTGCTACAGCATCTTCTCCTTCTGCTACCCTGGCAAGCCTGATTAGAGCTGCCCAGGAATGTCAGTGCATCCTGCAGTCTCCAGACTCCAGCACAGCTACAGCCCAGGCTGCTATGTGTTTGTGCTCCCACCTATTTACAGTGATCAGCAGGACAGACCATTCCTCCAGGAGCATTCAGCACAGACTGTGCTGAAGTTTGATCTGGTGAAGTCAATGAAAAAACCTTTTTGGCTTCCCTGGTTCCAACATTACTCGGACAGATCAGCTTTCACCTCAGATTTATCATTGCCTCGGAGCAGAGGGCAGTTCCCTCAGTTTTGTACAGACAGCAAATTGCACAAAAAACTTCTGGCTCACAGATCACAAACTGGTAAAAATCAAAGGGAATCAGAGGAAATGCTTTTCTGCTGAATGGGGAAAATTAATCCCAAGTGTAATTTCACTGGCATCAGTGCAAATTCAACAATGGGCTACATCTACCATTTGCAAGAAGAACAGGTTTGTGTTCTCCTTTCACATGTACTTAAATATACATTTTCCTTTCCTCTTTTAAATCTTTTCCATTTGAGAGGGCTGTTTCAAGAGTAACATATGCTTTCACATGTATTTTAGTACTCTGGCCAATAATATCACCAGGTTATTTTTTTTCACAGTGGTCCCAAGAGACTCTTCAGAGACAAAGTCCAGGTGTGCTGGGCAGTGCAGAGAGCACTGTCATCTAAACCAACCTAAGGAATTTACAAGGGCATTGAAGTCCAAGACAGTCAAATCTAGCAGTCTGTAGCCACAATACCATCATTAGAGAACTCCAGTTAACTTGCTTGTAGAGCAAGAGATGCTTCCCACTGCAGAAAGCTCATACTGAAATTTGCAGCATTGTTTTTGGGCACCTGGTTCACACATCACTGATACCTGATGTGGCAATGGTACTCACCAGACTAGCTACAAAGGATGCAGAGGAAGGGAGGAAACCCTACAGGTTTTTACAGCTTTTTTACAAGAGATTTGCAAATGTTCACCAGGCTGGGCATTGCCTGGACTGACAGCAGTGTTATGTGCAGAGCTCTGTGTGTATGGGCATAGCTTAGTGGCTGGGTGCATCCAGAGACTCCATAAAATAAGTACAAAAAATTGCTTTTCTAACACAAGTAACTTGCCTCAGAAACACCTCAGCAGAGGCAAAAAGAGACTAGAGCCACTTAGATTCCAAAACTTTTTCAGTTTTTGCTTCCCCTTGTGAAGACAAGCCAGCATCACCCTCCCAGCCTTTCCCTGGTTCTGTGCTCTGCCCTGTCCTGCACTTATCCCCTGGGTGCTGTTTCATGCACAGCCCTTCCCTGCTCATTCTCAATCTCAGGTATTGTTGTCCATGGAGAATCTCTTATATTTATTACTACACTTTCTTTCTTGCTTCACTTGCTAACCCCATCTTGGATGTCCATAACTAACCAAATTCCCTTTTCCTTTCCCACAGTGAAAGGTAAAACAATTATTTTTTCAGTTCACTGAATCTATCCCAACACAGAACACCAGCTCATCTCCACCTAATGCTCCTTCTGTAAAATGTACCTTCTGACAGTAGAGCAGAAGCAGTTTTGTCCATTAAAAGGAGTCTGATTTGAGGCAGTTTGGTTTTCACCCAAAGAAGATTGCCACAAATGGTGCTGTGAATAACTAGGAGAGCTGAGAGCTTCTTCAGCTGGTTTTAAAAGCCAGTGTCCGAGCTGCTGCTGCTTCTGTGGTAGAGGAGGCAGAGACTCAAAGCTTTTTAAGCCCAGTTCTCAGGTGAAAGCCCTTCTGTGAGTCCAGAGGGAAGCAAAGTGAGACGTGAGACATAAGACAAAGCAGCAGTTTCTCTCTCCCACCTATTTTCCCACAATAGTACCACGCACAGCTGAGCCAGTGCAGTGGAAAATATTGTTGTGATTTCTAAAGGGCTTTTGCAAAATAAAGGATATGAGAGACATTTTCTCTTCAGGTTGTCACACAATAATGAAGAGCAGAAGTTGATTGGTTTTATTAAAAATAATGAGAAGCTGCAACTTTGAGCAATTTGATCATAAATCTTTTTACTTGCTTTTCCTACTGCATATGGAGGTTGAGGTGGTAGATAAAATTTACTCTGACAAACCACCAGCATTAATGCTTTAATCAAGAAAAACAAATTGTCCCCCTTGAAATCTCCTGCCCACCTAGAGAGAGTAATGGGGTTATAAATGGAGAAAGAACAAATATTGACTCTATGAAATGTAAAGGTACCTGGGAGTTCACCCATCAGTCTTTAGATTACACTTGCCTTTCAAGATGAATGGGATTTCTTTTATAATCCATTTCAATTGGGGTTTTTTTAGCATCTCAGGAAACAGGAGGGGCACATCAGTGGTCTCTTTGGGTTCTCAAGGTGTTCCAAACTGTTTCTGAAGGACAAGACCTCCAATTTCTGGAGTGAGGTAGATGCTCCCAATCCCAGACATGTCTTTCAGTTTGAGATAAGTACTGAAGGAGCTGCCTGGACCAGTCAATGAGTTATTTGTTTAATGGTGTTTCTGGAGCAATTTCCTGTAAAATGGCTCCAAAACTCAGCCTCCATCACTCAGATTGTAGAAGCTCAGAGGCAAGGACACCCCTTGGCACGTGGACCAATACAGGACTCAAGAAGACCCAAGAATTTACTGCCTAAGAGAAAGACCTCTGGCATCATTTATTGAACTTAATCTTACTTTGACACACACTCTTCATAATTCTCCAAACTCTCTCTTTTACCCTCTAAAGCAATTATATACTTGTCTTCTACACAGATTATTGGATTAATTTCAATATCGGCTTTCATATTAGACACAATTCCTTTTCAAAATTTCTTACTAAATCAGAAAATTAGGAGAATCAAGTGTTTCATAAATGCTGAGATCAGCCAGTGCTGTCCTTTCTGTAACCTGTAAGGGTGCCACACATCCCAGAGGAAACTGAATTCTGAGTGGGGACATAATCAAGAGCAAAAGACCCAAGAAAAACTACAAAGCCACACAGCTCAAATTCTCAATGATCTGAAAACATCACAGATTCCAAGAGGAGTTTAAAGACACTTCTGACTGAACACAGAGCCAATACCTACTGAGGCACAGGCCACAGGCAAACAACAGACCAGTTCACATTTCATATATCCCCTGCACCCTGACAGAAATCATTGGCACACTGTTTTCTTCTTCTCCCACACAGGTTATACAATAACAATTTACCCTCCAGGGCTGGAATGCAACAAAGGGAAAAGGAAATGCAAGAGCATAGGTGTGCATGAACATGGTGGTGATGTGCTGCTGGCCACTGCCAGAGACCCTCTGGAAGCCTCAGGCTCAGAGGAGTTGATGTGGCCACTTTCCTAGCACTGAACAGAGGGGAGAACATGCACTGGCCTGGCAGGGTTAACTGTGTGTGGCTCCAGCAGGATGCACGCTCCAAAACAACCGAGGCCCGGGGCTGTTTTGACAAAACGAGTGGATATTTCAGTCCATCGCTTTCCTGAGCTCAGTGCTGGGATGCTGTGTCTGAAGAGCGCCCTCTCCTCTCCTCTTTGCTTGCTCTAGAGTAAGGTAAAAAATGTAATTGTAGATGCTTGTTGGCCACCTTAATGAGCAGCTGCTCTATCCAGAAGGGTCTGGCACCTGGGGTCATTTTAAGCAATATTTTGGGATTCCTCTAATTATTTTCAGCGAGGTCAACCCACCTTAAGTTAACCAGCAACTCATATCTCATTAAAGGGATGCTTCCAGAAAGACTAGAATGGACATCAGATTTTTTTAAAGACTCTAATAAAATCCACTATACTCAAACCTTTCCAGAGTAGTTTATGGAGCTGCTTTGGTAGCTGGAATAACCAGGACACAGAGGAATACGGGCACAGCCTTGTATCTCTGCTGACAGGTTTGCAGGAGAGCCTGAAGGACTCAGATACCTCAGGACAGTCTGAAAGGAGCTCTCTGCTCCACCTGCCACTGCTAGGGCTACAGCAGCTATGAATAGCTCAACAGATGTTCTGAAAAGGGCACAATTTAGCTAGAAGGTGAGGTGCAGAGGCCCTCGGTGAGCCAATCCCATTTCTTTTGTAATGTGGGGACATCTAGCTGCCTCTTCTCAACCCCTAATGGACAACTGACCAGATCTCCAGAGCAGCTTAGCCCCTCACAGATATCTCTTTCTGTTTAGAGACACAGTGATAACAGCAGGTGTTACCACTTTTTGCTGTGTTTCCTATAAAAAGACGTTCACGTTCCCTTGGCCAACATGAAAATTCACTCCCTTCTTCACACCCTCTGACAGGCCACAGACAGCTGTGTTGGGACTGCTGCAACGTGGCTTCAGGTGTTCAGAAGGAATTTCTGGGATTTCAGACGAATGCAGACTGTTTGGAAGGTGATAGTGACAGCCCTGATCTGCCGGTGCTGGGACTGAAGCACTGCATTCCTGGGGACATGAGTAGGTTAAATCCAGGTAAGCAGGTCAGCTCAGGCCAGTAAAATGTGTTGGGCATCTCCACACCAGAAATGTGCACCCTTCCCTTACCTTCCAAATGCAGCATACGGTCTGAGGAGGTCTGTTCTTCAGGCTTTGTTACAACAAAGCTGAGTTAAAGCGCAGAAATCAAAAATGAATGGCTCAGAGTGACAAAGAATGTGGGGAGCAAAACACAAGGTCTCCTTCCTCCTTAAACACTGGCCTTTTTTCCTCTAATGAGCAGCACCATTGTTTAGTGAAATCTTTAGCAAGTGCAGAGGCATCAGTTGTACTGCTGATCTGGGAGAGATTTTGTTGATTTTATTGACACATCTGCAAAGACACATCGAGGGAGAAAGACATTGAAATGCTGATGTAAAAAGAGATTTGAGTTTGAAATAGGCTGGAAGGGGGAAGTTTGTCCAGCTGGATAACTGAGGGTATTTGGGGTGACTGTGAGCACTGCTGAACTGCCATGTTCAGTTTTGAAACAAATACCTCAAAAAGGGTGTTGAAATAAGGGAGGAGACTTCAAACATGAAGGATGGCATTCAATGGCATATCTTGGGCACATCCTACTTCCACAGATGAGAGAGGGTCAGGCTAAGCACTATTTTCTACCTGTCCTGCTTTTCTTCACAAAGAAAATCATATTTGAGCAGTAAGGAACCATAAGTGAGCTTCCCTAGGATTGGACAGGAGGGACTAGAAATATGTTCAACTCAGTCAGAATTAATTCAGAGAAGTACCAAAGTCTAATCACAGAATAAGCTGAGTTTGAAGGGACCCTCAAGGATCATCAAGTCTACCATGTGCCTGAGAGCATTGTCCAAACACTTCTTGAACTCTGTCAGGCTTGGTGCTGTGACCACTGCCCTGGAGAGCTGTTCCAGTGCCCAAACACCCTCTGGGTGAAAAACCTGATTTTAACATCCAACCTAAACCTTCCCTGACACAACTTCAGGCCATTCCTTCAGGTGCTGTCACTGGTCACCACAGAGATCATTCTCTGCCTTTCCTCTGTCCTCACCAGGAAGCTGTAACTGCAGTGAGGTCTCCCCTCAGTCTCCTCCAGGCTGCAAAACACAAGAGCCCTCAGCCACTTCTCATATGGCTTCCCCCAAGGCTCTTCACCACCTTCGTTGCTCTCCTTTGTTATATCATGTGAGAACAGTGGTGTCTTTCATTTATGAACCTCACCCTATTCCAGTGATCCATATTTTAGATGTTACTACGTAGGCAAGAAGAGTAGGGAGAAACTCAAGGTGAGTGTCTTACCCTTGCATTTCAAATTCAAGAAAGCTGATCCTGAAAAAAGAGACCAAACAACACTTGGTCCAGTGTCTTGATGCCAGGGTGCCTCAACAATCCACAGGAACTGGGAAATACAGAGGGGCAAGTTTCTGGGCCCTGTAGGGCACCTCAAGAGAAATGAAGCTCTCTTGGGAAGCCCTGAGCTCAGGGCAGTTCCAGCCCATCAAAATGGTTTTGTTAGGCTGCAATCCACAGTGGTCAGTCATGGAGTTAAAAGTGGCTCCCTGACACTGAAACATCCAATTCTCTTCTTTAAAGACAGTTGTGAGCTACAAATGTGCAGTTTTCCAAGTCATAGCCCACACATTTTCTTACAGATATTTTGTTATCTTCTTGATCACCATTAAATTGTTGGAATTACCCCCACATGATAATTCCCCACCTCCTGAAAAATATTATTCTACCTTTTTAATAGTGTTTACATAAGGGATAAGAACATAAAAAAAGATTAAACTTGAGGAGTGGTATGCTCAGTGCGGGTGGAGATTTTTTTTTGTATTTTAAGGGTCAGAGTGCCCTCTTCTGTCCCATCCACATCCTGCTTATTAACTCAATCAGCAGATCACAGAAAAACTGTGACTTGTCTTCTGCACACCTTATCATCTTCTAAAGCACAATTAAGAAACCAAGAAGAGATCACAAAGTAGGAAATTACTCTTGTTAATTGTGGGAGCTTTGACAGTCATCTGCAACCAATAAAAGGGGTTGGGGGAGCATCACAAACATGATGGATCTCATTAGTTCATGAGGTCAGGGATATTTTGAAGTGAATCTCTGCAAAGTTTAAACAGCAGGGCGTTATTTATAGACTTGCATTTAAAATTCACCTTCCTCCTGCCTCTGTAGCCGCTAATTCAATCCAGACTGATGGCCAAGGAAACCTGACTGTCACAAACATATTAAAAGTACCTCAGCAGTACTTTTGCATATAATACCTTCTAAACTAATCTTGGTGAAAAGCACTGGGACCGCGAGATAGCTGATATACGGACAGAGATAACAATGGCCTCGAAAAAGATTTTTAGTGGAGTGTTTTTATCATGAAGACGTGTGTTTCTGGAACACATACTGCCGCTTTGATGTGGCAAAGCCAGAATTCCTGAGCTTGGAGGATCCCGGGGCCAGGGACAGCGCTGCCCCTGTCCTGCCACACCTGAGGGATGGAGGGCAAAGGGCCGCTTTGTTTCCCTCCATCCTTAAATCACACAACGGTCTGGCTCGGGTCTTTAATGTGCTCCCACCAAAACAGCCTGATTCAACCCGGCCTAGATCACTGCCAGGGATGGGATGAGCTTCCCAGCGCCTCTCCCCTCACAGCGAGCAATCTCCTCCCAGTGCCCAGCCCGAGCCTGCTCCAGCTCAGCACCGCCCAGTGCCCATCGCCTCATCCCTCACAGCGAGGAATCTCCTCCCAGCGCCCAGCCCGAGCCCGCTCCATTCAGCACCACCCCGTGCC
>PYHW01010395.1:417486-477272 GCA_013186435.1 Turdus rufiventris | reverse complement strand
TGGCTCGGGTCTTTAATGTGCTCCCACCAAAACAGCCTGATTCAACCCGGCCTAGATCACTGCCAGGGATGGGATGAGCTTCCCAGCGTTGGCGTTCCCAGCGCCTCACCCCTCACAGCGAGGAATCTCCTCGCACTGCTCAGCCCGAGCCCGCTCCATTCAGCACCGCCCCGTGCCCATCGCCTCATCCCTCACAGCCAGGAATCTCCTCCCAGCGCCCAGCCCGAGCCCGCTCCATTCAGCACCGCCCCGTGAGGCGGCGCCGGCCCCGCGCTCCGTCCCGCCGCGTTTGTCCCCCCGCGCTCGCCGTAGCCGCCATGGCGGCCGCCTGTGGGAGGCTGGTGCCGAGGGGTGCCGCCATCGCCTTGCCCCACCGTGAGCACAGCCCGGGCCTTCGCCCTCACCCCCGAGCATCCCCCCTGCCCCGCGCCCTCCTCCTGCCCTCCCTGGGACACAGAGCTCGGGGCAGGAGGCTCCTGCCCTCCCTGGCCTGGCGGGCGGGTTGTGGTGCCATGTCCTGCTTTGGTGAGTGCGGTTCACCGTGAAATCACGGGTGTTTTAAACGTTGTTTTGTATTTTACAGGGTGTTTTTCTTTATCGGGGTATCGAGTGAGCAGCGATGGAAAGCCACCGAAATTCCAGCCGCCTCCGAAGCCCGTCATTATTGACAGGAAGACGCAGAAAGAGGAGAGGAGGTGAGGGGGTCCCGCTGCTCCCCTGAGCTTGTGGAGCTGGGCTGGGCACGGTGTGAGCACGCACCTGAAGGGTCAAGGCATTATTACACAAAAAAAATAAATCCCCAACAAACCAACCAAAAAAATTATAATCCCCACAACCCAGTTTGTAAAATTCTAGCAAATACCATTTGTGTTGAAATATGTTCAAAAACACCCTAAAATATGGTTTCTGGAGTTTCTGCAAACAGTGGAACATGAAAAAAAAAGTGGAGCAGTAAATACTTTGGGAAATTTCGGGTTAATGTGGGAGATTATGTTTGTTAAAGGCATCTCTTTAGTTAAAGGCATTTATTTATTGTGACAGGGACACAGGTCCCATGCCTGCCTTGGACCTCAAGGCCAGCTGTGAGCACTGTGTGCATCACTGGCTGGGACATGGACCTGATGTCTCTGGTAGCCTGCATGAGATGTCTCATTCTGGGTATTTTTGATGTCACCTCAACCCATTTCATGGAGTCACAGAATTGTTTGGACTGGAAAGGACCTAAAAATCTTGTTCCAACCCTCCTCCCACTAGATCAGGTTGCTCCAGTCCCATCCAGCCTGTTCGTGAACACTTCCAGGATTGGGGCATCCACAACCTCCCTGGGTTGTTAACCACATTTGCACTGCTTTAAATGACCCTGCAGTGCTGTGTTTGGAAGAAGACTGCTGGTATTGTATTGTTCATCTGCCCCCTCCAAAAAAAGCTCACTTTGAAGATCATGAGTAGGTTTGGTGGTGTTTGTTGTCTGCAGCAATTCCAGCCAGAGCCTCTGCTGCCCCCACAGCCCCCATGAGGTTTGTAGGGCAGATTTGCATTTGTCCTCCTCTCCGTTGGGCACTTCTCTCCTGGCCAGATCCAGGATTTTTAAGATGCATCTCTTCAACTGAATTGAGTCCACCTTCATCCATCCACTCTGGGGCCAGGTGGTCTTGCCATCCAAGCCAGAGTGAGCACATCCAAATGTCTGTTGGAAATGATCCTCATCTCAAGCCAGTCCATGTCAGGAAGTGTGCACTCAGCTCAGCAGTCAGATAACTGAGGTCCAGGCCATGGGGAAATTCTTTGGAATGATTTAATTTTTTTTGTAACAGAAAATAGTTTTACCAGTCCATTTAAGCTTCTGTAACATAAAAGGACATTTATGTGGTGTGTCCTGTATAATCAATTAGCGAAAACTGTAATAGATACTTCCAAATCTATTATTATAAAGTGGACAAATAATCGGTGTTCTGTCATTTCAAACCATGAAATAACCTGTTTCTAAGCTCTGACAGCACTAACTGAACGCTCCTCTTTCAGTCACCTCCTCTGCAACCAACATGTATTACTGGTTTGGGAAAAAATCTGCTTAAACCAAAAGCCACATAAAAACCCCAAACCAACATCAAAACCCCACAAAAATTGCTTTTAGATTAAAAAATAGTAATTTAATAAAATTGGTGACTTCATAGACTTTAGTTCATATCTCTGAAAAGACAACAGCTGGTAATTCTTAGGCCAGATATTTGGAATTGTCTTGCATTTTTATGCAAATGCTTTTGTTTCATATTTCTAAAAGTTTGGCTTTTCTTACAGATTCCTGAGCCCTGAATTTATACCTCCCAGAGGGAGAACAGATCCTCTTAAATACTATATAGAAAGAAAGGATATGATACAGAGAAGAAAAGTGTTCAACATCCCGGAATTCTATGTTGGTCAGTGTCAGCAATAAAGCTTTCATAATTTTGTTAGTATTTTACATTGTGTGGGGTGTTAGTATGTAGAGTAGCATAAAACATAAAGTCTCAGGTGTGTTAGATTGACTAGGATGTGTTTCTACACATAGTACTTTGTATTTTAATCTCATATTTGCATCCTGATTCATTAAGAGTAATCCTAATGCATTCCTTATGTGGGTTTTTTTCAATCCTGGCACTTGAGCGTATGGTTTACCAGTAGAGCTAAAGAAAAAAAATACATTAGATGAATTATATTCCATTTGGATAGGGAAGAGCAAAATAATAACAGTGAAGAAAGTTTGCAGTTAACCTTCAGTACCACTTCAACCTGTATCAATTCAGGTCACATTAGCAGTTTTTCTCTGTTTCTGGTAGTTTTGATGGCAAACAAAAATACCTTCAGAATGTACTTGAATAGATGCACTTTGCCTGACTCTCCCCACATTTAGTACATGTTAACTGGGACAGGCAGTTTATTTTAATCCATTTTTTTTTGGCAGGCAGTGTACTCGCTGTGACGACTGCAGATCCCCACGCCAGTGACAAATCCAAGCGGTTCGTTGGGATCTGCATCCAGAGGGGAGGGAAAGGACTCGGCGCTACCTTTGTCCTTCGGAATGTCATCGAAGACCAAGGTGGGGGTTCAGCAAAAAAATGTGCTATGCTGTAGGAAAGAAAACAGCAGAATGAAGTGAAAGTATGAGTCTGCCTATTAGAGTACTGTGTGAATTTAAAAATATGTACACAGAAACGTTGATGTGCTCTGTACTTGAAGGAACTGCACAGTAATTTTTAGACATTTGTGATGGTTGTGCTTATGTCTGAGGCTGGGCTGTCTGTTGCCGTGTAAATACCAGCCCAGTTTGAGTACTGTGTGTTTTCATGAACTGGGGATGTAGATGTGAATTGCTTTAACAAGCATCAGATTAGAAGAGTTTAATCACAGGTTCATATTCTGGATTATAACAAAACCATGGGCAGTGCAAATAGTGGAGTTCTGAGGGCAAATATAAAATGGGTGGACATCTCCTCGTGCACACCACACCCTACACTGAAATACATAATTAACAGCCATTGTAATCAAAAAGAAGTAAAGTTTAAAACCCAAACTCATCTTCCTTAAATTCAAGCCATTCAAGTCTCTTAAGCCATTCTGTATGAAAGATTTGATTTACAAAGAAATGCATAGACCCAGAGCATGAGTATAGTCACAAGTGCACACAGCACTGTCGTGCTCTGAGGACGAAAAATCCATTTACAATGATACAGGAACGTGTAACTGAAGCAATACTGCTTGGCTGTTAGTATTTCTCCTGGATTTGGTTCATTAAACCAGGCTTTCTGTCTCTAAGGGGTTGAAATCTGTTATGAACTGTACAGTCCTCGAATCCAGGCCATCGAGGTGCTGAAGCTGGAGAAGAGGCTGGATGAGAACCTGATGTACCTGCGAGATGCCCTCCCTGAGTACAGCACTTTCGATGTCAATATGAAACCTGTGCCTCGCATGGAGCACGACGAGATTCCTGTGAACAAGGTAGGAGCCACGTGTTTCAGTGGGAAAGCACAGGCTTATTTACAACTTCCATTTAGGATTGTTATCTTGGCAGGCTGTAGCAGCTCTTTGCTACATCAGTTACCAGGGTGACAAAAGTAGGTAAAATCAAGCAAGTCTTTGTGCCATTTCTATAATGAAAGAATGGTGAGAATGTAAACGCCTACCATCCTCTGGAGTTAATTTTGAAGACAGCACAGAGGAGCAGCTTCCACATTCCTCTGTAGAACTGTGCAGAAGGGAAAGCTTTTCTTAAAGGAATGTTATTGTTAATGTAGTTACTGATTCAGCAGTAACAAAGTAAGAAAGGTGGAGGAGTCACCTAAAATCTTCATCTCAGGGAAGATCCAGAAATCATCAGACCCTGCCAGAGTTCTGTGTAGAAACTCAGTATGATGATTTATCACAGAGTCCTTAATTGAAACATAAATTGAACTAACTCATCTTTTATAGTTTTGATCCTTTTAAAGAAAAAATAGAAGTAGCATGAGAGGGAAAGGGAGGAATTAAGATTGTTAATTTAAAAGTTTCACAAGACAGTATGGTAACAATCCTAAAGCAGCAGTTAGTAAATGCACTGACAGATTGGTCAGTTTTCTCTTACTTTCCTCCTGTTAGAGCAGCAGTTGTCACTTTTTCCAAAAGATCACAATCAAAAATCTAATTCCTTAATACCATTTCATTGTTTTGGGTTCTTTTAAATTTTTTATTCTTTCACTCTAGCTGCAGGTACGAATGAAACCTAAACCATGGTCAAAACGGTGGGAAAGACCCAAATACAATATAAAAGGAATAAAGTTTGAGCTACCAGAACATAAAATGAAAGCAGCACAGAAATGGAGCCAGCCATGGCTGGAGTTTGACATGCTGAGAGAATATGATACTTCAAAAATAGAGGCAAAGATTTGGAAAGAACTGAGCGAAGAACTTGAAAAATAATGTTTCTTGCAGTCTAGAATTCCTGAGAAAATTGATATTTTTAGTTTACTGTATGGATGATCAATTGTCAAGTTTTGTATATATATGGGCAAAGCAAACAATAAAGTTAACCTTTCCAGATTTCAGCGTGAAGAGATTTCTGTGGCTCAAGTGTCCCCTGCCCTCCCAATGCTCACAAGTCATTACAAGGAATCTTTCTTCCAGAAACAAACCTCTACAGAGCCAAACTGTGACAGAACATCAATTACATTTTTGTGATAGCACAAGGCTGGTGCTACAGACAAGCTGGGATGAGGCAAAGCAGAACAAGAGAAAAGCAATGAGATCATGAGCTTGCTTGCTGATCAGCAGTTGCATTTTTGTTGGCATTTTGAAAGGAGAAACAGCAGAAATCGATTCTTAGAAAGCAGTAGCTGCAATATAAATCCTGAAGCTGCTGTGGGTTAGTGGAGCTGGAGAGGGGCTTTTTCATACATCTTAATAACTTTTTAGTCACATGTTAAAGAAATGAACTGTAAGAGTCATTACCACAGTAAAATATTTTATTTTCAAAAAAGCCCCAAATTAATTTTTTGTCTGTAATACTGATCAAAGCTATTTACAATTACAGTATTTTATAAAAATAAAATTTTAACTTAAAAAAATATAAAAAGAAGGCATAAGGATTGAGTCTACAAGAGTTAAATTCTATTCCCAGAAGACTTTGGAGAAATAGTCACAAACATACAGATTCTGTGATGCACTACAGTTTTTACAATTAAACATCCTTGTTATTCTGTAACAATATTTATTGCAAATATACAAAACTATAAAACATTAGAAATAACATAATATCCTAATAAGGATATGAAGAAGTAAATTTCTGTAGAGCTTACTGGGAAGCAAAGGGAGATTTCTAGAACTCCAGTTACCAGAAAGTAACTGAAGTTTCCCTGTTCTTCTCATCATCACAATGTGTGATAAAAATCCTGATTCCTTACCTGCACACTGACCCCCACCTTGTTTCTGCATCAAGGACATAATGAATTCCTTTTCACTAAGAATGGCTTAACAATAACCCTACCAAAAATCACTGTGGACCACAAGTGGCTGCTGAGTCAGAATGGTATTTAGCAATTAATAATGAAAATGGCTTGTCAAGTTGTCTACTGGCTAGCACTGATGAAGTTTACAGGCATTTTCTGTTTGCAGGATTCCTTCCAAGAATCCTACAGCAGTAAAGCACTGTCACATTTTAGCCTGAACCATTGCTTTGACAACTGCAACTTCTAAATACTCCCTAATCTAGGAGTAGATGGCAGTAGAACGCATTTGGAAAAGACACCTCATGTATTTAACACCAAGGTAGTGATTACCACTACCTGAAGTAGGCAGGATCCACTAATTAAATTTCATATTAGAACTGGTTTAGTGTGAATACCAGGCTTGTTTCAGTAATGTAAGCATTCCTTCAAAGATTTCTATTTCCCAGTCATTGCTTTCAGGTGTTCAAGTTTGTGCTCTTCAATGAAGTCTTCAACAATATGCAGAGCTCCAATTTTCACCAGCAGGAGAAGAACTTCTTTTGTTTCATCACTGTTTAAGAATATAAAAAAGAAAAAAATATATAGCAGTGATGGCAATTGAGAGACTTCTATGAACCTATCTAAAGTATCATTTGTGTTTCATGACCTTGGCTACTCTGATCATTAACTGCACCCAACATCAACCACCTCGAACTCTCACAGTAAGGACTACTCAAGTGCTCCTCCACATTAGACTCCATCTTTTCTTTTACACAGATATATGCATAACATAAGTGTACTTGAAAGTGTCAAATATATGGTATTTAAGGAATTTCTAAAAATTTTAACACCAAGTATTTGGGGTAGCACTTGAATCCCAAGGACAGCCTCATCCATTACCTGTGGTTGTCCTTGTGTAGTGCACGGGCACACTGCAGCAAGTGCTGGCTGAAGTTCAGTAATTCAGGGAGAGTTGATCCACCCCTGAGATCTTGGAACCATCTTTCCGGGAGGCATGCAACCACCTGTTCACACAATATTTGGAACAACTTTAACAAGCATTTCAATATAACCAAGCCACATAATTTCTGACATTCACTCATTGGTGTGATTTTTCCTTCAAGCTAACATTGATTATCTCTCCAAGTAGTTATGCTTAAGAACCTACAAAACAGTATTTGCTCTAAAATGCTCTTATGCAGTAAGGTTGTTAAAAGAAAAAAAAATAAAATCAAATTTTAAATGCTTCAATTTTCTTTTAAAAAAAAATATTCCATCTTTAGTTTTGACCCCTCTTCATCAAAAACAAAAGGCTTTTAGCATACACACTCTTCCAATGAACATAATCTTTTACCTTTTTACACTTCTCTATATTATCTGGCCCTGGTGGTGTGTTTAGGATGTTCAGGAGAAGGTAGCGATTCAGCAGCTTGCTCAGTCCCAAATCACGGACCTTGTCCTCCTGGACAATCCCATCCCAAAGAACAACATTGGAGAGCAGCTGCAGGAATGAAGAAACAAAGAATCTGTAGAGCTGCTGGCTGTAAGTGTGCTAAAGCTGTTACAAGTTTCATAAAAGAAAAACAGAGGTAATATGTGTATCCAGTTCAAGTCCTCAGCTCTAGGATTTACACTGTCCAAACTTTCCATTAGTTAGCCACTAATAAAGAGCACAGAGACCTAATTAATTTACAGATGTATCTATAGATATGTATAGATACACCTGGATATGTGTATATATGCCCTGCAAGGGTGGGAAGAACATTTTACCCTTTTAGGAGGTTTAACAATTCACTAAGTACAGAAGGCAACTAAGCAAAGTGTCACAGAATCAAAGACCGAAGTAAAAAAGTTACTACAACTCTCAGGCCAAAACTACACACAGTGCCTCATGACATGCTACAGTTTGTGGCATCACAAAGATTTTTTTGGTGTTCATGTCAGTATTATTAGGCACTGAGACTTTTTTTTCTGTTACCTCTATCACTATAAATCCTTACAATCGTCATTTTGGAGCGCAAGGTAAGGCTGTGTTTGTGAAGGTAAAATACCCTGAGATTAAGTTACCTGAAAATTAACCTGCTCTGAATCAAGGAGGACAGGCAACATGAATAGCAGGAAAGCTGGAGCATTGTCTAGGATGCTAATGTTTCCAGTGAAATGAATTTCAGAGAGGACAAACAGAACAAAACCAGCCCTATTTTCTCTACCTTAACAGCCGACCAAAACCGTCTTTCTTGAAATTTTGAACGTAGTGATGACTTGTCTTCCACAGTGCTGGTCATGAGAAGAAAAAATTAAAATAAAGATTATTTTTTGTTTGATTTAAAAGAAGATAAACAGACATCTAATCTCTCAGACATGGGTGTCTGTAGTATTTCATCTATATTTGTAGGGGAGAAAGGTAGAGGACTAAAAAATAGACAAACTTAAGAGAGTCACAGGGTCAGCTTACCTTTTAGGGTAAAGAGGAATAAAGACATCTTCCTCTACAGATTTCTTCATTCTTAGGACAACAGTGTTCATCAAATCCTATTGAAAAATAATTATTAACGTGTCCTCAGAATAAAGACTTTATATTCCATTTGTAATAACCTCCAAAGTTATTTACATTTAGTTCATCCAGGTCTGATATCTTAGAGATAAGTGTAGCTGCCATTTGTATATAACACATTGAGTCCCTGAATAAAAAAACAGAAACAGCAGACAAATCACAGCTGTAATTATCTATAGATTTAGCTATATCCCTAAGCTATATCCCTAGGTGAGGCCTTTTTTTGCACATTAATCTGTAAGGCAGCAGGACAACAGTACAGATTAAAACCAAAATAAGTTATACACATGGGATCTCCATTAAAAGATATTAAATTCTTTGTCCAAAAAAAATCACCATAGCTAGGATAGTATGCATTTTTGAGCAATGTGTTTTCAGGTGCCATAGATTGCCACCTATGTTTTTTTAAGCCTATTTATTTTATGTTCTTGCTAAGATCAGTTGTATTACTTGACTTTAAGCCATGGTTTCAAAACAGTAAACTTTGGAAGGCATAAATATTTTCTCAAAGTATTTATTTTCATATTCAGGGCCCAAACATCCATCCCATTTTTCTCTAGATAAATCTCCTGATTTACATCAGAATAAACCCAGAATCAGGCTAAGAAGGGCTTCCTAGAGTAACTGTGTATATAAAAGTAAATATTAAAGGATTGCTAGGATTACATAGTAGTTTTTTTCCTCATCAATTAACCAACCTTTGAGGATTCTCAAGTTTTAAAATTCTAGGTCTATTTATAAATAAAAGTTTAAGGAATGGACCACTGAAGCATTACTAGCATTTAAATCTCAAATTTGGAAAGATAATTAAGTGCAAATCATTGTTATTGCAGTGAAGAAAGATTAGATCTACAAACTGGATAGACACACGCAGAATTTTTCTACAAACAGTAACTAATTTCTGCCTCATAATCTTCAACAAGGAGAGAATCAGAGAGATGGAAGTTTAACAGTTAAATCATCTTAATATAAAGAAACAAAACAAAAAAAAATCAGAACCAAACAACTTCAGGAGAATGTTCTCAGTGCCCATAGGAGCACACACAAAACCACACACAGTGGGTGAGTTCCCCTTTCTTGGTACCACAGCTTTTACCTCTCTTGCACGGCTGGGCTCATTTTTGGAAAGGGTTTGTTTTACAAAGATGTTGTTGCAAAGCTGTACAAGGTTCTTCGTTTGTGAAGTAGATAAAGGATCCCACACACTCTTCACAAATGCTGAAAAAAAATAGGAATTTATTTCATTCATAATAAACAAGTACTTATCTGCCCTAGTTTCAAGCCATTACAATGTAACAGAAGTAAACGTATAAAAAGCTCAGCCTTTCACAATAATTTTGAAGAGGCCACCTCAGCCCCACATAATCATTGCATCTTGGAGCACTGTGATATCACCAACATTATTTTATATTATCATTTTTATTTAAGGTTTGATTGCATAGCTGCAGTGAACACTTTCAATACAGTCTTATCATACCTGTAATTTTGGGAAGAATAGTTTTTTCAATCACTCTAGGCAAAACCTCTTCATCATGATCATCATCTCTTTTTGATTCAGATACATTTTCTGCATCACTGAATTCTTCTATAGCTCTGAACCAGGGCATCTCTTCCAACTCTGTAAAATTCTGCTGAAAGACGACTCCTATTAGTTGTTCAGGTGGTCAGCATTAAGAGAAAAGCTCTATCCAGTAACACCCCAAATTTCCACTTAATTTGAGATCCACTCTCATCACTGAATGGGCCAAAACAGCAAAACTCGATTTAAAGCTACAATTTAATGGGTAGGATTTTTGAAGTGTCTTCAAAGAACCCAGGAGAAGAACTGTTTTTGCAGGAGGTGTGGCAAAAGGAAAGGGGAAAGTTAAGAAGATCCCACAACATGCTTCAGTTTTTGAGACAACACAGTAGCTTTCTTAATTCTAATGCACTGTGTTATGTATAAAAATATTTTTCATATTAATACATCATACACACACACAATTTTTAACAAAAAATTTCAGCTGATGCACCCACCTCAAGAGGATTCCAACTTATTAACTGAACTCTGATCAATGGATTTAATAGCTTAGGCAGGCAGAAACTGATGTAAGCATCACAGTAAGAGTCAGGAAACTTCTCTTTCCATTCCTGGAATTTCAACAGGATTTTTCTGATGTCACAAAAATCTGCATGTACATCTTCAAAGATTTTCCTACTATCCTCTAAAACGTTATCTATGGATAATATTCATTGGGAATAAAAAGAAACAATCACAGAACTTATTAAGGCATAAGCTGAAAAGTTTTTGCATCTATAGGACCTAAGAGAGATTTTTATGAGAATTGCAATTATTATTTATCTTTCACACACCTGACACAGAAATGGTTTAAAAAGTGCTGCCACAAAAATCCAGTTTTAGAAAAAAATAGTATCAGAAGACCAAGGTAAGGCAAGTTTCTTCATTATCTATTTCACAGCTTTATACAACTATGTTTCAAACTTTGTTCCAGAATGATACAATTTCAGACATGAAAACCCTTCTGCTGTTAGGTGAATAAAAGCTATTATGCCTTTCTCTCCTCCTCTTCATCCATTCACTGAAGATAATTAAAACACCAACCTTTAATTCAATTTCCAGTTTCAGGAATTAAATTGACTGTACAAAACATGTTGCAGCACTGCACTGAGTACTGCCAGATCAGCTTTGGCATAATCTGAAAGCACTTACCTCTAGTTTAAAAAGCCATGCATAGTGCTGCCACCACACAACTGACACCACAAGAAACCTAAAACCATTCATTCATTCTTCCCAAGTCATTAGTCAGACCTGCCTGGGTGCATTTTTTCAACAGTGTGCAAATAAAAACATGGAACTCAAAGGAAATATTCCTCTACTTCCTCTTAAAACAACACTAAAGAAATATCAATAAGAGATCTTCTTCTAGGACACAACATTAGGACTGTCACCAACCTTTGCTCTTCTGGAACTCATCCACCTCTGTGGGAGTCAGCTCCTCATCACTCGACAAGCCCTCGTGGTGATCTCCTTCTCCTGACTGCTCCCTTGCCTGCCGCCTGCAAGTCCTGCATTTTGGAATGAACTCATCTGAGTTATCCTCTCCTGTGTGTGCAGGAGAAAGCTTCAAGAAAATAATTAAACTTCAAAGAATGTACTTAGAACAACAGCCTAAGGAGAGGCAATGGGAGGAGCAAGAGTGACTAGGGAACCAAAAGGACTCCTAAACTATGGAAAAAAGAGGGGATTTGGGAACTGATATCCAAGAGCTTAGAGCAGCATCTCTGATCTCCCCCATGAGCCTGCAATAACCTTCCCTTCACCTCATCACCACTGACGAGGCTAACAACTCATCCCACCTGCAACACTGAGCATCTGGTGTTGAACTGGATCCTGTCTGACAGTTTAGTGTGTGTTTACTGAGCTCTCAGACTGTCCTGTCAGTCCTGGATCACTTGTTCAACAACCTACAGGAAAAAGGTGATAGCACCCATGTGCCAGTGGGGCTCTAAAAACTATTGCTGTGGCATCAAGAAAAACAGGCTACAAAATCAATGGTTTGAATTTCTACCACAGGAAAATGATAAATGACATGGAAGTGATACTACATGAATACTTTTAAACAGTTATTCTCATCAATTAGCATTAGAAGTTAATTGCTTTGAGAGGAAGTTGTTATTATTATACCACTTTTCATCCAGTAAAATTTCAAGCTCCCAATAATATATATAAAAAAAAAAAAATTGGTACCAATCTCTGAACACTGTAACATCCAAAATATAGCATCTGTCTGACCTACAATGACACCAGACCTGGGGCTAGAGTTTGATTTGCTTCACTCACCACCATCTCTCCAACAGAAACAATTCTGCCCAATTTTGCTATTTGTACAGTAATACAAAAATTTATTTCTGTAAGAGTTAATAATATTATTAATTAAAATAAGAAGAAAAAAGCTCCCTTCATAGTTTTGCCTCACTTAAGACTTTTTAATTTAAAACATCCAGCTCTATTAGCATTCAGGTTCAAATCAATATGAAGAGAATGACATTAACACATAGATGGGTTCCACATACTTCAAGTTTTGGAAAGCAAATACCGAAATATTTTTAGTGTAATCTCATTTAGTAATCCTACAGGTTTACATTCATGACAGGAAGTCAGTGCACAGCACATTTATGAGTTAAGTGCACCTCTATGTAAGAGTTACCTTCGATGCTCACACATTTCCAGAACCTGCGTCTTCTTGTCACCTTCCATTCCACCTTTTGTTGGTTTGTCATTCCCACCTATCAGAACACAGGAACAGCCAAAAATAAAGTGGTATGTTTTTAAAGTTCCTGTTTTCTTTTCAATCAGGAAAAAAAGAATCTCCTATTGTTTTGGGTTTTTTTTAATTTGGAAAATGACCAACAAAAGAACAAACTTAATCAAAACTAACAGTATCCAGAGTAAGTCAGAGTAAATGCCTTGTAGCACTAACAACTTGATATGTGCAAAACATGTCAAAGAGAAAGGGTGTATTACTAATGAAGAACTATCATGTAAGAAAAAACAGCCTTTCTACCATATTAAACACAACTAGGAACATAAAGAAACAATGCTATGTGCTGCTAAACTTGCAACTACAGTCTCATTTGGAATGAGCTAGAGGTAAAATCATTTTAATAGCAACTCTTACTATGGTATTATCTTTTCCTCCTTACACCTGCTGTCAGTTTGCCACATCATTTTACAAAACCATCCAGGCTGCTACTTACTCTCATCAGCAATTTAACCCCTGAAGTGAGAAGACTGAACCCACATGATTTAGTATTTACCAGGACCCAGTGCATCTGGCCTCCATCTGTTCCCAGAGCTCCAAACATATTGCTCTCAGCTTTGCCTGAACAGTTTTAAAGGGTTTGGTTTTGGAGGCCTGGTTTGTTTGGGTTTTTTAAATAGCAGCAGCTAGATGTTCACACAGCATACAAACAATACTTTGGTGTGGAAAGAAAACATGAACTGAGAAAACTGTACTAATTTTTCCTACAGTGACTCTGAAACACATTTTTGTTTTAGAAAAAACCCTTACACAAAGTAGCTTCTCTCTTCATGCAGTGCTACCTGTGTGTCACCTCCTAGTTTGAAATCTCCAATCTGAGCACACACAGACTTACAGACACTCTCAGGTAAAAGTGACATTGCCAATTACACACTCAGTTTTTTAAGATATTCACAGAATTCCATAATAAGCAAGTTTTCTCCAACTTGAGACCTACTGGAAAACTGACTCACATTTTTCTTTTTAAATGTTAAAGTGAAACTGAAAAACTAAGAATTGACAAGGCACTCAGCCATGTCCTATTCAGAGAAATTAAACCAGAGAAAAAACAGTATCATGGGCATATCACATCTTACCTCATATCTAAGGAAAGAATTCATATGAGGTACAGTATAACATGCCTACTGACAATGGGAAGGGGAAAGGAGATCAGAGGTGAAAACTAAAATCTTAACCCAAAAATTAACTGCATTTCTGCTCAAAGACAGAAGTTACTTTCTCACTGAAAATTACTTCATACTAACTTGTCAGATGCTGAATGTAAGCAGATTCATCTTTCAGCTCCTCTTGCCTTCGCTTGGATACTCTCACGGCTCGTTGCTGAAGAAGGGCATGGACAGCCCACTCCAGTTCATTAATGTCCTTCAGCTGCAACACAGGAAACACCAATCAGGCTTTCAAAGGATTTACATCTCACAAGAATGAATGAAAACCAATTTCCATGGGGTTTTGTATAGCTGTGAAATTGGAACAGAAGCATCACAGATTGACAAGTAAGTTCCTGGTCATGGGAGTTTTTCAGGGTGAAAACATAAACTACATGCCAGTTACATGTCAAGGACTAAAATTTCATACAAAAGGGTTCACCAGGACACTACTGGTGTCCTTATTTTATTTCAGTTTGCTTTTGAGACACTACCCATTGAAGAAAATGTATTCACTGACTAACATTCCTTCTCTTTAGAGCTAACTGAAGAAATTTACAACTGCAAAGTGACACAAAATTAAATTAAAATTAAATTTGATTCTGATATAACTGATTTTTAAGTGGGTGGTATCTCTCATTTTTCTGACAGAATATACCTTTATCATCTTTAAAAAAAAAAAAAGAGAAAAATATACATACTTTTTCATTCAAACAGTTTATCAAGTTCTCTGCATATGTTTTCATGGCTCTGTAGAATTTGTAATTCAGAGCTGCATCTGAAGACTTCTCCAACTCTTGTACAGACATCTTTGAGCTCTCAATATCCTCCATATATTTTTCATACTCTCTCTGGTGGGCACGATGGACATCCTGTAAGGATGATATCCTAAAAGAGAGAAACCCAAACAATCAGAACTATTGCCAACTCAACAGCTGATGCATTCCAAAACATTTTTTTGCCATTATAATCACATACAAAATCTTTGTCTGTGCTAACAATAGCACTTGCATTTGACCCAAGCAGCACTGAAAGATTTACCCATGCCAATGTTTACAGAAGCACAGGGTATGGACAAACACCACGCTTTGCTGACTCAAATGTCATTTATGTGGTGCTGGCTTTGAAAGCACCACAGATATTTTACCTGGACTCCTCAATACACCACATTTCCCAAAAACACAAAAGCCAAAATTACATGGTATCACATTATTTAAATAGATTCTACCCAATGTAATCTGGTAAAAACTACAGCTCACATCAGCATGTCCATGCCAGGTAATAAAAGCTGCATGGACAGAAGTACCTGTAAGCATTCACAATGTGCTCACTATTAAATACAAACCAACTGAGAACTCTTACTATTGTGATAAACACCAAAAACTTCTGTCTACAGTTGCCTCTAGTAGACAGGTAGCACACAAACATTTAAATATATTACAACTCTGCTTCCTCTCTTTTTCCCCTTCCCTCCTTACATACCCAAGTGTTTGAGCAGGCCTATAACAGAATCAAGGCACAGACCACAATTTATTTCACCTCCCTGAACTGAATACTTTCCAAAGAAAACAGCTGAACTAAGCTATTGTGTTCTACTGTGCTACAAATTAAAAAGAAAAAATTTTAACCTATTCCAGCACTTAGTATGTTAAAAACATCTACAAAGTTTACACCAAACAGGGTGCCCCTCCCCTTCTTGCTGTTTTCCAGACAAGTTGCCCACTCTTGACAGCTGTATTCTCATGTTTTCTTATTTGATTCTGCACATAAACTCCTGCTTCAGTTAACTCAATTCACTGCAGGTGATTAAAGCTAAGAAAGCATACAATTCCACAAAAATATTTAGTCCAACTTAGTTTTACTTCTCTAAACAAATGCATCAGTGATGTCCTGTACAAAGCAAAGATTATACAGAGAGAGTCTGGTGCAAATTCAAAGCACAATTTATGTTTCACTTGTATTAAGTTACTTGTCTAAACTTATCTGAACAGCTGCTTCCCAGTGCTGGGAGGGATGACAGGGAAGGGCTTACCTTGGGATGCCTGACCCCAGCTGTCCTTCCCACACACCCTCCAGGAGGTTCCCATGTCCAACCCAGGACACTTCAGCTGCCCACACAGCAGCTGAGCTGCTCAAGAGAAAAGTCACAGCCTGGCACACAACTAAAGAAAAAGATCCAGGCACGTTCTGGACAGGCTGCAGAGATCTTAGGCTGCTTTAGGAAATACTGGGCTATTTTTGCAGCTGGTTGAAGAACTATCATAGGAGGGGTGGGAGTGCCAGCTCCACCTGCTCCCTCCCAATGAAGTTCTGCTTGCTGGGCAAATGTAACATTGAGCCAAGGCTCCTGTCAAGAACTGCCAGTAAGCATAAAAAGCTGCTGCCAAATAAATGAATCTATTATCTAAAGCTCAAGTTGACAGAAACATTCTCAGTCCAAATGCTCCCCTGAAACAAAGCACTCCCACGTAACACATGAAAACAACCCTAAAAAGCTCAACGTTCTGGTAAAAAGATTTCAAAGCTGTTGTCTCATTCTGTGACAAAAACTCAGACAACTGCTAAGTTTAAGGAGTTACCTTTCAGTCAGTCGTTTCTTCACAATTTCCAAATTCACAGGTGGTAGAGAAACAGAGGTATCAAACTTGGGTTTGCTTGGTTGATATTTATGCACAGAAGCATCATCACAAATTTCCTACAAGAATTAAGTGCCAATTTTTAATTCATCATTTACACAATTTCTCCCTTTGCAACTCTACAGATCAACAAGACATATCATTTGATTACCAGACATCTGATACAAAGATACATATTTCAATCACAAAAAAATCTAGACAAAACCCAATCAACTCAAGCATTAGGTCCATAACTAACAAGGTCTATGGCTATAAATTGCTGATGTTTCCTGCAAAGCAGAATTAACAGGTGGAGTATGAAGATCTAAGTTCATACTGATTTTGAACACCAGTCTCAGGAAGATGAAACTTTTTCTCATTCCTCTGCTCCCTAAATTGGAAAAAATTCTACCACTGTCAATTCTGACTTCAATAAAGAGCTGGTTATTCAGATATTCTTAGTCTGATCCAGAGTAAGTGATCAAAATATAGTTTATTTTTGCCGATTACTTACTGGGGAAAAGACAGCATTCTGCTGAACTGTGAAGAGAGCTCTCAGATTGCTACTCCACAGAAATTTAGCAGAATAAAATAACAATTCTTGCTTTGCAACTTTGCAACATTTGTATTATTTGCATACTCTTGCTTTCAAGATCCCTTGCACCGCAGCAAAAAAAAATCAGAGATCAGAATTTTCTTCTCTGCTTCTTGTGATCTCTTATCACAACAGGTACCTGCTTTTGGAGCTGACAGCACCACACTGCTTCTCAACAGCCAGACAGAGATTACAGATTTTCATTATTATTATTATTATCATCTTCCCATATTTTTAATCATCTTGCCCTGAAGAACCAGGGAATAACTTCGTAAAATCCTCCCTAATGAGAGGGCTGGACAGCAATAGAACAGTACTCCATGCCTAAAAGCAAAAAGCAACTTCCAATGTTTAGGAAAGAATGTGTCACCTGAGAGAGTTTAACAGTTTTCTTAATTTGCTGTTCTTCCCACTTGGCTTCATCATCACTTGATCCATCACCCAAAGACACTGGAAGTTAAAACAACCATTATTAGATATAACTACACCCTTTATTTTTCCTCCTCTCATGTTCTCCTCCACTTAAAGCAACAATGGGTCTCCCAACCACTACTGAGAGTGATACCCACAAAAACAGCAGATGGAAAACCTGCAGATGGAGGACTGCAAACTGAAAGGCAAGGAAGGCTTGGAAAAGGTTACTGGGATTTGTAGAATTCACACTAACATTAATTTCCCCAATTGTTTCTCAGACAACTACTACTGCAGTAGGAGGCACACAAACATCTTGTTTTTAAGTCTCAAAGCAAAGCTGTGCATAATACATGTAAACAAGAGTATAAGTATAGACTGTGACATTACACCCAACAAAGCCCTGAGCGTTCCACAACCACACATACAAAAATATCTCATTAGCATTAATTTGAATGGCAGATTCTCCTCATAGTTATGCATTCCTTATAGCTCTTATTCAAATACTGTGGTAAACCTGTGCTTCATAAACAACAGCACAAGCAGCTCTAAGGGAATAAAAACAATGGAAAAGCCAGTTAAGTTTTGCATGCAGGTTTGTTTACTTCTGAAGGGCTGGAATGCTAGTTTGTTTGTTTGTTTTTCATTTTTTAAATTTATAATGTCAGTGCAGAGAGAGCACTTACAAGACCAGTCCAGAAGCAGGAGGCAGGACTTACAGTAATTTTATTCACAGTAAATGTGCTTATACAAGGCCATTTTTTTGCAGTCAACAGGGTCAAAAATAATTCTGTAAACATTTCTCCAAGTATCCTGCAACACCACAAGTGAGACCTAAACCAGGTTTATGACCCAAATAAACCTCAAGTACCAACTGTACAGCCTTTTTCCAAGAGCCCTGAGGAGCAAAGCCTCAATCCTTACTGGACAAGTCCCCCATGGTTCCAGAGACTAAAACAAAGTCTCTGGGAGAAACAACACAAACTCACCAAAGTCTTCAGTCATTCTCTCCCTAAGAGTTTTCATTTTAGGAGCAAAATCGAGATTCTTTGTTTCTGACTCATCTTCACTCTCCAAATCACTGCTTCCTCTTCTCTGAGGGACCTGAGGACTGTTTGAAACATCCAGGGGAAGATAATCAGCCTCTGTCCTGGCTAAGTGACGCTTCCTCCGAGCAGCCTCAACGTGAGCTGCACTGGGGATACTGCCTGCAGCAGAGAGAGAAAAAAATCTAAGGAAAAGACTAAAAGCAATAGTCTGTACCTAATGTCAATCATCACAACTGTTCAGCATCACTGTACAACTCTGGATACAGAACACAAGATGGTTTTCTACTATGGTTACCATGTAGAACGTAAGGGGATGAAAAAGTAGCTCTCAACCTCAAAGTGAGCTTTTATTTTCACCTCATGAAGGGAATTGTGCATCACTAAAGAGGAATTTTCTGCTGCCTTTCTTCTATAACCAGTGCTCATAATTTCTGCTCCATTCCCAAAATTAGCACAGAAAGACAACAAATGTTTGCAAGTAAAAGTATGAGGGAACCATCACTATTCTTCCAGAAAGGTAGCCCTGACTCAGGATAAACAGATGATCATACCTTAGGTGGCTTAAGCTGAGTGGAACTCACATAACTTGTCAGGTACTTCAAACACAGAATGTTCTAAAATAGCTTTCTTTTTTAAAAAGAAAAAAGAAGAAAAAAAAGCCAAGGAACTAACTTGGTGATAAATCTTTCCTCCTCTGTGGAGAGCTGGATTCATTTTCAGAGTCTGAGCTGTTGTTGTCCTCATTCAGTGAAGAGTAAGTTTCATCTTCATTCTCCTCCTCCTCCTCCTCCTCTTCACAAGTATCTTTGGTGTCACCAACTCCAGGCTCCAACTGACAGATTTCTGCATTATAGAGGAAAAAAGTATGATTCATTACTTCAGTTTCAGTTGCTGGAACATGATGTGCCAAAACTGATTACCAGAAACTATTTACACTATTTACACCTTACCAGCAAAGGCTGGTCATTGTCTATCTCCACCTGCTCTCATCAAAACATGTCCAATTGTAACATTCCAAGACAGTCACTTACAAGCCAATTCTTGTATTGAATAAAAGCATCTTTGATGATGCTTCTCATGGAAAGAACTACAAGTCCTTCTGGGACACAGAGTGTATTTACATGCACAAAAGCAATGAGATCAGCTCTCAGATAACTGCTAATTAATATTCTGATTGCTCACAGTGTATTTGGATTCTTGACTTGAAAAAACGCATTTAGAAAGCACTTTTTCTAAAGCATTAACAATGAGGGAGCTCTTAGTTAAACTATAAGCACTTATATTGGTCTTGTCTCCAGTTATTATCAAATTCTTTAAAAACATTGATTTATCTTCATCTGCTACTACACTTTCAGTAAATCAGATTACTGAACAAGAGAATATTTTATAAGAATATGTTTTTCTAAGAAATTACAAAGAAAAATTACCATCTCAGCTGTATCACAATCTCAAAGGGAATTATTGCTCAATCTCAATCAAATTTACTTTTATCTAACAATAGCAAATATGGTGTATCTGTGAATTGACAGAGGAGTCCAAAGGGGAATACATAAAGAGACCTTTTAGACACATTTGTTTCTAAAACACACAAACTCTAAATGTTCCAACAGAAACTTACCACAGAATGGTTTTGGTCGGAAGGTACCTTAAAGATATTCTAGTTCCAATTCCCCTGCCATGGGTAGGGACATCTTCCACTAGACCAGGTGCTCAGAGCCCCATCCAACCTGGCCTTGAACATTTCCAGGGATGGGGAGTCCAAAGCGTCTCTGGGCAACTGACTATATTTCAGTGAAATTAGGGATACTACCAGAATAATCAAGGCTACTGACTGCATTCAATGCAAATATTTAAATGCTGTAAAAGCACACAATTTAATAATGCTTATACAAAGTTTCATCAAACAAAATGCTACTAAGCTCACATTTTCCCTCAAACTGCAATCTGACAGCAATAAGCAGTGGATACCCAGCCCATAGTTTGAAAGACACGATGTTGAGGTATAAATTTAGCAGAACTTTGTTAACTTTGATGTAGTATAATGTTCTGCGTAATCAGGTTTTCTCAAGAACAGCCTCTAAGTTCTGATAATCTGCCAAGGTCAAACTGAAAATAATTTCAGCACAAATACATTACAATTATAAACCTGTAAACTAACATCTGAATTATAATTCTGGGTTCAATTAATAAGTAAAGAACATCTAACAGCAGTATTTTTACATCACTCTTCATGTATTTCATAAAATACTTAAATAACAAAAGTACTTACTTTTGCCTTCTTCAGCTTCTGTCTGTGCAGGCAGTAGGCTTTCCTTCTTTTTAATTCTAAAGGTTACTTCATTGAAGGATGGCTTTTTAACTTTAAAAAACTCCTCACCTACCAGATAAAACAAAGCGATTCTGAGTAACATTAATAAAGCAAATAGACACACATACATGTAGGTACTACATACAAAAGTGAATGTAAGCTCTATGTATGCACAGCATAACTTCTGAATCACAGAATCATTTAGGTTGGAAAGGACCTCTGAGATCAAGTCCAACCTATGATCAAACACCAACATGTCAACAAGACCATAGCACTAAGGGCTATGTCCAGTTTTTCAGTTCTGGCTGGAAAAATTCTAAATATTACTGTGGCTTTATCATTCATAGTGATCACCTCTTAGTTAAAAACTGTGCAGCTCAGCCTCCTCAACACAGCAACACTGCTCTGATGAAATGCAGGGTCTCTTTGTAGCTTTCCCCCACCAAGGTGGCTACGTCTTCTCATCAAGCACAACAGTAACAGCCCAGAAGTATCAACTAAACACTCAAGTTTCATTTTTTTAAGCTTGTTCATCATTAACTAGTCATGGAATCACACAGTACTTGTCCTCTGTTTTTCTCCAGCTGTAAGATTTCAGACGCTTTCCAGTCCAAAGAATGTGGACATAAATAATCGTCCAAGTACTTTTCACAGAATCAGAGATTGTTAGGGCTGAAAGCGACCTCTGGAGATCACCTTGGCCAACCCCCCTGCCAGGGCAGGGTCACCTGGAGCAGCTGAGACAGGAATGTGTCCAGGTGGGTTTGGAATGTCTCCAGAGAGGGAGAATCCAGGCTCTCCCTCAGCAGCTGTTCCAGTACTCTGCCATCCCTGATGTAAAAAGGTTCTTCCTCGGGCTGAGGTGGAACCTCTTGTGTTTTAGTTTATGGCCACTGCTGCTCCTCCTGTTGCTGGGCCTCACTGAGAAGAGTCCGGCACCATTCTCTGGACACCGGTGTTTAAGATATTTAGATGGACTGATGGACGAGATGAGACCAGACTAACCAGATGAGACCAGACTAACCAGGCCCAGGCCATGCGGGTTTATCGTGCAGGAGCCCTTCCCTGACCCAGCACGGGGTGTGTTTGCAGCGAGGGGCAGCAGGGAGCGGGCAGCACAAGGCGGCCCGGTCCCGGTGTGTGTGCTCCGCGGGACACAGACACAGATACACACACACACACAGATACACACACACGATCCCTCCTCACCTTCCCGCTCCTCCTCGCCTCCAAAGCTCAGCAGCTCCCTCCCGGCCCGGCCCGGCCCCGCTGCGGCCCCGGCTGGGCGCTGCCCCGGGCCCGAGCCCGGCCCTGCTCTGCCGCGGGGGCTGCGGGCCGGCTCCTCCGCGGGGGGATCGCCCCCGGCCTCGCCGGGCTCCGCTTCCCGCTCCGAGGGCGAGCTGGCGCCGGAGTCCGGGGACGGAGCTGCGGCCGGCTCCTCTCGCGGCTCCTCTCGCGGCTCCGGCTGCGGCTCGTCCTCGCTGCTGCCGCTGGAGGCTGCGCGCCGCCGGCCGCGGAAGTTGCGCGGGGGACGGCGGAACATGGCACCAGGAATGGTTCCCAGGAATCGCTCCCAGGAATCGCTCCCGGGAATGGCACCGGGAATCGCTCCCAGGAATCGCTCCCGGGCAGCCGGACCGGCGCGATCCCAACGCGGGCCCTGCGCGCATGCGCGGTGACCCCGGCGCGCCCCGCCCGCGGGGGCGGGAGCTCGTGAGGGACGGAGCGGGGAAGGGGAAGGTGTAGGAAACTAAAAGGTGATTTATTGATCTTTGGTGATTTATTGAGCTTTGGTGGTTTATTGATGCCTAAAAATGTAACTTGTTTGACGAGCCGTGAGCCCCTCAGTGCACGGGCTGCCGTGCTGGGTGGGTGCTCCCCCTCCTCCGCATTGAAAGCTTATGGACTTCTGGTGTTATAAAATATAATTTATAAATAATAGATGTTGATATATTATTTCAGTGTGTATAACTTATATGTAAATTATATGGCGATAATTAGTAATGAATATTTATAAACTTTTGTGATTGCTATGTATGCTATGCTTATATGTAAATGAATAGTAAATTGAAATGTAATTGCCAATACCTCAGTGCACATAAATAAAATAGCTGTTTTAGAAATAGTAATAACATACACTGAAAACGAATAAATACACTTTATAAGGCCAGGTTGGAGGGAGCTCCAAGCAGCCTGGTCTAGTGGAAGGTGTCCCTGCCCATGGAACAGGATTTGGAATTAATGTCCCTTCCAAGCCAAGCCATTCTAGGATTCTGTGTTTATTATAAATGCAAAGCTGGCTCTGTAGCTTGTTGGCAAAAAGTAATCACATGTTTTTCTCCCTTTCCTCAGGCGGAGCTCACAGAAGTCAAGGCAAGTGCCAGTGCTGGTGGAAGGGGAGGGGAACATTCTGCTGGGAACAGAAGGAAGGTGGGAATGTGACAAGTGATGACAAATTGGTTTGTTGGAGAGGAGCTGCACTGTAGCATGGACCAGCCTTTGATTTCTGCCGTGCTGACTTGAGCTGTGTGTGATTTGCTCTGTGGAAAGAAAGTGCATCCCACTCCAAATGAAGCCAAGAAACCAGGCAGAGCAAGTCCTTCAAGTAAGCCTTTGTGTCCCAAGAGATGTATCCAAGAATAGCAAATGTTTGAAGTGTTCTTGCTCAAATTGTTCCGCCTTTCTGTTCTTCATCTGTAAGATGAAGATGCTAATATTAACTCGCCTCAGGAATCTTGTGAAGAAAAAGCTGCATTTGTGAAGCGCCAGTTACAGTAAAAATAACATGAAAACTCAAGAGAAAATAAACTAAAATATATTTTTTATTCAGCACTGCTTCTGAATAGTTATTAAATAAAACCCAAGGCTACTTAGTGAGTAAGGAAGATTATAAAAACTTCAACAATTCAGGAAGCACAATTCACCTTGCAGCATTATTCATTTCCTGCACTGAAAAAGGGTGGGGGTATGGTGGAAAAATAAAGTACTTTTGCAAATGCTGGAATTAAACCTGTCCATGGATTTGTGTTTAAATTGATTTATTGCAGGCTTTGATTCAAAGCTGCTTTATTGCTGTGGAATTGATATGGACTTTCCCTGGGTAGTTTCTGTGACTGAAGGGTGGAGTCAAGAATAGCCTGGGGATGCACAGGTGTATTTATTTGTTCCGTTGCAACCTGGGCAAAGGAGAGTTTGCAGATATAGATTTACCTGGAACAATGCCTCTGAAGTTTCCTGTTTCTCATTTACCACTCCAGGATTGATGAAGGCTTCATCATGCCAAGCAAAGATGGGAGTTTTACCAGGAACCTTTAACATCTTTATAATAATGACAGAGCTTCTTTCCCTGGCTGTGTCTCTGTATTAAAGTGTTTCTTTTCTTTCATCTGATTTTAAATCCTGTCAGTCTAGTGAGCACTACTCAGGCTGGCTGAGTGAGTTGGCTCCTCAAAGACAAAATGACCCAGGACCTCAGCATGGGACACAACTCTCGTCCTCTTTGTCTTTCCAGCAGGTTGAAACCATCATGTTTGCAGCTGTGCCTCCAGTTAATATGCTTACTAAGTGCCAAGATATTAATCTAGGCAGTGGCATCCAATCCATGATATCCCAGTTCAGAAGAGGAAAAGCAAATTCAGCACGGCAATGCAGTGCAATATTTCTTGAAAGGACTGCCAGTGCCAAGTGCCAATGGATTTATCTTGTTAGGCAGTAAAAGCCCTTTTCCTGACACTGCTGACACAGGACAAAATGGTAATTTTGCCTTAAACTATTTAGCCATGAAGGTTAAAGTTAATAGACAGGTGAGGATTTATTGGTCACAAATACTAGAATAATTTGTTCTTAAGCATTTTAGTGACTCTGCAGCTAAAATTCCTCTGGCAAAGGAATTTTCAGGAAGGCTCAGAGTAGATCAGTGAAGTAGATCAGCAAATTGTTATAGATTTCCCATTTCCCAAGCAAGAAGCAGGATAAAAGCAAGACAAACCTTGCATGAAAATTCAAGTGAAGCATTAATGGCTGATAGTATGATCTCTTTTCACACTCCATTGATTTCAGCTCTGGCTTAACTGGTTTAACTCTGTTAAACTTTAATGTCAATGGAAGTTACAAAGTGACTTGCTCTGACAGACTTACCTCTGGTCAAAAACAACTTTCAACAGCAAAAACACCCCTAAACCTAAGAGGTCAACTCTGTTTTGGGGAAAGAAAGCAAAATTAGGACCAACCCCCTGCATGAACCAACTTTTGAGGTACAGCACAATGCTATTACTTGCAGCTGGTGGAAGAATTTGCCTTTGCTTCAGTTTTTAAGGAAAAGTCCAGCAGGATCTCAGGCAGATGGGGGCAGCAGCACCTCAAACTCTCAGCATTACCAGGCAAGAAAGAGCCACAGTCAGGGGAAATTTCTGTGTTTATCAACACAGAGCTTTTGTGTAGATTTCCATTTGCCAGCTTAAAACCACAGTGATCTCTTTGCCCTTTCAATGAGTCCCTGTTCTTATTAATTATGTTATTAATTATAAATTCACTTTACTGTTTTACACTGTTTTGCTCATCTTTATCACTTGTTTCATAGCATGCCTGCATCTTTCCAGAAATGTGTGAATCTGAAAAAAAATTTCCTTTTCATAGCAACTCATGAAACATTCTGAAATCTGAGATTTAAACTTTCACAAAATTTATGTCATTCATCCCTTAAAAGCAATGTGTAATTCCAGAGAACCTCACAAAATTCGGTACACAAGAGGTACACTACTCAAAAGTAGTACTGGTCCTCAGGACCCAACAGTATGTATGAAATAACAGGTTTTTAGCACCTAAAAGTGAAAGATTTGTGAGGAAAAAACCCCCACATTTGTAGCAAATGCAATAGGGATCCCAGGCTATTGGGATTAGACTGGTTTATTGGCTTGCTTGAAAACCTGAGTGCATCTGAACTGAACCTGCAACTCTGTCTTACCAAGGTACTAATTGTGGGGTAAGGATTGTAAAATTCCAACAAATAACCTTGCTTAACCCCACTACTCTGCTATTGTCAGCACTTGGCTCTTGTGAAATTCCTGTGTGCTTGAGCGTTTGTGTCTGCCTGCACTGCAGCTAGGGACAGCAAGTAAAACCCTCGTGTCTGCTCAGCAGTTGGCAAAGTTTTATTTGCCATAATTCAGTCTGCATGAGTCAGCACTGCCTCCCTTCACAACATGGTCTGGCCTGTCTGGAAAGCTGCTTTCTCTATGGTTACATAGATGTTCTGTAAATCTCAAAATAATTTCAGTGCGGTAGGCAAAGAAGCCTTTGCCACACCGAACAAATACAGTCCAGCTCCCCATCCACTACTAAATAACATCAGTGCTTGGCAGGAACAAAGTTGGGACGTGAATATTTTATTTTATACAGCTATGAAGTAATAGAAAATCCTGCAAAATGAATACAGTAGTCATTTGTTATTTTAAAACCTGTGTGGGCTTCTGGTTCAGAAACCAAACCAACATCTCTAGAAGTTCTATTTTTGATGCAGTGTGTGCTTTGTGCCTTCTATGCCTTTTTGATAAATTGCTACTCAGAATCAATATCAGAAATATTCTATTCTGTTAGGTGTGGAAAGCAAATATTAACTTGTCATTTGTTTATCCTGTTGTGTTTTATGTCTCCATTTTTAAATAAAGGTGTGGGTTAAAAGACAGTATCTGGCATTTACTTGGAAGGAGGAAAGCAGTTGGACGCTGTTGTAAATATGAAACCTGCAGCAGAACTCAGTGAGGGCTCATTGCTTCTGTGTTCGCTGGAGGGAAAAAAGAGGAGGTGCAAAAGAAAATTTGTCACGAATAATAGAGTTGAATCTGATAAAGGCGTCAGAGCTGTCACTCATCAGGTAGGTGTGGCTGTACCTAAGTAATTCTTTATAGCTGGAACAACAAGCTGGACTCTCCAGATGAGGAAATGCCACTCATTAGGAAGCAAAATTAAACAGGTCACTACAGGAGGAATGTGTGCGGGTGGCTATTGAGCAATTACTGCTTTTTGACCACTCAGAAATAGTTGTTGCTTTACATTCCTCGATCTCTGACCAATAACTGTGCACAAAGCATGGCTTATTCTTGTAGTAACTGATTTCTAGTTCATTTGATTCTGGTTTAATTTTATGTGTTTTAAACATACATTTGCAGGAAGATGCCTGTCATCAAGCTTAGACACTGACTTATTACTCTAAGGATAGGAAAATTGCTTGTAACAGCAAACTGAGGACAGACTACAGGTAATGATCAAAAAGTAAAGCCTTAATGTGAAAATTGAGTTGCTAGTAATAGTAATAGTTTCTCCATCTTCATTATATCTTTTTAGGTTTTGCTGTGCTATGTTGGTTTTGGCTCAGACATGACAAGGAGGTCACAGAATCATGGGATGGGTTGAGTTTGACCTCAAAGATTGTCTAGTTCCAATCTCCCTGCCACAGCAGGGACACCTCCCACTAGAAGCCCAGGATAATAAATGGTACCATAACAATCCTAGAGGATGAAACATTGCTTATAGTATATCCTACTTCTTTTCTGTTCCTCCCACACCTTTCATCTTAATTAGTCCCCTCTGAGTAGCTGTTGTGCTGCGATCCTGCCCCTGTATCTGGAACAAGCCTCTATCTTATCATACCATTGGTTTCTTCTTCTTCCTTCAGCTCCCTTTTCTATTATCAGTTATTATTAAGCAATTTCTCTTACTTTAATGGCTTTTTGAAACAAACTAATTCATTCCTGCAGTTCTTTGCCACTGTCTACTCATTTCTGGAAGGATACTATCACCAGAAGGGACTTTTATTTCACTTTATTTGACATCAGCCCCCAAAACCTCATGTTGAAGCTTGTAAAAAGCACTCTTTCCAAACCCCAAAATGCCCAAAGGCATTATTTGCAACAGTGCCTGTAGAAACTACACCTTCATAAAAGTAGTGTTTTTATTTTGAACCTACTTCAAGCAATAGTCAAACTCTGAGTGGAAATTAATTTCATTCTCCATTTTAAATATGTAATACTAGTTTCTGCCTCGGACATTACTAATAAAACATCTCTCTAAGACCCTTAGGTTGAGTAAGAGTTCAGCTTTACTCTAAGGATGCATTTTTTTATAGCTGACACTAAACATTGTGTCAACATTTCCAAGAAAGAGTGACTTGAGGGGGTGGTGCATTCAAATATATCTGTACAGCAGGTTGTGAGTCCTCCTCCTCTTCCTGATAATTAATCTTACAGATATTTATTCTTCTAGTATCTCTGATCAGCTCCAGTTCATTGTGATTATGTAGATGCATGGAATTTGTGCAGAATCAGAACACATAAAGCTTTGATGTGCTAATTTTTTATACCAGGTTATCCTGCCAGGGAGTCAGCTGAATTTTTAATTCCCTACAACTCATCCCTCCCCAGGCAACAGGTCAAAAGAGGTGATTCTAAGACCCCACTGGGCAACCATCTCTGGGGTCTTTAGCACAAAAAACATGTGGTCTTGTTAGAGTGGGTCCAGTTCAGACCATGAAGATGCTCAGAGGGCTGGACCACCTCTGGTATGAGGCAAGGCTGAGCAAGTTGGGATTGTTCAGCCCATAGAAGAAAAGGCTCCAGGGAGACCTTATTGTGTCCTTTCTGTGCCTAAAGGGGTGTATGAGAGAGCTGGGAAAAGAGGTATTTTCAGTGGGAGAAGGGGTAATGGTTTTAAACTGAAAGATCAATTTAGATTAGATATAAGAAAGGACTGTTTTTACAATGAAGGGGGTAAAACACTGTCAGGGAGGTTGTTGTTGATGCTCCACCTCTGCAAACATTCAATACCAGGTTGGACAGGGTTCAGAGCAACCTGATCAAGTGGAATATATCCCTACTTATTGCAGGGGGGTTGGACTAGATGACCCTTAAATGTCCTTTCCAACCCAAACTATGCTACCTTTCTGGGATTTTCCTGACCTCAGTTTTGTATCAAAGGAGATATTAGGCAAGGTGTGTAGTTGCCTCAAATGAGGTACATTGTTCTTTTCTATAGGGGTCTCCTATTAATAAAGCAGATAGGTCATTTACAGAATCACATGTCCCGACATCCTTTATACAATTCCTGCTTTATGTACTTTGTGACCTCAAAGCCAATGGTTAAGCACAGACACGAGTTTATTTGCTTGTGGAACGTGGCAGTAATATCAATTACAGAAGAAAAGAACTGTAAGGTTCTTTGAAAAGTCACCTAGTTCAACGTTCAAGGCATGATCAGCTGTATTTGCCAAACTCCTCCAACATCTAACTTGTTCTAAGAGACTTCCCATCACAGATTTTTACATTGCCCTTCCCAGTCCTTAACTACTGTAATCAGTAACCTGATTGATTTTGTCTTACGAGAAGAAACATGTTTATGTGATTTATTGTTACCTTAATCCTCTCTACAATGGCCTTTATGAACCTGTACACTGTTATGCCTGATGCAAGCACTTTTCTTTAGTCCAGAGTGGACTGGAGGTGTTGCCAACACAACAAAGCCACATTTAGAACTGCTGTATCACTATAATGTGTACTAAACAGATTAAAGGCTGTGTTTTAAGAGGTGTTAGAAAGTAATTCAAGTGAAAAATGTCAGATAAGAGACTTTTTAATTGGGCTTCAGAGAAGCCTGTTTTTGACCCAGAGCTGCTTTGTTATCCCAAATAATTATTTGGAATTATATGAAGCACTGCTCATGAAATCTGCAGATGACTTCAAAACAGCCCAAGGCCACCTGGGCCCCTTGAGTAACACGTGTTTTAATCCACCTACACAGCAAATATCTATGCATCAAAGCCGAAGTTGCTGTATGTTCATAGGATAAAAATACAAAGCATGTTTTTGGGCTGGGTGTGAGGGAGGAGAATGCTGTATCTTCAAAAGCAGTGAATCAAGAGGAGGGCTGAGGAGGTCACAAGGGGTGAATGCATGAACGCTGCCAGCGCAATGTGGCAGCTGCAACAGCAAATGCAGACATCAGGTGTGAGAGCACAAACACTGCCCAGAGCTAAGGGCCAGGATGTGGCCATGGCCATTGCACAGCACAGGAACGTGACCGTTCTGGAATCACCGTCAATGATAAAAGGTGTAACAAACTGCAAACGAGAATGAGTCAGTGGGAAAATCTGAGCTGTACGAAGGTGATAGGTAATTATCTACCCAGCAAAAGCATAGCAGAAAGGCACTGTAATCGTCTGTGCACAGCGAGATCCCCTCGCTGGAAAAGGAAAACGTTTGGTGGTTTAAAATTATGGCATTTTCCACATGTTGCCTTCCTATAGAATTCTCTTAAACCCCTGAAACCCTGCGTATTTCATTGCACCGAGCAGTGCCTGGCATGAGCCCAGTTTAGCTGCTGGTGCCTTAGCGCTGGTTTGGGGGTCCCAGCGGGAAATGCTTCCCATGGAAAAGCACCGGGGCTGCTGTCACCTGCTCCCGGGCGGCAGAATTGTCCTGATCTGGGAGCTTTGCCGGTGAAAAGCCTCAGAGGCTTGGGATATGTAGGACTGTAGGACTGGGATACAGCCTGATAGCTAAAGAAAAGGTAACCCATGGAGCAGAGGGGGAGGTTGGAATCGAGGCAGAGGTGAGCGAGGACGGGATAAACCCTCTGTCAGTCAGGTCTTTAAGCAGCGGCTGTTACCGTGCAGCAAAGGCACCGACAGCTCGGTGCCGACATCCCCGGACCGCTGCAGTGTTTGGCGAGCCCGCCCAGACCCTGGCCATGCAGCTCAGCGTACATCCACCCCTCCTTGAAGCTCCCAGAGCCCCGTCCCGGCCGCGGCGGAGCCCGGCCTCGGGCAGCGCCCGCCCCCGCTTCCTCCCCCGCCCCCGCCGCCATGTTGTGGGGCCGAGCGCCGCGGGAGGCGCAGGGGCCGCGGCCCGGCGGAGCCGCCGCTCGGGGCAGCGCAACAGGTACCGCGGGGCGGGGGGCGCGGGCGGCAGCGCTGCGGGCTGCACTGCTGCCGGCCGCTTTGTTTTATCCCTTAGCTGAGTCTGGGCTCTCTTTTATTTATTTTTTTTTTAAACCTTTTTAGGGTTTTTTCCATTTTTTGGGTGGGGGCGGTGTCTGGGGCTTTGGGCGCTAGCGGCGGAGGCTCCCGCTGCCGGCGCTGCCCGGGTCCCTCAGCGCGCTGCGGGCGGGGAGATCGCGGTGCCCGTGCCCAGACAGCTCCGGAGCGTCCAGGGGAGCGCCTGTGAGGTGAGGTGACTCGGACGCGGTGATAGAGCCCAGTTCCTTGTGGGGATGGGCGTTTGGTTCCGTCTGGTTGACTGGGAAAGCCCGGCGTTTGGAGGAACCGAGCAGGTTTCTGCAGTTAAAGTTTGCGAACTGTTCGGTCTGTAAATAGACTGGCTTTTCTCCGTCTGGTCTCGACTTCTCACCGCGGCATGTCGTAATTCAGAAAATAAAATGAGGCTGAGGTACGTGATTCGGTTCCCTAAGCACTAAGGTACCATTTTGAGCACAGTAAATAGTTTTCAGGGCAGTTGGGGCTTTGACATCTGTCACATTACAGAACCCGAAAGTAGATCGTGCTTTACGATAGTGCCTTCTTTGAAGTTATTCTTGCAGCGGTTCTCTTAAACATCAGTCGGAAATTCCCCATCTAAAACATGGGAATGAACCGTCTCCAGCTTCTTTGCCCCTGTGTCCAGGCTGCCCGATCGTGTGCGTGGCTCTTTTGGGAAAATGATGTTTGTTGAATGATGTTTTTTGAACTCCTTTGCTGTTGGTGCTGGCCTGTGCTGGCCGCAGCTCCCACGCTGGAGTGTGCACAGAAAAAAAACTCGGGGGTGTGAAGCAGAACGTGCTGTGGTTAATGACATCGGTGGCACATAAATTGCTGCTTGCTCTCAAGAACTTTTAATCATTGCTCTGGAATTGGCTTGTAACAACCATCTGTATCCGCTGATGCGACGGTGACACCTAGAAGTCATGAGCGCTGGGAACTAGGTGGAGAAATAACTACCTGGGCTTCGTTCTGCTGCCTAACCTCGTTCATTGTTGTTACGCTGTTTCCACTCTACCTCTCCTGTTTTGTTTGTGTGTATTTTTTCATTCTGACTCAGCTAGGAGGGGCATTTACACCACCGTACCTCTGAGTATTTAGAGAAACCCTAATTCAGACTCTGGGCTCCCCAAGATGTGAAGAGCACTGCATGATGCCTGGAGACATGGATTTAGGCTGCTCCCCGTTCTCTGTTGAACAGAATTTTTTGTTAGGTTAGCCTCCTAACTCAGATGCCTAAATTAGATCAAGTGAATATGCTTATCCTTTTAATTACTATCCTGAGGGAATTGCATTTACTTTTTTCTCCTCCATCTGTACAGGATCTGGAGTACAGGACGTATCCCTGGCTGAGTTGTAGCTGTCATTGTAATAGAAACAAAAGAGGATGTTCCTGTAGCAGTAACAATAACAAAATGGGGTACCTAGATCTGTTTGTGCTAATCATAAAAATAATGGGGTTATCTGCTATAGGTGCTGGTCAAAGCACCAAAACTTTAATGGGTATTTATTTTTTTAACCATTGTTGTAGATGGTATTCTTGAGATAGGTCAAGGTGGAAGTGACGTGTAGATGATTTTGAACTGTGTTTTTGAGAAGGCTTTATTTATTGACACTATTTGTACCACAGAAGTACTCACGGTAAAGTTTTTTTACAAATATTTCTGTGGTAGTCTTTAATGTTGAAAAGTGAATTAATTTCATGCTGTAGGAAAGAAGCAGCTATGAGAAATGAAGCTAAATCTGTAGGTGATAGTATTTCTTCATTGAGCTGTTTGTCAGGAACTGGTGAGGAAAATGAGGCAGCATTTGGAAAGTGGAAGGTGATGTGCATACTTTGCTTGGGATGTTATCAGAAACCTTTACAGCCTTTGAAAATAGGTATCTGTCAGGAAAATACTGTGGGATTAGTTCCTGAAAGGCAGTATAGTCCAGATTAGTTGCTGTCACAAATTGAGACAGATGTCTCTGGTGTGAGAGATAATGTACTTGCAAACTTGTAACTAACAGGTTATTTGCTGTTGCCTCAAAAGGTTTAATTTGATCAGCATGCAAAATATGTGACAAAAGCATTTAATGAGATTTTTCTTTTAAAGGCCAGAGCTGTTCTCTTTGTCTTTTTAAAAACTGATTCAAAAATGGAACGTCTTTTTTTGTAATGTTAATTTCTGGCCTATTTTCACTTGAAAGGAATTACCTGCGATATTTCAGTTTTTAAAAAACTTTTAACTGCTCCCATTTGTTTTTCTTTACCTCAAAAGTAGCTACAGAGCAATATTGTTTTGAAGGGACTTCTGGAAATCATCTGATCCAACCCTATGAAAAGCATGGTCAGCTCAGGTCTGGTCACTCAGAGCCACGTCTGGTTGTTTTGGGATTATCTCTGAGGGTGGAGATCCCAAAAACTCACTGGACAGCCCTGTCCAATTTGGTGCCCACACTGGCTCAAAGTCCCATCCCCTTGCCCAGGCTGCCAGTGAAGACACTGAACAATACTGGCCGTGGTGTCAGCTCCATCATGACTTCCAAGCAGATGGATTTGGGACTACTGAGCACAGCTCTGAGTCTGCTGCTCAGGCAGGTTTTCCACCCAGTTAACAGTCAGCTTTTTCAGACTATTTTCCACCAGTTTGGCTGTGGGATATAGTAAGGATACCAGTAAGGATACTGTGGGAGACCTTTTTAAAAGTGTTTGCAGTGTCAAAACTGCCTTTGTTCACAGGGCAAATCATCTCAAAGATGAGATGTGTCAGGTGTTGTTTGTCCTCAATAGCCACGGGCCATTCCCTCACCTTTTTCTTTAAGCATCTGTAGGTGAGTCCCAGGAGGATTTGCTCCATAATCTTTCTAGGGACTGAAGTAACACTTAGCAACCTTTGATTTTCCTTTTTCCAGTCACCAGGATCCTTGACCAGTCACTAAGACCCCCAAAAATAACAGATCTTGGTCTTACAGTGACATTAGCCAGTGTTCCTGTCAGCACTGGGGCTGTGATTTGTTCCATATATATGTATGCAAATGCTCTACTTATTTGTTTTCAAGTTATTTTGACTTTCAAAAGCTGCTTTCAGTTCAGTGCAATGTTAAATCTCTTGGTAGAGGATGTTAGATGATGGATTCTGCCATGTTTTTAAGTTTTGGGGTCAAGCTTGATCTAGACAGTCCTGTGACAATCATGAGAGCAGTAGTTGGCTGACAGAGTTTGGGGTGCTGCTTGGATTGGAAGGTTTATTTTATGTGGCTGAATGACTGAGAGAGTCAGTAACCCTTCTTAGGCATTTTTGTCTTAAGTGATGATTGGTGATTATAAAGATAACAAAGGTAAAGTTGTGCTAATTGGAGAGTTTTCTGTATTTTGTGGCTGATCTATTTCAGGCACTATCACTTGTCAGTAAAGCACTGAACACAGCATACTTTGAGGTTCAAAGTGAAATAGGTTAGTTAGTGTCTTCCTCTTACCTTTAAAATCATACTATCACTGTTTAACGTCACCTTTTAAAATTGCATTTTTCTTGTGTGTCCTGGTTGGTGATAGATGGCACATCAGACTGTTTTGAAGGGAAACACTCATGTTATTGGTGCGTGTTTGGATTTGTGGAAGGGCTGAGCAGCTGTTCTAAGTGATCCTGGAATTTTCAAATGCTGAGTTGCAAATATTACAGGTAGCTGAATTCCCTCTGGTATCGTGTGTCTGAATCCTGATCAATAAAGAACTGGGAGATTCATGTCTATGGGTAAGTCCAAGTTCCTTCCAGACCAATGTAAACCAAAATTTTAAGCCAGCTGTGAGCAGTGAAGCCTTGTTTTCTGTGGCATTGGCTGAGTTTGATCAGATGTGAGCCTGTGTTGTATTTTTTCTTGTGGTCAGTATATTTAGAGCACCTTTTAGCCATGTGGATCCTCTGGTGCCTAATATAGGTACTCAAACATACAGCAGTCTTTCTCTTCCTTGAGGGCACTAAATTTGGTTGTGCCTTTTCTGTCTGGTTCCCCGCTTTTTATGAATATTATATTCAGTTAAGATCCTTGCAAAGGACAGCCTTCTGTTAAGCTTGGTTCATGTTGGGTGATGGGTTCATAAAAGTAAACTACTCATGTCTCATACTCTGAGAAAGGCAAGCTAAGAATTCAGGCAACCTGGTTGCTTGGTTACTGTAATGTTACTGCTTGCATTAATTCACTTGTCTGTTAGGATGGTGGTTTTTGCTTTGTTTTTTATTCTCAATTTTATTTAAGGATAAATCTTTAGAAACCAAATAGGAGACTAAATTTCGTTAGGAGGTCTTTGTTATTCTTACTTCTACGTATACATTGTTTTATTGCCCTTTGGAAGATGATACACGGACTGTAGTAACTCGTTTTTCTGGTATTGTTGTGCCATTAGCACCAAATATTGCAGAGGTGAGGATTAGGTCACATAAAATTATAAAGTACAAATGGAGTGGGTGAAATGTCATTTTTCTTCAAATTGAGAGTATTTATAACTTTATATAGGAACAGAGCCTGACCAGGTTGGTTATTTGGATCCTAGAGTTAAAAGAATGGACTGACCATTAATATATAGGTGAGCACAGTGTTGTGTAACTTATTTTCAGAACAACACATGAAATTCAAATGATGTAACACAATGACAGTAGCAGCACAAAGCATTGGAATTACCTAATAGAGGACAAGTACCTGAGAACTATTTTTAAACATTTTGGCAGGTACAGATAGTTGAAAAGGCGTGGTTGATCCAGAAAAGTCACAGCTTCTTTGGAACAGCGATTCTGAGAGCAGCCTGTTTGACTTGAGACACTTTGATATGGGATGTCGTTGCTTCAGAAGTAGCAGATCATTCTGAGCTGGCTCTACTAGTGAAAATGTTCAAGGTTGATGCAAGTGGAGCTTGTGAAATGCTGTGGCATCAGTCATGAGCAGTATCTGCAGCTAGTGATTCAACAGCATACACATGAAGTAAGGGAAGAACAGGAAATGGGAGTTAACTCTTTTTGTTTCTAAAAATATTGCAATTGGAATGTGAAAAAAAATACCTATTATGGTTATACTTATAAATTTATCAAAAAAATCAGGGCAAATTTAAATAATACTTTAGTCTTATCTTTCAAAGGTCTAGAATTTTACTAATCAAAAGCTTAAACTTTCTAGCTTTTTCCACTGCACTCTTATGAGTTTAGGGTAGGACATGTGTCTTTTTAACTGAGATGCTTTTGCCCCTCAAGATTTTACATGATAAGGAGATTTTTGTCTAACATGGGTGATAACTGATTCCCTAAGATCATGAAATTCAGTTTGGTCGCCAGAACATTATTACTGTGTGCTCTGGAGCTCTGTGCTAAAGGTTTAAAAGACCACATTTCAACTGTATGATTTGAAGGACTGTTCTTGATAATATAAGTGTGGATGGCAGTGGGATGAGAAGCAGGAGTCTTCAGCTGGGCAGGTGGGAGCTGCTGTGGTCACTGCCTGTGTCCTGGCTCCAGCTCAGAACCAGTGTGCTGGTCCCACAGTTCTGGGTGGGATCTCCATTACACCCACACTTTTCTGTGTCACTTTGGGGAATGCATTTTTACTCGCCCATTATCCAGCTGAAATGCTACCTAAGTTATTTTTTCCTGTTTTGACTGCCATATGTTAATCTTCGCTTCTTCTCCCACGACATTTCCCTGTTTTTTAATTCAGCAGAGATAAAACACCATTTCTGTGCTTTAAAGGCTTCTTGTGGCCTTTCTCCTCTCTGCTTGTCATCTCATTCAATTTTGAGAAGTTAAGCAGTGGTTTTGTGCACCTGTCCAGTTTGAAAGCACATACCTAAACTGTAAATCTAGTCTCACTGAATGTTCTACTTTCATTAGTTTTACGATAGTGAAAGATTGTTCTCTGCTGAGCACAGAAGAGTATTCACATACATTTTATTTTATACTTTGCTATGGCAGCCCATTAGGTGTTCTGTTTATTTTGCACTGCTGTCTGTGTCTGAAAGCTGAGCAGCAAGTTAAGTAGCATCTCTTCTATCATAAGAAAAAAATAACATTAAGAATTCTTCTCTTAGATTTTTTTCCCTCTGTTAGCATGTTGCTTGTGCTTCTGATGGAAGGACAGCAGTAGGCTCACAATTTTTCTCAAAGGTGGCAAGATTTTAAATTAATAAGCTTAAAAGTAATACACTCTCATGTTTCCTGTCATGGTTGAAGTAAGAAAACAATGAAAAGAAGACAGCTCATAAAATACTTACGTCTTGCCCAAGTCCACATTGGCATAAATTGGGAGTTAGAGTGTGAAAGTGGAGAACTGCAGGTTTCGAGTGTGTGGGCCTCATCAAACATCATTTAAGGGTGCTTGCATAAAGCTTGCAAATGATTAGATGTGAGAATTGATGTGTTTTAAAACAGAATCTTAAAAAAAAAAAAACATATGGAGTGGGGAGTCATGTGAGTTAGAAAGTAGGAAGCAAAAAAAAGCCAACCCAAGAGTATTTTAAGTTACCGCCCCTTGAGGAGCAAGCACGTCTCACTCAGCTCTCTGGAAAGGTTACAATATGCACCCTGGAGTTGCTTCTCGAAGGTAGAAGCTCGGAGCCTTAAAAAAAAAAAATCTTATAAATAGTCTACCCTCTGCTTCTTGCTTTTTTAAATTTCCTTTTTAAGCAAAGCAGGCAGAGGTGGTGATGTCTGTCTGGGATCAGGTGAGTGACTGTATTCTCCCAGGGCGTGACAGAGCTGGGTTCAGTTCCCATCTTTTCCTGAGGAAATTCGTCTCTCCTGGGAAAAGGGCCAGGGAATTAAATAGTGAGCTTCCTGAGGTGGGATTCTCTTTCTCTCCCTCAGAATAATTTCTTTCTTGCAAAGAAGATTTGGAGCTGGAGAGGCATGGACAGACAGAGAGGGACATGTGGATGTCTGCCTTAATGTAGAGAATTAAAAATAAAACGGGGGAAACCTTCTCCTAGGAAGGAGGAAGGAAAGATCAGTTTTAATCTCCAGAGACAGAGGAGAGAGCTGAGCTGTGTCTTGATACTTTGAATGGGTGCTTTCACAGCTGAGCAGCTGTGCAAGAAACAGAGTGAAACCAACCAATAGTGACCACACAATTCTTTTTTTTGAGCAGAAACAGAGATCCTTGTATTTTGGATGTTCAGAAAGCCTATTAGTCAGGCAAGGTGGGCAGAAGGTATTTGTCAGAATAATACTTTTTGTGTTCTACCTGGATCACAGAATCAGCAGGTTGGAAGAGACCTTCAAGATCATAGAGTCCAATCCATGCCCTAACACCTCAACTAAACCATGGCACTGAGTGCCACATCCAGTCTTTTTTTAATCACATCCAGGATGGTGATTTCACCACCTCCCTGGGCAGACCATTCCAGTACTTTATCACTCTTTCTGTAAAAAACTCGTTCCTAATATCCAGCCTAATTTTCCCTTGGTGCAGCTTGAGACCATGTCCTCTGATTCTGTCAGTGCTGCCTGGAGAAAGAAACCAACCCCACCAGGCTACAAACACCTTTCAGGGAGCTGTAGAGAGTGATGAGGTCACCCCTGAGTCTCCTTTTCTCCAGGCTGAACAAGCCCAGCTCCCTCAGCCGTTCTTCACAGGGTTTGTGTTCCCAGCCCCTCCCCAGCCTCGTTTCCTCCTCTGGACACGCTCATATTGGGTAGGAAGTTTCTCTCACAATGAGCAAGGAAGGGGCTCCATACCTTAAGAAATAAGGCATGAATGTTTAGTGTTTAATGGTATAATGTTTAATGCTTTTTTTTTTTTAATATCAAAATATTAACTAAGGCTCTCAGTACTGTTATCTACAGTAGCAGGAGGAGCAGGAGGAGCCAGCAATGTGCTACCCACAGTCAACTCCTCCGTTTTGTCACTGATGTCATTCATCTGTTATCAGAGTGGGTGGACTTTGTAAGCTGGCCACAGTGCATTTTGAAAAGGCCATGTGGCTTTGTATAACTGTGCTGTATAAAGGAGATAAATGCTTGGCCTGCCACGATGTTGGGATGTTTTTATTATTTTTTTTTTTAATCAGTAAACTCTCATACCAGTGTGTCTTGAACAAAGAGAAGTTCTAGTCGATGCTGCTTCATAATGCCTTACTAATGCTTCTTATTCTCTCATTTTTAAGGGAGTACTGCAAAAAAAGCAGGAAACAACTACACGGGCTATTACAGGTTCATTGCTTTGCAAATATGAGTTGTCTTTGTGTCGGCAAGATCTAAAGGTGTTGCAAAGAGTAAATCAGGTAACAAGTGCAGTCTCTGTTCTTGTTAATTAGCTCTTGCAGCAGAACAAAATTCTGCAATATATCTGCCTCTTGCCATGAGGAAAGGAGAAGAGTAGTGTGACCACACATGCTGCTTCCATGGCATTTGCTTTGTTCCAGACAGAGCCTGGTGCACCAGACCTTCAGTCCTACTAAAACTATGTGACTGTGGTTTTTCTGAGAAATGTTCTGAAAAAAAATTTGATTCAAGTATAATTTGATTCAAGTATAAATATTAGCAAAGATTGTGGTAAGGCTGCCCTTCATAAAATGGCAAGATGCCTATTATAGGGAATACAAAAAGCTTTTTTCCCTTCTCCTGCATTCTGCCCAGCTCTAATGTTTTCTAATGCTTTCAGCATGATCCTGATGTGCCCCCTGCTTCTTACAATCCCTTCATTTCTTTTCTCCACTTACATCAACTATAATGTACACTGAGAGGGGGAACAGAAGTTGCAGTCTGGCAGGTCAGTTTGTGAAAACAATTAGTGCTTTAGAGATCGGGGCTAGTCAGATGGCTTGTTTACAAGAACTTGCTGTTCTGCTGTTTAAATGGAAGATCCAAGTTTTCCTGTTTTCACCCTAAATGGCAGCAGGACTTAATGTCATCTACAGTGCTCATAAGGATGTTTGATCCTGTTGTTGCACCGTGGATTTTGTGCTGTCTGCCACAGTTTCTTACAACTGATGACTGAGTTCACCAAGCACATCTTCTAGAGCATTTTGCAGAAACAATTTTCTGTGAAATGCTCTGGTGGTGATGGCCATGGTTTCATCCATATAATCTATTTGGGACACTGGTTATAGTATTTTGTTGATTTCTATTTTCTTTCTTCAGTGAACGTTTTTCTGTGGCATTGTGTAATACATTGTGTAAACAAGGTCCTTGGAAATTTACAGCTTTCAGCTCCATTAATGATTAAAAGTTACCAGAATCATTCTAAAGAAGTGTTAGTTTGTCTTAAAGTGAGAATATTTTGCTGAGATTCCTCTTGGTAAATAAGTGGTTCACACTTGTGTCCTAAAGGCTTAAGGTACTTTTATACTTGTGTAATATTTATAGATGGCGATTGCAGCAACTTTGTTTGCAGTTTGTGAAAACAAGCTTTTAGCTTTGATATATGCATAATCTCCAAGCCTTTGGGATGTGCTGAAGAAATGCAGAAGACAGAATACTTGTTGAGGGCAAACTCCATTCTTTGGGAAGGATTGTTTTCACAGAGTTTTGAAAAATGTGTGTAGATTTCAAGTTTACTGGACTGTTTACTTCTTTTTTAAAAAATGAGGGGAAATTATGGTACAGCAATACTTTTATTCTTCCTTTTTTTGACTTCGTGGTACAATTGCGAATCTGTCACTGGAGAAGTATTTGTGCTTGGTGTAGTGCTGGTGTATGAATGTTGTGGATCTGTGCAAAGGGATAAGAATGGATTCCCAGTATTGGTGAGATACAAAATCCTGTAAAAGTCTCATTTATGATTTTTGGTTGCTTCTGTAAGGTCATAGTTTTCTCTGTTTGTAAAGATTACTGTAGGAGATTTGGTTACCTTCAAGTTTAGAGTTTATTTAAAATATGCTGGGGTCTGCATATAGAATTAATAGTGAGACAACAGAGCTAAATCATGATCGAATCACATCACACTGCTGTAATGTACTCTCAGTATAGACTTGTGCAGTTCCCTCTTGTGTTTGGACCTTGGCTATTGGTTCATCTGTGTGGCAATGCCCAGCACAGATTTGGTCAGCCCAGACATGGAAAACTTGGGGAATTTTCAGGTACACTGAAAAATCTCGTGTTGATAACTTGGGCAGGGATGCTCTTTAGTTTTGCTGGTGAAGCAGCAACGTGTCCTCCGTAGATGGCTCATAAATAGGAATGGCCTTCACCAAGCGAAAGCAACATCAAAGTCCTCAAAATTTTTCAGATTAAATAGATTTTAAAATGTGGTGTAGTTATGACTCTAGGGACGTTAAAATGAGGAGAAGGGGTTTCCCCATTTAGTGTGCATGAAGCCGCCTGGGTTATTTCTCCCACTCGTGTGCTCAGCAGGAGAGGGTTTTGAAAGCTCAATCTACACAAGCCATTTCAGCAAAACCAAGGTGAAATGTGGCTGTATACCTGTGAGTTGTATCAAGTATTTTAAAAGTATATCGTAAGATTTGGGGCTTTAAGAGTTAATCAGTTTGCTCTCAAGACTTGTCTGATAATTACCTGACTTGTATTGTGTGCCCCCCCTCGAGTACTGTGTCCAGTTTTGGGCCTCACAGTGTAAGAAGTATATAAAAAGACCAGAATATGTCCAAAGGAAGAAACAAGGATGGTGAAAAGATTAGAGGGCAAGACTTCTGAGGAACAGCTGAGGATGTGAGGTTTGTCCAGTTCGGAGAAGAGACTGAGGGAGGGACCTTATTGCTGACTACATCTTCCCATGGTGGGAGCAGCAAGGGAAGTGCTGCTCTTCTCTGGTGACAGGACACAGGGAATGGCTTAAAGCTGTATCTGAGCACGCTGAGATTGGATAGAAGGAAAAGATCTCCACTGAGAGAGCAATCATGCACAAGAAGCTCCCCAGGGAACGGGGCATGCCCCCAGCCAATGTTCATGAAGTGTTTGGCCAGTGCTCTGTAGATACATGGGTTAACTTTTAGGGTATCCTGCATGGAGCTGAAGTTAGACTCAATGATCCTCTTACGTCCCTTCCAACTTGGGATATTCTAGGATTTTGTGATTACTTGTTAAAAAAATATAAAAGCCAGTTGAAATTGAGAGAGTAAAGTGAGTTGGAGGAGAGATCAAATATATAGCGCTTAACCAGTAAAATTAAATCTGGAACGAGTCACATGCAGGTAGAAGTCTGCTGACTCTGGGGGTGTTCTCCAGCATCCTGCTTCTGTGTCATGGTTTCAGGTTCTGTTTTAGACCTCCTTGACAGAACAGCGTTTGCAGAGAAATGTACTGTAGAAATGTTTAACAACATTGGCAGCATTTTCCAGGAAGGCTCTTTATAGATCTCAAGTGTCTCTTGGTAGGCTGCTTGATAGGTCCGTGCCTTGGAACAGGTCCATGCTTCCTTTTTTCATCGTTCTGTGGTTGATACCTTGTGTCATTTTGAGAGATCCTTTGGACTCACCAGCCACTCAATTTGCTTTCTTTTAGTAGATATCTACACGTGTGTGTAGCCACAAATGTATGTATGGATAATAATGATGATTTGAACTATATGAAGAGAGAATTTTTAACAACTGATCCCAGGCATTTTGAATTTTATTGAAGAAATGTGCAGTAGATACAAAAAAAAAGTTTTACTGTCCTCAGGTGGATCCGGAGTGCTTTCCAGTTGTGTGATTTTTGTGCTGAAACGTGCGGGAGTTCCTTTGCAGGAAGGGAATGTGGGGATGTAATATTTCTGTACTTAATATTAAAATGTGTGGCTGTACTGAGGGGTGAGGGGTTTTTTGTGTATGTGTGTGGGTAGGAGGTTTGGTGTCTGAAAAGGGGGTGAGCAAGATGTGTTTCATGTTTATTTTTAAATTAAAATAAATATTTCATTTTTCTTGCTTCATACTGTACAATAGCTTTTCCACAGAGAACACAATGATAATGATATATAAATTTCAGTATTTAAGTAAAATTATCCAAAACACAAGCTCACTTCATTGTCTTCGTTCTACATTTGTAAAGCAGTGAATTGTTCATGCTTTTCCCTCAGATAATTATTAGTGACTATTTTGCAATTCTAAAGAATTCTTTATACTCTTGAAAGAATGTGTATTAGAAAAAGAAAATCTTAGTACTCTGATATTTATTGCTAAAGTAAATTCTGTTGGGACCCCGTTTAAATGCTGCGTTTGAGTGTTTATGCAGTAGCTGAGGAGAAGGAATAGATTCATTGTGTTGTTTCTGCAAAAGTGGCTGATGACAGATTTTTATTGGGACAAGCCCTTTCTTCAGAATGCATCATGTAAGAGTGTTTTCTTTGTTAATAGTGCGTGGAGTGTTGGAGTGGATGAATTTGAATAATAATTGGTTTTCCACTTCGCTCAGCAGCAGCATTTCCTTATGGAGCTAAGCACTGCACTTTTAGTGTTTCATTAAAAAAAAATAAAATAAAAATAGCAGGGATGTGCTGGGACCCCGGGCTGTGCTGTGCCCAGCCATGTGTCCCGGCGAGCCGGGAGCTGTTTGTGTACGTCACTCGGTACTGTTTTCCTTTAAGAACTGCCTCAAGGTTCGGGACTGCACTGCATACCCTATACAAAAAAAAAAAAAAAAAAAAAATCCGGGCCCCGCTCCCCGTGCAAATGCCGCTGGTTCAGCAGCCGGGCCGGGCATTGTTCGCTGTCGGAAGCGGGGCCGGGGCCGGACGCGCCCGGCTGGGCTCTGCCCTTGTTGCATTATTAATGGCACAATGTTTTCATGTTTGCAGATGGCTGAGGGCTAGCGGCGTGCATTCGGGACCATGATGGCTCAGTTTCCCCCAGCCGTGAATGGTGAGTAGCTCCGAGGTGCTCAGGTATGGGTGGAGGTTTGGGATTTGTTGTTTGTTTGTGGTTTTTGGTGCCCGCAGCAGCGTTTGGGTCACTTTGCTGCAGATCGCTGTGCTTAGCGAGGCTGGGAGGGGAGCAGCATCACTGCAGTGTCATTTGGGCTACGAGCAGCCTGGAGTGGCTGACAATCATTTACAGGGCTGGGGAATGTGTGAGTTGTAGTGCGAACACTGCCTGACTTTCAGCAGGGAATATGCTAAGTAATAGTTGATTAAACTTGCATACCTTTTCTGTTATGTAATCGGCACAAAATGTGTTCCATTATATTCCATTATATTGTTTATTTTAAACAAAATATTTAAATGTGTCAAGCAGTTTGTGACATTGATGAAAGCAATCAGTCAGCCCTTCTAAAAAAAAAAATTTTTTTTTCCTCTTGATTGTGGTCTTTCCACTACAGAAACTTTTGAATTTGTTTCTTGGTGATTTGCTTTCAAAGACATATGCAGTTCAGAACCTTAAAATTGTTCCTGCGTGTGTGTATGGGATGGAGCTTTTCTTTTTAGAGAAGGCTTATTTGTGAAGGCATAGTTTGCAGAGACCTGCAAAGAAATTTGACATTTGCATGTTGTTATTTACAGAGCTGACCAAAATGAAAATACAAGTATGGAAACAACATTTTGTACTTCAGATACTCCTGATAAGGAGTGTTTCTCCTGATAAAAATAGAAAAATAGATACAGGAATGAGTATTTATCTCATTTGTCTATGAAGGTTACTGCAGGACTGGAAGGTCTTTAATAAATTTAGAAAATTGTCACTGAGATAAATTGGGAAAGGGTTTTTGGGTTGGTGTTGCTTTTTTTTTTTCAGCCTAGAACAACATTTAGATTTCAAATTAAACCTCTGTTTTACAACTCTGTTTCATGTGAGCATAAGACATTTTGTAAAAAAAAATAAAAATCTATGTAATCACACACTTTTTATACAGTCAGCTGCAGTTTTTTCCAGACTTTGTTTCACAGTCTTATAATAAAAGCCAAGTAAAAAGAGTCAATAAATACTAGGGGAAATCCTGTAGACCAGATTTTTTTTTCACTTAATTGGACATAATGGTTGTTTTAATTTATTATTTTCACATGGTTTTTGCTTCTCAATTGAAAATAAACAGTCAGAAGTTCTTGTCTATCTCTGTGGTTGATGTATGTATAAGTTATTTGATGTCTTTTTGTTTTGGCTTTTTATTCCTCGGTTCTGTTGGAGGATTGCAAGTGTGCTGTCAGTGCTGACCACATACACTGATCAGAAGCCTTGGTTTGGGAGAGTGATCCTTGATCTGAAATCCCTTGGGCAGTACTGTCTGCCACTCTCAAAGCAGTGGTGTCAGAGGATGCTGCCTTTCCCCTCTCAGGATTTTACAGTGTTGGAAGGCATAGTGAGAGAGACTGAGGAAGAGACACACCAGGCAATAGGTAAACTGTTACTCCTCACAGAGTAGTTTGGATGACTGTGTAGTCTTGCAGTCATATTTCTTATCAGAACTGGTGAAATTTCAAAGAAGTCAAGTGCTTTAAACAATAGTTCTGATGTGATTTCTAGGTAAATACTGAGCAATCCTTGCTGTTGAAGTTGTTCTCTAATCTTTGTTCCTCTTCCCTGCTACTTTGCATTTACAAGCACTGCTGTAGTGGTTGCATTCAAAGTAGTTCACCTGCATTTGCCACTCATTGCAGGAAACCTCTAATTATGTTGTTAGACCTTGGTAGTGACTTGAACATGAGATGAAGAATGAGTGAGGCAACCAAGCCATTAGGCACTGCTGCAGCCTGAGAGCACTGGGTGCCTACCTCACCTTTGTGTTAGCACAGCATTGACCCTTCTCTTTTGCATCCTCCTGGGGGAAACAGTGGGTTCCTTCTGTGGGAAAAAACCCTCTTATTCTTACCCAGGTACAATATGCTTTGCTTTTAGTTCATAACCAGTGTAATGCATGAAGTAGTTTCCGTTTCTGGGTTCTTTTTGGCGTTCAATGCTACAGAAAAGTGAGGGGATGGCATGGAGCAGATGTGTGTACAAATGTGTGTTTATGTGACACAGTCTGAGAACTGCAGGATTCAAGGCACAATACTCAGCCTCAAGCAAATACAAGTGGGAAATGCTGCACTTTATTTCCCAGCCTAAGCAGAGAAAGCAGCACTCACAGGATCCTGAGAAGGAAGGGTAACTGAGCCATGTGTGTAGTTCCAGTGGAAAAACTGAGCTTCATTGAGGCACCTTCAGAACATACCTGTCCAGCCTCAGCATGTGGCTGGTGGCCAGACTGTGCTGTGCTGGGAGCTGCTGTGTTCTTCTGTGGCCATGTGTCAACATTGTGTGCTCTAGGGCACCTGCTGTTGATAGACCTGTCTTTAAAGTCATGAAAGGACACAGTGCCCAGAAAGGAGCTCCCTTTGACTCTCCACTGCTGTCCAAGGTGACCTTTGTGGGTGCCTTACTAACAAGCTGAAATTCATAGAGGAAAAGGAGGACTGAAGAGTGGGTGTTGATTTTTCTGGAACTCAGGGCAAACCTGCCAGTTTTTACAAATTAATATCTCATGCAAAATGTAAAGGTTATGGTGACATTTTATATGAACAGGCAAGGCTGAGCAGCATGTTTCTTATACAGCACCAGATGGATAAGAGACATTTATCAGTGTGGAGTCCTGTTTTATCAAAGAGCCACTCCATGCTCCCCAGTCTGCAAACAAGACTGAGGATACCCTACTAAGAGTTTAGTTCTGTCCTGTAGCTGCTTCAATATCGATCATTATTCCTGTAAAAATTATAATAAAAACTCAGTTTATGGTAGTTGATTCTTCTTACAAGCAGTTCTCTCCATCTAGACAAAGCTTGCTTAGGAATTCATCCTGAGTTTTGCAAAAGCATTTGGAAACAGCATGTATTTGTACTAAATGACCACTTCAGCAATTGTGTTTCTAAAGAAAGAGTTAATATACTAACTGCAAAAGACACTTAAAAGGATACAGGCTTTAATAGGTTAAAATGTACTTCCAAGTAATTTGTCTCAGTGATTGCTGCCTTTGTCACTGGAAGAAGTAACCTTCACTGCCATGGGATGTGTTGTTTCCAGCTGGAGAGGGATTGCAAGATGTTTCTTTTCCAACTCCCCTTCCTTCTTCTGTAGGCTAGATCTGTTCAGGGTTTGATATCCATGCTGATGGGTCTTGGTTTGGGGAGGTTTAATCTTAAGGGACCACCTGGAACAAGGAAAACAGTGTTTGCTGATCAGTATCTTTCACATTGTTTACTTAAGTACCATTGGAATTTTTGGGCTGTGCTTTTTTTTGTTTATGTTTTTATTTGCCATTTCTCTTCCCTTCTACCACCTGTTTCCTTTCGATATCAATTTTCTGTGGTCCAGCAGGAAAATCTTTGACAAACTGAGGTGTAGAAAGTAATGGTAACTCATTTCATGTGCCTCTAAACCTTCATAAGTAAAACTGGATTTTGTGCTGCTGTGAATAGAATTGTGTATCCTCACACTTAGGTGTGTTGGAGACTAAAGTAGACATGAAGGGGTTCTGTGAGGTCCTGGTTACCTGATAAAACACTCACCAACAGGTCCTGCTGCACATTCTTTTAGAAAAGTCAGTCTCAAGCTTTGCAGTCTGAATTTTTTTGAATTAGGAGCAACCCTGTTCATCAGAGTTCAATTAAAAGCTGGTTAAGTGCAACCTGACTCTTCACCTTGCGTGCACTGTAGATATGGAAACTGTAGACTTGAATATCAACAAGCGTAGATAAAGGTACAGAGCTGAATTAGACCTTGCAAAACAAGTATCAGAACTTGTTCTCCCATCTAAAAGTAGGAAAAGGAAAGAAATTATAAGACAAAAGTAAATATTTTTTCTGTCATTGTTTATTAATTAAACCTTCTTTTCAGTGAGGGCAATGGTGTCAGTTGAAATGGAGCAAAATTCACAATGTCAGGTCTGGGGTGGAGTTTATCTTCCACTATCACACCCTGCAGAAAATTAGATTTCCAGTGTGTCTGCCATATTATGTTTTCTTTAATCTTGGAAGTCAGAAATAGTTCTGTAGGGTTTCAGAATATAAGGTGCCTTATTTGTATTTAATTGTGAGGATGATTCACGTGGAGGATGTAAGAGGAAATCTTAGAAGGAAAAAATAGGATATGGAGGTATATGTTAAACGGAGTAAATGGAAATAGGTTTTAACAAGGGAACCTTGCACTTTGTGCCTTCTTCAGTACTTGAGTTTTGTAGAAAATGTGTAACAGATCCTATGTTTAGATTTCATTAGAGAAATAAATGGCTAAAAGGGAAAGAAAATACAAGTTTTAGACCAGAATGCTGTAGTCATGTTTTTCTTCATGGATTTTATCATGATGCCAGTCTTAATAATTATTTGTGGCAATATCATTAGAAGAAAGAATATATATGCTGGTTAAATTGGAAGATGACAAACTCTGGAGTAATTTTCCAGCTGGAATTACACAGTATGGACTGCATATCATTGGTAAATTTCATCACATTTCTGCTGTGCTGACTTCAAATAGCTTTTTAGCCATACCATTATGGGCTAGAAGAATTTTTGCTGTGTGCTGGAAACTCAGCAGTTGGCTGTGACTAACAAGGAAGACAACCGGATGTGTTAGAGGATCACGTAGTAATTACGTGATTTGAGGGAAAGGAAATGCATCCTAAAATGTGGTGGATGAAATAAGGAGTGCTGTGTGCTATTGCTGCAGGCACTGGTGAGACATGTTGTGGGTTAGAATTTTGGTTATCTGTTTAAGAGTGGAGGGAAAAAGCCCAGGGAGTGAAACAGCTACAGTGCTGGGCTTCAGTGTATTAAGTGCTGAGAAAGAATAAAGGGATGGCCTTGGTTAACCTGCCCAGATAAAAGCTTACTGTTTTATTTTGGGGTTTAATTTCAATTTCTTTGCATTTCCTATTCAGTAAATAAATTTGCTCTTTATTTTTCCTTACTAGGAAGAACAGCATTCAGGAAGGAAAATAACTTGTCTATGAGTACAGTGTTAGCACAAGGGTAAATAGACATGAACCAGCTGTTGATGCAGTTGGTCTGCAAATGGGAATGGTTCTGTCAGCAGGGACATTCTGGACCATGGTCAAGGAGGACATCTGATTGCCTTAAGGCAGAACTTGCATTTTAGGAAGGAATTAATGTATTAGAGTTTCTTGGAGAAGCAGCAGTCTGCACATGGTGACCTTGGAAGTCCCTTCCAATCCGGTGCTCCTAAAATGTAATGAAGAATTAGGTAATAATGAAGATTAGTGTTAGATCTTGAGCTGTTAACTTAGTCTAAGCCTATAGCTTTGTCTTGCTAAGATTTCATTTTGTTAGTGTCATGTGTTAGGTTTTATAAGGTAAGTTTACACAAAGTGGGAAACCCAGGATGGTTTTTATCTGGAATATTAATACTGTAATGCAAGCTGCTTTATTCATTTTGGATGTCAGAGAGACTTCCTGGTGTTTTTTCTTCAAAGCATATGAAACCCTAAACAAAAAACACAAGATGATCTACAAATACTTTCCCAAAATGGAGCAGAAGGCTGAAGGCTTAGCTGAAAAGACATAAATCTAACACATGGACTAGTTTAAGTGCTTTGACTGTTCAAATGTTCATTTCCTTGAAGGTTTAACTCCCAAGTTTGTGAAATGCATTACTCTGATAAGCCGCTTCATGTGGTTGTTGCAATTTAGGGTTGATGAGCATTGTGTGAAGTGGCACCATCTTAACATCTACTAAATTCCAAATCATCTGTGATCATCACTTTGAACAGGCCATAGATGATACTAATCAGTATTGGCAGAATGAGTTCAGGTTTAGCCCACTAATTATAATGGCAAGAACAAACACATTTTTCAGGCATTGTGGTCTGTCAAATATATTTATATAATGCCCTATTACTTTAATTAGAAATCTTGTATGTTCAGGCTTTCCAGTGTACTGCATCAGTTCTTTTGGGACATCTGTTGTTTTTCCGACGATGGGACAGTAGCCTTAAATCATCTCTGAGGGATGGAAGGGGTGAAACCTTGGAAAGCTGAAAAAATGTCAGTGACCATGGGACTAGCACTCATCCTGGCTATCTTCAGAGAAGATATTTTAATAAGCTAAAAACATTTGTGCTTTAGTGGATGAAAGTTCTCCATATGCAAGTCTCAAGAATAGGTAAGATTAAATAAATATCTAGAACTTTTACTGTTCTTTCACTTCTTAGTGAAACAATTTGCTTAAAAATTTTCTATAGATGTAAATATAAATAGGAGGTGGTATATTTTCTCCTGCATTTCTTCTTACAACCATGATTTAGCCTGGATCTATGATGTCTGCAGCACAGTTGTTTCTTTAGGAAGCACATCTTTCCTGCAGAGTCCTGGCTTCACTGTTATAGAACTCTGCACTTGTTATGGTGTGTGTTGATACTTGTATAACTCTACTGAAAAGGGTACACTTATATTTTTTTACCAGCTACAAGTGACATTTGTTGTGCCTCTTATTTCTCATGTTCTCTGTATTCAGATTGGATTAAGAAATACACAGACAGTCTTTTTTAACCTGGCCTGAAGATAACATTCATTAAGCTCCCTTTTGATCCACCTATAGCTGCCAGAATCTGTTACACAAAAGGATCTGGAATTAAACACAAAGTAAAGGACACCTGAGAAAAAGATGGCCATAGAGAGGTTGTGGGTCCTGTGATAAGAGAGACTAAATGGGTGAAAGTTGTTTAGTTTAGAGACAGCTAAGGATAGTTTAGGTGTCTTTTTGGATAGCTAAAAACCTGTAAAACCATAACCGTATGGGAAATGTTAATAAGGGAAGCAATATTCACTGTATTTTTTCATAGCTGAAAACCAACATGACACCTGGTGAAATGATTAAGGCTAGCAGAAGAAAATAGGTTTGTTGGTTTGACAATTTGTTTCACACAGTGAACAACTCATAACTCATTTTTAGAGCTCACTGTGTTTAAGATGTTTTGGAAACAGTACATGGAATCAAAACTTGAGAAGGAAAGATCTGTGCTATGGCTATTAAATGGTTGCTATGTTTTGGGTTTTTTTTCCTTCCCTTTTGGGGCTTTTTTGGCTCAAGAAGCTTGCTAAATTGGTGGTTTCTGGCAACTGAGAAATTGTAATAACTGTAATACTCAGAGACTCAGAGAAGAATTCTGTTCCAAATTCTAGCCTATAAATGCCCCCATGAGCTGCTGGCAAGGGAGGATTAGGCACTATGATATAAAGTGATACCAGTGGTTATATGAAGATAAGTTACACAGTTTTTAATTTATTATATTTCAAATCAAACCCCCATGCATACTAGGAAAGTTAATACTGTATGTGTGCTGGATATAGTTGGCAGGTTCTGCTAATTAGGACTTTAACCTTCTGAGGTGTCCTGTTTAAGCAAACTCTTCTAGCTTCTGTTTCCTTTGTGTTTCCTTCCAGTTTTCCCCCCATTTTTTCTTTCTGCCAGGCCTAGAAGTTTCAAAGAGGAGGGTAACAAGAGTCATTAAAGATACAGAACAGCTTCCACATGTGGATTAATTGAATTGACTAGGACATTTCAGCTTGGAAATAGAAGGGTGGGATGGTGGAAATATTAGGTTGCCTTCCCAAGGTCATGCATTATTTTTCAGGCAAGGGAATGTTAATAAGTGTCTGATAACACAAGATTAACCAGTAGCAGATGAAAGTACCATTGGCAGATCTCCGTCATACAGAGCACTTTGCACTGTGTCAGATGAACAATGAAAGCTGTAGGAAGCTGTGGATGACAAAAGGTCTTCCTTAAATGATTAGAGATAGGTGCTCTCTACTTATGAGGCAGTACCTCTGGGTCAGGAGCTGCACTGGGGCTGAGGAGACATCCTGGAGCAGCACCACCACATGCTTGGCTCAGACTGTCACTGTGTGCTGGAGAAACACTCAGTCTCTGCTGGAAGCACTGTTACTGGTTTTGTTTCCTGAATTATCTCCTATTTTTATTTTATTCCAAGATCATTCAGGAAGTGCCTCTTCATATTTTTTTTTCCTTCTCCCCCACCCTTCCTGTGTAATTTTTTGGGGAATTTTTTTGTTCGTGTGTTTTCCTCTTCTCTTTCAAGTCTGTATCCCAGTTCTCCATTGCAAGTATAACCCAGCAGCCTTCCTCCTGGTCCCAGACTTCCTCCTCAAGTCTGAGAACCCGGAAATGTTTTTTACTCTAATGGCCAGATAGCGATGAGAACTATGAAAATTACTAGAAAGGACCTAATATTCGTGAAACAGAATTTGTTCTGATTTTGTCAATGTATGTCCTTGTGGGAGAATAATTTCCTTTACTGCACCTAATTTCAAGGTTCACTTTGCATCCCCTTCCCTGGTATTTTTACTGCCTGCATTTCTCCTGGTGCAGAAAGATTTATTGGCTGCCACAGATGGAACTCACCTGAATCTTATTAGTTTTGCTGCACTCCACAGAGATTTGCTATACAATAATTAAACAAATTGTTCTTTTGTACATTTTTAATTAAGCCATAGGGTTGTTTTGTGAATATTGGTGAGCAGCAGCAGCATAAAACATCCGTTTCCAGGGTTAGAAATGTTTTGTCTGAGTTCTGGTTTTCTTTTTCCACAAATATAGTGACTAAAAATTTTTATTTTCCTCACAAAAGTATTTGATATTGTGCAGGTTGATGAGTTTACTCAAAAAAGCTTCTGACTTGTCCTTAACTGAAGGGTAAGCACCTCTTCCAGCTGTGTCAGGCTGGGAAGGAAGGCCATGGATTTTGTCAGCTGGAAGTTTGTCCACCTTAAAAGCAAATTGAGTCAGGACTTAAAGCTGGATAACTTAGCAAAGTGTTAAGTGTATTATGCCATGATAATATTGCTTGCTTGACCACTTCATACCTTCCATTGGAAAGACTTGTTGGTGTGACTTTTTTTCTTATCTTCTTTCAATTTCTAAAATGCACCCAAAAATATGAGTTGCAGGTTTAGGAAAATGACTATTCCCCTGTGCTGAGCACTGGAGAGGATGTGCCACAAATCCTGTGTCCAGTTCTGAGCTGGAGCGTGTCCAGGGAAGGGAATGGAGCTGGGGAAGGGTCTGGAGCACAGGTATGATGAGGAGAGGTTGAGGGAGCTGGGAAAGGGGCTCAGCCTGGAGAAAAGGAGGCTCAGGGGGGACCTTGTGGCTCTGCACAACTCCCTGACAGGAGGGGACAGGCAGAGGGGGTTGGGCTCCTTTCCGAAGTAATAAATGACAGGACAAGGTGAAACGGCTTCAAGTTTTACCAGGGGAGATTTAGATTGAACATTGGAAAAAAATGCTTTCCTGAAAGGTTTGTCAAGCATTAGACCAACTGCCCACGGCAGTGGTGGAGTCACCATCCCTGAAAGCATTTAAAATATGTATAAATGTAGCACTGAGGGACATGGTTTCATGATGGGCTGGCAGTGCTGGGTTAATGGCTTGACTCCATGATCTTAAAAGTATTTTCCAACCTAAAAGATTCTGTAGTTCAATGATTCTGTGCACAGACAGAGCTGTCCTTGGGCTTGATTCATGTGGTTGTTTCATGTGCCGCATCACAACTCAGCAACTACAGATGGCTTCATTGTCATTGTTTCTCCAGAATTAGGCAGAAAATAATTTTGTATTAATTGCTGGTATTGAATCTAGATCTGGCAAAGGCTTATGTTAAGCCCAGCTTTGTGTGCCGACTTCTTCATGTAAGGAAAGGCAAAGTTAATTAACTTTTAAGAATAAAACATGAGTTTACCAGCATTGTGTGTTGCAGTGATTGCACTTTTTGATGAGAAGTAGGAAGCTTGCTTCATTCAAACTTAAAAGGATCCTATTGAATGAATTGTCAAAAAATTTACAGAAAACTAGTGTAAAAGGTAGCATGTTAATTTGCAGTTTAGAATTCTGTCAAGTTTATACACATTTCTAGCACACATTTCCTGATGTAGTTTTACATTAGTTGAGCTTTAACAAAACTTTAAACTCATTTTTTTGTTTGTTTGGAATTTTCTCAGTATTTTACTTCCTTGGTGCAGGGTGGGTTTTTTTAGTGCTTCAGTGGAATTGGCAATAATTTAATAAAAAATGATCTTCTGAAAATGGATAACCTTAATGAGCTAAAAGATTCTGTTATAGTTATAAAGTACAGAAATACTATCCTGCTATTATAAACTGATAGTTTAAGTGCTTTGGAATAGCCAATTGTGTGTAGAGTTCAGAAAAGAATTGGATCTATACTGCTAGCATGGATTACACTATTATGTATCTCTAAATTGTTTTAGGGATTATACTTCTCCCAAAAGCACGGATTATGTTTCTACATTGATATCACTGCATGGCACAGAGTGTTCTGTGTTGTAATATTCCTCCTTTTGTGTATCAAAGTGGGGGCTGCCAGTGACAAGATCACCAGGCAGAATTGTGCACACATCTCACAGGAGCAGGTGGATAGTTTAAACAAGCTCAATATTTCATTTTAGTGAACTGCTCAACCTGAGGGTTCCCAGTATACCAAATATCTGGAGATTCTGTACATAATGTAAAGAATATGAATTGTACTCTAAAATGCAATGTGGCTGCTGTTGCTTTGTCCACATTTCTCTAAGTTTGCTCTTCAATTATGTAAGCTTTTCTTAGCCAAATCTTGTGGTCTTGCATGTGCCTGACACTATTTAACAACCGGTCTGCAGGTACCAGCTATTTTTTGATAATGTGCCAGAGGTGCTTGAAAATCTTTTTAAAATTCTCTTGGCTCCAGTAGGCACAATTCTTGTAAACATAGTGAAATTACAAAATTGAAGGAGACTCATGTTTCCCTGTTTAACATGCTTTAGCTACAGGTTTTTCCTTTTAACTATGTGCACACAAAAAGGAATTCCTGAAATTACAGTTAAGCACAGAAATAAATAACCTTTTCCTCTGGTAGCCACTTTGGTGTTGCTTAATAAAACTGAGAGCCTCCATGGAGCATTTCTGGTAGGAGTAATTAGGGATTAATTTATGTTTTGTGGAAGGAGATTGCATGTGGCTCCTGCCATGGCCTGATATTGTGGAAGCTGGGAATAGCAGGTGCAGTCCTCATGGAGAGCAGGTATGGACCCAAAGCCACCACAGTAATAGTTCATAGCACATTAGCACTCCTAAATAAGGATAAATGCTGATTATTAGTCGTTTTTCTCCTGTGTTTGATACATAGAATCAACAGCAAAGGAGGGAAGCAAATATTGAAAATAGCAATAACGCTGATAAAGAATCTCAAATTCAGACTAATGGTAAAACATTCTGTGTATTTTCAGGCTCCTGGAGTGTTTACTCACCACTGAGGAAAAATTAGAAGTCTGATTCAGCTTCACAATTGGGAGTGTTAAATGCAATCTATAATAAATACTTCTGTGGTAAACTTATCTGCAAACACAGCAAGACTGGAATTATTAGATTTAGCCCAATATATACCAATAGACCAGACAACCCTCTGGAGGCTCCTAATGGAAGACAGTAATGTGATTGCTGGTTGCACTAAGGAAAACTCCTTGTTATACAGCTTGAGGCATGTTGCTGCATATCTGTGCTGAAATTTCCCTGTCTTTAAACATAGGGATAAATATTTATTTAAGATCATTATGATGCTTCATGTTAGTTTTTTTGATGGTTACAGGGGTGGGGGTATAATCTTCATGACTTGCATGTACAAGGAATGCTCTTTCAATTAAGGTTTATTATCTCTGTGGAGGTAATTAACTATGTAGGTTGGAGGAGCATAGTTTTTATCAGTGAAATACAAGCAATGCCTGTGAGTGAGAAACAGAGATGTTCTGCAGAATGTGAGAAATGTCTTAGGTTTATCCTTATCAGTAATCCTGCTGGTCTCACTATAGCTACCCCTTTGCCTATGGGCAGTCTAACCAGTGGCAGAGGTCTTGCAGAGCATTTTCAAGTGTATTACTTTTCTCTAGGACTGCACTTTTTCTCTCCTCTTTTTCAATGGTGATTTACCATTTTAAGGAAAGAACAATGCGTGTTTCCCTTTTGATGTTGGCAGCCCATCAAAGCAAGTCCTTTATTTTATTCAGAAGGTTATGTGTCTGATGCAGTGTTATAAAGACATTTCTGGAGCCTTCCTGAAATGCTGTGATCCTGCCATAAGCAGACCTCCATACTCTCACCTAGAGAGGTGTTCTTTTATTTAAAATGAACTTAAATCAACTGAAGATGTCTAATCAACAACATGGTCACTAGTCACTTTTTTCCAACAATAGAAAACTGTGAGTGCTGCCACACTGAATTACAGAAATACCTGTTACATGACAGTAAGGTCAGTCTGTATTTTTGTCATCCTCAGAGAAGTCTTGAGAGTTAAGTTCAAAGCATGTTTAGCTTTGGGTGTTTGGGTCTTTGTCATCCCACAAGGACTTTCTCTATGGGCAGACTCCATGTGGTGTTGAACTTTTGGATGTGTTCTGGAGTTTTGGAGTGGGCAAGTAAAGGACCTTTCACTGTTGGTTTTCTGTCTTGGAATAGCGAATCTGTGGAGACATTTCTGGACGTGAAGTCCAGGTTTCCAATACTGGATATCAAGAACAATTGCCAGTGTTGACAGTGAAAGTGCTAGCCTTCTCTAGGAAAGAAAGAAAATGTGGCTTCTGTTTTCCAGAACTCTTACTAAGATCGACTTGTGGTTTTTCATAAGCAAAAAGAGCAGGTGAAGACAGTAGTGACTCTGTTCTAGGGGAAGTCTTTGTCAGGAAAATCTCTCCAAGTTCAGCATTTCTTGAGTTTTGATTCCTAAAAATGCAGGGTAGTCAAATATGTTGGCTTCATGGATGAAGTTGTAAGATTCTAAAGTAACCTATTTTGAAGAATGATTAATTAATGAGATACCTTCTTGTCAGAGAGATTGTACTGTTTTTCCCCTCCAAAATTTTATCAGCTACAGTTGGGGAAAATTATTTATATCTCAAAAACGTCCAGGAAATTTAAGCTGAGTCAGAAGAGTAATATACTCTTCATTGTCTACAGCAAAGCCTCTCATGGGAGCATGTATTAGCAACTGTATTTTGATTTCTGGTGGGGAATTGATCTGTAAAAGTATTATAGCTCACTGCTGCTTGGACAGCACTGCTCCATCAAGGAGATTCCTACCTCTTGCCCATCCTGTGGTCAGAGAGGTCTGTGAAAGCAGACACCTATGGTTTGGTTTGTGATTCATGCATGATTTGCCATGAGTGAGGGCTGGGGCTGTGTGGAGAGAAGAAGAACAACAATTTCTGTATGCAAAATTCATTGGGTCTGGTTTATAGGCATGATGTTTCTCAACCCTAGAACTGAAGGTGTGTTAGTGCAAAAAATGGTTGAGCTAAGCCAGAAAAGTTTGGATGATGCATCTTGGATGGCAGATGTTTGACTCTTCCTGCAGTTTTGCCTTTCGCAGGAAAGGAGTATCTTTTCTTCATCACAGTTCAGCATGCCCAGGATGTGGTTGTGTGAAAACCAGGCAGTGTAACTTTTCTCAGCAGTTGCACTGAGTGTCCATTTTTACCACTTGTGGTAGTTTTGGGAAGCAATCACAATTTTTTGAGGATTGTAGCATAATTTTTGTAGCATGATTTGATGGTGATGGCGCAGGAGAACCGAGTTTCAGACTAATTTTGGCTGTGTTTTTGTGATGGCCTTGGTTGTACTGTGCAGGTAAACACAACAATTACTTTGGAGAATGGTGTTGTAATGTGCATTGTGGAATTGCCAAGACCTTGTGAGTCCCATTGTTGAACGTGTTTGTTTCAGATAGACTGGTATGGTGTTTTCACATGGGATTTTGAGAAATCTTCATATGAGCTTTTCTGTACACAGATTTTACTTTTCCTAATTGTGTCACCAAGGGTACCATCAAAAGAGCCTGTGAGCACCTGGTTAAGCTGAACACAAGGATTCACAGTGCTTTAGCCTTTCCTCTTGTGCTGTGCTCTTTATCTGGTTTCTGTGGCATATGGGGTGGGAGTTGAGAAAAACAGTGAATCCTTTAAATAATAACTGTGGGTGGGGTTTGGCTGCATTCACTGTGGCTCCCTACCAGAAGCAACGGGTTTTTAATTTTTTTTTTTTAATTTTTACACAAATACTTTCATTGTCCGACAGTTATTAACCTCTGTTCAGAAAACAATGACCTGTTCTAGTTCAAGCTGCAGATGGCAGACACTCAAGGGATGTTAGGATAAGACTTAATTTTCTGGGTCTTTGTTTGATTATAGACAAGCACTAAAATTTCACTGGGAGAGGTCTGCTGACTTAAAAGCGTGCTGTTCTCTAGATCCTAATTCCTGCTATGAATATTTATATTTTTAAAAATCTCTGTTTTTATACATTAGATTTTAAGGCTTATTGCGTTTTCTTCCAGGCCTATAAAGAAACCAGCAGAGAGCATATCTTTATGGAATTAATAACCAGAAAAATAAGATTCTCGATCTCTGTCCTTAGGGAAAGGAAGAATCTGAAATTTTTCTTACTGTTGAAAATAAATTATTAGCAGGTTGGCGTTTTCAGGGTATATATTCAGTTCCCTGAAACATCCCCACAATGTGCTTTTGATAATGTCTGTTTGTAGTTCCCACTATTCCATGACAGCTGCTTGCACTGACTCACTAGGACTGTGGAAGGCTGTAGAAGCACTTGTTGGTGTAATAATGTGGTTTTAGTAAAAGATTTCTTTTTTAAAATTGAATTTATACTTGGGGTTGTTCAACCTGGAGAAGGCTCCAGAGAGACCTTTCTGGGGCTTTTCAGTACTTAAAGGGGGCTGTAAGAAAGGTGGGGACAAACACTCTAGGGGTACATGTTGAGATTGGTGAAGAGGTGATGGTTTTAAATTAAAAAATTGTAGATTTCAAATAGCTGCATGGTAGAAGTTTTCTAGAGGGTTGGTGGGACTCTGGAACAGGTTTCCCAGAGGAGCTGTGCCTGTCCAATCCCTGGAAGTGTTCAAGGCCAGGTTGGATGGGGCTCTGAGCAACCTGGTCTAGTTGAAGATGTTCCTGCTCATTGCAGGTGTGTTGGACTAAATCATAGAATCACAGGCATGGAACAGAAAGAACTTTAAAGATGTAGGTCCAGAGGTAAAAGTGTGCAAAATACCAAGTGGGCAAAAAATAGCCATGTTCTTGGATGTGTTAAAGATGGCAAAAATGAGAATGAAGGGTGAATGTGGATTTTCAATCACTTGTTGAATGAGATTTTAATAATTATCCAGCTACAGGTGTGAATTTGGGGATTTGCTGACCTGCAAGGTTTTAACACATTTGAGACAATGCTGTGTAGAATGCTCAGTTTCCTAGTTGGAGAGGAAATAGAATTTACCAAATAGTAAAACAACTCTTTCAATACAGAAATATGTTAGATTTTCAAGATTGATTGCCTAATCTATGACACATAACTAAGAAACTGTGCATATATAATCAGAATTTGCCTTACAATGTAAATTGGATTCTCTAGAGGGATTATGGTGATGGTCATAACTCCAGTCAAGCAATTGTTACTGTGTTTTTATCACTTTGCAGCCACTGACCGTGTGAATTTATTATGGTAGTCTAAATCCTTCTGTCGTTGATTTTAAGAAGCCAAGGAGTGTTTCAGCTACCTGCTTCAAAAGATGTTTAAAGAGGAGTATTTTGTAGAAGGAAAATGTAATGTCGTTAATATTTTGTTTTCCAAAAATGAAAAAGACAAGTTTCTCTGAAGTTGCTGCTGGCAGCTTTAGAAGCATTTTTTCATCTGGTTGAGATAATTTCTATAATCATAAGCACATTTATGCACTTCCCATTTGTATCTTAAAATTAGCACTTTAAAGAAATCTAAGTGCTGCTCTAATTTTTGCTGTTTGGGTGTAAGTTGTCCTCATTAGTGTCTTTCAGTAATGCTTACACTGCCCATGGACCTCTGGCATCTGATTCAGATTTACTTCACTTTATTATCAGTATCTAATCTAGATTTATTTATGCTCATTTAATCAGAAGAAAAAA